>OZ025260.1:19197743-19342655 GCA_964019135.1 Arenicola marina | reverse complement strand
TCTGAATCTGAATCTGTTGTCCCGCACCTGTTGTCACGCACCTGTCGTCACGCACCTGTCGTCACGCCCCCCGGGGTGGGGACTTGCTAATAAAGACGTCAATGGGGACTGACCTACTGTGGAAAAACATTTGCCGAAGCGGACTATTATTATTGCAACGCCTACAATTACATGAGCAATAGGTATATTACATAGTATGGCAGTGGTGTGATATGATGGTGCGATGGTGTGATGGTGTGATGGTGGTTGTGTGATGTTGTGATGGTGTGGTTGTGGGATGTTGTGATGATGTGGTTGTGTGATGGTGTGATTGTGTGATGGTCTGATGGTGTGATGGTGTGATGATGGTGTGGTACGATGGTGGTGTGGTGTGATGATGTGGTGGCATGGTGTGGTGGTGTGGTTGTGTGATTGTGTGATGGTGTGATGATGTGGTGGCATGGTGTGGTGGTGTGGTTGTGTGATTGTGTGATGGTGTGGTTGTGTGGTTGTGGGATGGTGTGGTGGTGTGGTTGTGTGATGGTGTGGTTGTGTGGTTGTGTGATGGTGTGGTTGTGTGTTGGTGTTGTTGTGTGTTGGTGTTGTTGTGTGATGGTGTGGCTGTGTAACGGTGCGATGGTGTGATGGTCCCAATGGTGTGGTGGTGTGATGGTCTGATGGTGTGATGGTGCGATGGTGTCAATGGTGTGGTGGTGGGATGGTGCGATGGTGTGGTGGTGTGGTTATGCGATGATGTGATGGTGTGGCTGTGTGATGGTGCGATGATGTCAATTGTGTGGTGGTGGGATGGTGATGAGATGAGGTGATGATGATGATGGTGATGGGGTTATGTCTTTAATGATCATTCTTGCGACATCTCCAGACTGGTTTTGCTAGGTACGCCGAAAAGATGCGTTCTTGTGCACTACGTTCTTGTGCACAACGTCATCAAACTGTGAGTGTTTGTGGGTGAAGCCAAAATGTATAAATTGTTTTTAAAGGTATCACTGAACAGTTCGTCAACATAAAATGTTAAGTACTGTATGAGTAGGTTTGGCGTGGCTTATAACACGCTGTATGAGTAGGTTTGGCATGGCTTATAACATGCTGTATGAGTAGGTTTGGCGTGGCTTATAACACGCTGTATGAGTAGGTTTGGCGTGGCTTATAACACGCTGTATGAGTAGGTTTGGCGTGGCTTATAACATGCTGTATGAGTAGGTTTGGCGTGGCTTATAACACGCTGTATGAGTAGGTTTGGCGTGGCTTATAACATGCTGTATGAGTAGGTTTGGCGTGGCTTATAACACGCTGTATGAGTAGGTTTGGCGTGGCTTATAACACGCTGTATGAGTAGGTTTGGCGTGGCTTATAACACGCTGTATGAGTAGGTTTGGCGTGGCTTATAACACGCTGTATGAGTAGGTTTGGCGTGGCTTATAACATGCTGTATGAGCAGGTTTGGCGTGGCTTATAACACGCTGTATGAGTAGGTTTGGCGTGGCTTATAACACGCTGTATGAGTAGGTTTGGCATGGCTTATAACATGCTGTATGAGTAGGTTTGGCGTGGCTTATAACACGCTGTATGAGTAGGTTTGGCATGGCTTATAACATGCTGTATGAGTAGGTTTGGCGTGGCTTATGACACGCTGTATGAGTAGGTTTGGCGTGGCTTATAACAGGCTGTATGAGTAGGTTTGGCGTGGCTTATAACACGCTGTATGAGTAGGTTTGGCGTGGCTTATAACACGCTGTATGAGTAGGTTTGGCGTGGCTTATAACACGCTGTATGAGTAGGTTTGGCGTGGCTTATAACACGCTGTATGAGTAGGTTTGGCGTGGCTTATAACACGCTGTATGAGTAGGTTTGGCATGGCTTATAACACGCTGTATGAGTAGGTTTGGCGTGGCTTATAACACGCTGTATGAGTAGGTTTGGCATGGCTTATAACATGCTGTATGAGTAGGTTTGGCGTGGCTTATAACACGCTGTATGAGTAGGTTTGGCGTGGCTTATAACATGCTGTATGAGTAGGTTTGGCGTGGCTTATAACACGCTGTATGAGTAGGTTTGGCGTGGCTTATAACACGCTGTATGAGTAGGTTTGGCGTGGCTTATAACATGCTGTATGAGTAGGTTTGGCGTGGCTTATAACACGCTGTATGAGTAGGTTTGGCGTGGCTTATAACACGCTGTATGAGTAGGTTTGGCATGGCTTATAACATGCTGTATGAGTAGGTTTGGCGTGGCTTATAACACGCTGTATGAGTAGGTTTGGCGTGGCTTATAACATGCTGTATGAGTAGGTTTGGCATGGCTTATAACATGCTGTATGAGTAGGTTTGGCATGGCTTATAACATGCTGTATGAGTAGGTTTGGCATGGCTTATAACAGGCTGTATGAGTAGGTTTGGCGTGGCTTATAACACGCTGTATGAGTAGGTTTGGCATGGCTTATAACATGCTGTATGAGTAGGTTTGGCATGGCTTATAACATGCTGTATGAGTAGGTTTGGCGTGGCTTATAACACGCTGTATGAGTAGGTTTGGCGTGGCTTATAACACGCTGTATGAGTAGGTTTGGCGTGGCTTATAACACGCTGTATGAGTAGGTTTGGCATGGCTTATAACATACTGTATGAGTAGGTTTGGCATGGCTTATAACACGCTGTATGAGTAGGTTTGGCGTGGCTTATAACATGCTGTATGAGTAGGTTTGGCATGGCTTATAACATGCTGTATGAGTAGGTTTGGCGTGGCTTATAACATGCTGTATGAGTAGGTTTGGCGTGGCTTATAACACGCTGTATGAGTAGGTTTGGCATGGCTTATAACATGCTGTATGAGTAGGTTTGGCGTGGCTTATAACATGCTGTATGAGTAGGTTTGGCGTGGCTTATAACATGCTGTATGAGTAGGTTTGGCGTGGCTTATAACATGCTGTATGAGTAGGTTTGACATGTCTCTAGCAGTTCGGAGCGAGGTTTCGTTTCTCCAGACTCAGGAGGACGCTCTGGTTGAGGCTCACTTATAAAAGCCATTAATAACTTCAAGGAGAGAATATTTCCCGTGTGATACCCGAACTTCCCTTCCCCAGTAAAACATAGGTTTCAGCCCGATGACATAAAATGCGGATTCTTTACTGTGCCTTCAATTAATTGCGACATTAATTACTAGTGGTGGCAGGCTTGCTTTTGGTTTTTTGACGCGTCAACACGCTTCACGGAGGCTGTCTGTATCGCTCAATAACGAATCTCGCAAAAATTTATATCAAACGTAACTTCATAAAACACGATACCTCAAATGCATAAAGAAAACGACATCACATGCATAAAGAAAACGACATAAAGAAAACGACATAAAGAAAACGACATCACACGCATAAAGAAAACGACATCACATGTATCACTCTGAAGGGCCATTTTTGTGTCACCTGTGTCAAGTCGCCATGGGGATGACAGTGTTAGTTGCGAGCGTCAGCCGCCTGTCGATCGTGTCTCTCCTTTGATCATCTTCAAGTCACGTGGTCGGCTGGCGGGGGCTGCAGGCCATCGTACGCCAGTCTCTATGACGATGGCTTCAGCCCAGAGCCCCTGAGTATATACACCACAGGTATCGGTCCGTAATAATGCCGCTCCCAGGCATGATTAAGCACTACAGAACGGTTGACTCAGGACCAGTGTACCATGGTGTGACCTTCCCGTGAGTCTCTTCCCATCCGCATTCTGCCGGAGGCAATTCCCGGAGTTATAGTGGCCATGGCAGCAGTGGCAATGACAATGTCAAGGGGACCATCTCAAGGTGAAAATGTCAAGGTGACAATGTCAAGGTGACAATGTCAAAGTGACAATTTCAAAGTGACAATGTCAGTGACAATGTCAAAGTGACAATGTCAGTGACAATGTCAAAGTGACAATGTCAAAGTGACAATGTGAAAGTGACAATGTCAAAGTGACAATTTCAAAGTGACAATGTCAAAGTGACAATGTCAAAGTGACAATATCAAGATGACAATATTAAAATGACAATGTCAAGGCGATAATGTCAAAGTGACAATTTCAAAGTGACAATGTCAGTGACAATGTCAAAGTGACAATTTCAAAGTGACAATGTCAGTGACAATGCCAAAGTGACAATTTCAAAGTGACAATGTCAGTGACAATGTCAAAGTGACAATTTCAAAGTGACAATGTCAAAGTGACAATGTCAAAGTGACAATGTCAAGATGACAATATTAAGATGACAATGTCAAGATGACGATGTCAAGATGACAATCTTACGTGTTTACGAAAACTAAACAAATTCTTATCTTTGATTCAGATACGTCTCATACACATATTGACATGATTTAAGTATCTTAGCGGTCAGCTGCAACGCGTGTGTTATTCTACGTGTCAAATTTATTTTCCATATCTAAATATCAAGAAATTCATGACGCATGGCTAGGCACGTGGTTAGGCACCAGCGTCATGTACACTCGTTCTAGTTTTAAGAGCACGTTTTTTTGGCTGTGTTAGTGACGTTAGTCGGCATAGCGACTAGCGAGGTGAACTACAGTGCGGTGAAAGGTATGGGAAAATTATCATATTATCAGCCTACGCTGACTTATGGCCCTGATATATTGCAGTGTGCGACACTAACGCTAGACCGGCGGACCTAGTCAAGTATTTGACTGGTACCAGTGTTTTTGCAGAGACACTGGGCCGGCCGGTCTTGTAAGCGCTATAGGGTACACACTAGACCTACTCAAGCTATTGACCGCCTGACAGACCCAATGGCCCCCAGTTTGTTGACCACAAAAGACGAAACCAGTCCTAAATATTTCTAGCACGGGACAACCTCATATTAATAATTGCTTTTAATATGCAGCTATAGGTTTGCAGACATTCTGTATGTATCACCTTGCCTCATCGCAATACAGGCTTATAATCAATGCAATGTCACTGTTAAACTGACACAAACATCGCAAAAATATTTCTTCAGATAATATATTCCCTTTGTGCTGGCAGAATACAAAGCTAAACTCACGAATGAAGTACACGAATATCATAGAAGACGTGGTTTTGTCGAAGTAAACAATATAATTGTATCCAACATAAAAAGTGACATTATAAAATTATCTAAATGAGTTATATTCTTTGTCAAACATAACAAGTGACATTATAAAATTATTGAATTAGTTAATTTTGTTGTCAAACATAAGGAGCGACATTATAAAATTATATAATTATATTCTTTGTCAGGCTGTTTTTTCATATTGACTCGCCAGGGCGGCGCTACGCAAATCGATAGTAAAAATGCGCCGCGCATTTCTACAAATTAGTGCCGGGGACCCAGCCTGAGTCAAATAACACACGGCGTCAGGTGATGAAAAGAAAGAGTTCAGTAACAATTATAAATTTTTCAAGAAAGATCAAGATGTTTTGGGCTGTATTAAATACACAGAGCCCCGTATTTTTATGTTTTATTCTTGAAAATTATAATGATGCAAGAAATTACAGCTGATTTGACCGTTTTTCATAAATCTTGAAATTTGCCCCCGGCCGACAGCAGCGGTAAAAGCGGAGCTTGCGTAGCGCCACCGTGCGGGAAGCTTGGGTGACGCCGGGATAAAACGGATGTAATTGTTCCATACCACCAACTGGGTAAATTCGATCCAGCTAGACAAAGTGTAACTAATGCTACTCTAATGGGAGAAAGGCAGCCGCACTGATTGTCACCAATGTCTCTAACGGGCTGGGTTTTTTTTTCTTTTTTGGCACGTGTTTTAGAATATCCCACGATTGATCTTGTACTCCCTGCCGTGTTCTGGTTTTAGAATATCCCACGATTGATCTTGTACTCCCTGCCGTGTTCTGGTTTTAGAATATCCCACGATTGATCTTGTACTCGCTGCTGTGTTCTGGTTTTAGAATATCCCACGATTGATCTTGTACTCCCTGCCGTGTTCTGGTTTTAGAATATCCCACGATTGATCTTGTACTCCCTGCCGTGTTCTGGTTTTAGAATATCCCACGATTGATCTTGTACTCGCTGCTGTGTTCTGGTTTTAGAATATCCCACGATTGATCTTGTACTCCCTGCCGTGTTCTGGTTTTAGAATATCCCACGATTGATCTTGTACTCCCTGCCGTGTTCTGGTTTTAGAATATCCCACGATTGATCTTGTACTCGCTGCTGTGTTCTGGTGTTAAAATATCCCACGATTGATCTTGTACTCCCTGCTGTGTTCTGGTGTTAAAATATCCCACGATTGATCTTGTACTCGCTGCTGTGTTCTGGTATTAGAATATCCCACGATTGATCTTGTACTCCCTGCCGTGTTCTGGTTTTAGAATATCCCACGATTGATCTTGTACTCGCTGCTGTGTTCTGGTGTTAAAATATCCCACGATTGATCTTGTACTCGCTGCTGTGTTCTGGTGTTAAAATATCCCACGATTGATCTTGTACTCGCTGCTGTGTTCTGGTTTTAAAATATCCCACGATTGATCTTGTACTCCCTGCCGTGTTCTGGTTTTAGAATATCCCACGATTGATCTTGTACTCCCTGCCGTGTTCTGGTTTTAGAATATCCCACGATTGATCTTGTACTCCCTGCCATGTTCTGGTTTTAGAATATCCCACGATCGATCTTGTACTCCCTGCCGTGTTCTGGTTTTAGAATATCCCACGATTGATCTTGTACTCCCTGCCGTGTTCTGGTTTTAGAATATCCCACGATTGATCTTGTACTCGCTGCCGTGTTCTGGTTTTAAAATATCCCACGATTGATCTTATACTCCCTGCCGTGTTCTGGTTTTAGAATATCCCACGATTGATCTTGTACTCGCTGCTGTGTTCTGGTTTTAGAATATCCCACGATTGATCTTGTACTCCCTGCCGTGTTCTGGTTTTAGAATATCCCACGATTGATCTTGTACTCGCTGCTGTGTTCTGGTTTTAGAATATCCCACGATTGATCTTGTACTCCCTGCCGTGTTCTGGTTTTAGAATATCCCACGATTGATCTTGTACTCCCTGCCGTGTTCTGGTTTTAGAATATCCCACGATTGATCTTGTACTCCCTGCCGTGTTCTGGTATTAGAATATCCCACGATTGATCTTGTACTCGCTGCTGTGTTCTGGTTTTAAAATATCCCACGATTGATCTTGTACTCCCTGCCGTGTTCTGGTTTTAAAATATCCCACGATTGATCTTGTACTCGCTGCTGTGTTCTGGTTTTAAAATATCCCACGATTGATCTTGTACTCCCTGCCGTGTTCTGGTTTTAGAATATCCCACGATTGACCTTGTACTCGCTGCTGTGTTCTGGTTTTAAAATATCCCACGATTGATCTTATACTCCCTGCCGTGTTCTGGTTTTAGAATATCCCACGATTGATCTTGTACTCGCTGCTGTGTTCTGGTTTTAGAATATCCCACGATTGATCTTGTACTCGCTGCTGTGTTCTGGTTTTAAAATATCCCACGATTGATCTTGTACTCCCTGCCGTGTTCTGGTATTAGAATATCCCACGATTGATCTTGTACTCGCTGCTGTGTTCTGGTTTTAAAATATCCCACGATTGATCTTGTACTCCCTGCCGTGTTCTGGTTTTAGAATATCCCACGATTGATCTTGTACTCGCTGCTGTGTTCTGGTTTTAAAATATCCCACGATTGATCTTGTACTCCCTGCCGTGTTCTGGTATTAGAATATCCCACGATTGATCTTGTACTCCCTGCCGTGTTCTGGTATTAGAATATCCCACGATTGATCTTGTACTCCCTGCCGTGTTCTGGTTTTAGAATATCCCACGATTGATCTTGTACTCCCTGCCGTGTTCCGGTTTTAAAATATCCCAGGATTGATCTTGTACTCCCTGCCGTGTTCTGGTTTTAGAATATCCCACGATTGATCTTGTACTCGCTGCTGTGTTCTGGTTTTAAAATATCCCACGATTGATCTTGTACTCCCTGCCGTGTTCTGGTATTAGAATATCCCACGATTGATCTTGTACTCCCTGCCGTGTTCTGGTATTAGAATATCCCACGATTGATCTTGTACTCCCTGCCGTGTTCTGGTATTAGAATATCCCACGATTGATCTTGTACTCGCTGCCGTGTTCTGGTGTTAAAATATCCCACGATTGATCTTGTACTCCCTGCTGTGTTCTGGTTTTAGAATATCCCACGATTGGTCTTGTATTCCCTGCCGTGTTCTGGTTTTAAAATATCCCACGATTGATCTTGTACTCCCTGCTGTGTTCTGGTGTTAAAATATCCCACGATTGATCTTGTACTCGCTGCTGTGTTCTGGTATTAGAATATCCCACGATTGATCTTGTACTCCCTGCCGTGTTCTTGTTTTAGAATATCCCACGATTGATCTTGTACTCGCTGCTGTGTTCTGGTTTTAGAATATCCCACGATTGATCTTGTACTCGCTGCTGTGTTCTGGTTTTAAAATATCCCACGATTGATCTTGTACTCCCTGCCGTGTTCTGGTATTAGAATATCCCACGATTGATCTTGTACTCGCTGCCGTGTTCTGGTATTAGAATATCCCACGATTGATCTTGTACTCGCTGCCGTGTTCTGGTTTTAGAATATCCCACGATTGATCTTGTACTCGCTGCTGTGTTCTGGTGTTAAAATATCCCACGATTGATCTTGTACTCCCTGCTGTGTTCTGGTGTTAAAATATCCCACGATTGATCTTGTACTCGCTGCTGTGTTCTGGTATTAGAATATCCCACGATTGATCTTGTACTCCCTGCCGTGTTCTGGTTTTAGAATATCCCACGATTGATCTTGTACTCGCTGCTGTGTCCTGATATTAGAATATCCCACGATTGATCTTGTACTCGCTGCTGTGTTCTGGTGTAAAAATATCCCACGATTGATCTTGTACTCCCTGCTGTGGTCTGGTGTTAAAATATCCCACGATTGATCTTGTACTCCCTGCCGTGTTCTGGTTTTAGAATATCCCACGATTGATCTTGTACTCCCTGCCGTGTTCTGGTATTAGAATATCCCACGATTGATCTTGTACTCGCTGCTGTGTTCTGATATTAGAATATCCCACGATTGATCTTGTACTCGCTGCTGTGTTCTGGTATTAGAATATCCCACAATTGATCTTGTACTCGCTGCTGTGTTCTGGTATTAGAATATCCCACGATTGATCTTGTACTCGCTGCTGTGTTCTGGTGTTAAAATATCCCACGATTGATCTTGTACTCGCTGCTGTGTTCTGGTTTTAAAATATCCCACGATTGATCTTGTACTCCCTGCCGTGTTCTGGTTTTAGAATATCCCACGATTGATCTTGTACTCCCTGCCGTGTTCTGGTTTTAGAATATCCCACGATTGATCTTGTACTCCCTGCCATGTTCTGGTTTTAGAATATCCCACGATCGATCTTGTACTCCCTGCCGTGTTCTGGTTTTAGAATATCCCACGATTGATCTTGTACTCGCTGCTGTGTTCTGGTTTTAAAATATCCCACGATTGATCTTATACTCCCTGCCGTGTTCTGGTTTTAGAATATCCCACGATTGATCTTGTACTCGCTGCTGTGTTCTGGTTTTAGAATATCCCACGATTGATCTTGTACTCCCTGCCGTGTTCTGGTTTTAGAATATCCCACGATTGATCTTGTACTCGCTGCTGTGTTCTGGTTTTAGAATATCCCACGATTGATCTTGTACTCCCTGCCGTGTTCTGGTTTTAGAATATCCCACGATTGATCTTGTACTCCCTGCCGTGTTCTGGTTTTAGAATATCCCACGATTGATCTTGTACTCCCTGCCGTGTTCTGGTATTAGAATATCCCACGATTGATCTTATACTCCCTGCTGTGTTCTGGTTTTAAAATATCCCACGATTGATCTTGTACTCCCTGCCGTGTTCTGGTTTTAAAATATCCCACGATTGATCTTGTACTCGCTGCTGTGTTCTGGTCTTAAAATATCCCACGATTGATCTTGTACTCCCTGCCGTGTTCTGGTTTTAGAATATCCCACGATTGATCTTGTACTCGCTGCTATGTTCTGGTTTTAAAATATCCCACGATTGATCTTATACTCCCTGCCGTGTTCTGGTTTTAGAATATCCCACGATTGATCTTGTACTCGCTGCTGTGTTCTGGTTTTAGAATATCCCACGATTGATCTTGTACTCGCTGCTGTGTTCTGGTTTTAAAATATCCCACGATTGATCTTGTACTCCCTGCCGTGTTCTGGTATTAGAATATCCCACGATTGATCTTGTACTCGCTGCTGTGTTCTGGTTTTAAAATATCCCACGATTGATCTTGTACTCCCTGCCGTGTTCTGGTTTTAGAATATCCCACGATTGATCTTGTACTCGCTGCTGTGTTCTGGTTTTAAAATATCCCACGATTGATCTTGTACTCCCTGCCGTGTTCTGGTTTTAGAATATCCCACGATTGATCTTGTACTCGCTGCTGTGTTCTGGTGTTAAAATATCCCACGATTGATCTTGTACTCCCTGCCGTGTTCTGGTATTAGAATATCCCACGATTGATCTTGTACTCCCTGCCGTGTTCTGGTATTAGAATATCCCACGATTGATCTTGTACTCCCTGCCGTGTTCTGGTTTTAGAATATCCCACGATTGATCTTGTACTCGCTGCTGTGTTCTGGTGTTAAAATATCCCACGATTGATCTTGTACTCCCTGCTGTGTTCTGGTTTTAGAATATCCCACGATTGATCTTGTACTCCCTGCCGTGTTCTGGTTTTAGAATATCCCACGATTGATCTTGTACTCCCTGCCGTGTTCTGGTTTTAAAATATCCCACGATTGATCTTGTACTCCCTGCTGTGTTCTGGTTTTAGAATATCCCACGATTGATCTTGTACTCGCTGCTGTGTCCTGATATTAGAATATCCCACGATTGATCTTGTACTCGCTGCTGTGTTCTGGTGTAAAAATATCCCACGATTGATCTTGTACTCCCTGCTGTGGTCTGGTGTTAAAATATCCCACGATTGATCTTGTACTCTCTGCCGTGTTCTGGTTTTAGAATATCCCACGATTGATCTTGTACTCCCTGCCGTGTTCTGGTATTAGAATATCCCACGATTGATCTTGTACTCGCTGCTGTGTTCTGATATTAGAATATCCCACGATTGATCTTGTACTCGCTGCTGTGTTCTGGTATTAGAATATCCCACAATTGATCTTGTACTCGCTGCTGTGTTCTGGTATTAGAATATCCCACGATTGATCTTGTACTCGCTGCTGTGTTCTGGTGTTAAAATATCCCACGATTGATCTTGTACTCCCTGCCGTGTTCTGGTTTTAGAATATCCCACGATTGATCTTGTACTCCCTGCCGTATTCTGGTTTTAGAATATCCCACGATTGATCTTGTACTCCCTGCCATGTTCTGGTTTTAGAATATCCCACGATCGATCTTGTACTCCCTGCCGTGTTCTGGTTTTAGAATATCCCACGATTGATCTTGTACTCGCTGCTGTGTTCTGGTTTTAAAATATCCCACGATTGATCTTATACTCCCTGCCGTGTTCTGGTTTTAGAATATCCCACGATTGATCTTGTACTCGCTGCTGTGTTCTGGTTTTAGAATATCCCACGATTGATCTTGTACTCCCTGCCGTGTTCTGGTTTTAGAATATCCCACGATTGATCTTGTACTCGCTGCTGTGTTCTGGTTTTAGAATATCCCACGATTGATCTTGTACTCCCTGCCGTGTTCTGGTTTTAGAATATCCCACGATTGATCTTGTACTCCCTGCCGTGTTCTGGTTTTAGAATATCCCACGATTGATCTTGTACTCCCTGCCGTGTTCTGGTATTAGAATATCCCACGATTGATCTTGTACTCGCTGCTGTGTTCTGGTTTTAAAATATCCCACGATTGATCTTGTACTCCCTGCCGTGTTCTGGTTTTAAAATATCCCACGATTGATCTTGTACTCGCTGCTGTGTTCTGGTCTTAAAATATCCCACGATTGATCTTGTACTCCCTGCCGTGTTCTGGTTTTAGAATATCCCACGATTGATCTTGTACTCGCTGCTGTGTTCTGGTTTTAAAATATCCCACGATTGATCTTATACTCCCTGCCGTGTTCTGGTTTTAGAATATCCCACGATTGATCTTGTACTCGCTGCTGTGTTCTGGTTTTAGAATATCCCACGATTGATCTTGTACTCGCTGCTGTGTTCTGGTTTTAAAATATCCCACGATTGATCTTGTACTCCCTGCCGTGTTCTGGTATTAGAATATCCCACGATTGATCTTGTACTCGCTGCTGTGTTCTGGTTTTAAAATATCCCACGATTGATCTTGTACTCCCTGCCGTGTTCTGGTTTTAGAATATCCCACGATTGATCTTGTACTCGCTGCTGTGTTCTGGTTTTAAAATATCCCACGATTGATCTTGTACTCCCTGCCGTGTTCTGGTTTTAGAATATCCCACGATTGATCTTGTACTCGCTGCTGTGTTCTGGTGTTAAAATATCCCACGATTGATCTTGTACTCCCTGCCGTGTTCTGGTATTAGAATATCCCACGATTGATCTTGTACTCCCTGCCGTGTTCTGGTATTAGAATATCCCACGATTGATCTTGTACTCCCTGCCGTGTTCTGGTTTTAGAATATCCCACGATTGATCTTGTACTCGCTGCTGTGTTCTGGTGTTAAAATATCCCACGATTGATCTTGTACTCCCTGCTGTGTTCTTGTTTTAGAATATCCCACGATTGATCTTGTACTCCCTGCCGTGTTCTGGTTTTAGAATATCCCACGATTGATCTTGTACTCCCTGCCGTGTTCTGGTTTTAAAATATCCCAGGATTGATCTTGTACTCCCTGCCGTGTTCTGGTTTTAAAATATCCCACGATTGATCTTGTACTCGCTGCTGTGTTCTGGTGTTAAAATATCCCACGATTGATCTTGTACTCGCTGCTGTGTTCTGGTTTTAAAATATCCCACGATTGATCTTGTACTCCCTGCCGTGTTCTGGTTTTAGAATATCCCACGATTGATCTTGTACTCCCTGCCGTGTTCTGGTTTTAGAATATCCCACGATTGATCTTGTACTCCCTGCCATGTTCTGGTTTTAGAATATCCCACGATCGATCTTGTACTCCCTGCCGTGTTCTGGTTTTAGAATATCCCACGATTGATCTTGTACTCCCTGCCGTGTTCTGGTTTTAGAATATCCCACGATTGATCTTGTACTCGCTGCTGTGTTCTGGTTTTAAAATATCCCACGATTGATCTTATACTCCCTGCCGTGTTCTGGTTTTAGAATATCCCACGATTGATCTTGTACTCGCTGCTGTGTTCTGGTTTTAGAATATCCCACGATTGATCTTGTACTACCTGCCGTGTTCTGGTTTTAGAATATCCCGCGATTGATCTTGTACTCGCTGCTGTGTTCTGGTTTTAGAATATCCCACGATTGATCTTGTACTCCCTGCCGTGTTCTGGTTTTAGAATATCCCACGATTGATCTTGTACTCCCTGCCGTGTTCTGGTTTTAGAATATCCCACGATTGATCTTGTACTCCCTGCCGTGTTCTGGTATTAGAATATCCCACGATTGATCTTGTACTCGCTGCTGTGTTCTGGTGTTAAAATATCCCACGATTGATCTTGTACTCCCTGCTGTGTTCTGGTTTTAGAATATCCCACGATTGATCTTGTACTCCCTGCCGTGTTCTGGTTTTAGAATATCCCACGATTGATCTTGTACTCCCTGCCGTGTTCTGGTTTTAAAATATCCCAGGATTGATCTTGTACTCCCTGCCGTGTTCTGGTTTTAGAATATCCCACGATTGATCTTGTACTCGCTGCTGTGTTCTGGTGTTAAAATATCCCACGATTGATCTTGTACTCGCTGCTGTGTTCTGGTTTTAAAATATCCCACGATTGATCTTGTACTCCCTGCCGTGTTCTGGTTTTAGAATATCCCACGATTGATCTTGTACTCCCTGCCGTGTTCTGGTTTTAGAATATCCCACGATTGATCTTGTACTCCCTGCCATGTTCTGGTTTTAGAATATCCCACGATCGATCTTGTACTCGCTGCTGTGTTCTGGTTTTAGAATATCCCACGATTGATCTTGTACTCCCTGCCGTGTTCTGGTTTTAGAATATCCCACGATTGATCTTGTACTCGCTGCTGTGTTCTGGTTTTAAAATATCCCACGATTGATCTTATACTCCCTGCCGTGTTCTGGTTTTAGAATATCCCACGATTGATCTTGTACTCGCTGCTGTGTTCTGGTTTTAGAATATCCCACGATTGATCTTGTACTCCCTGCCGTGTTCTGGTTTTAGAATATCCCACGATTGATCTTGTACTCGCTGCTGTGTTCTGGTTTTAGAATATCCCACGATTAAACTTGTACTCCCTGCCGTGTTCTGGTTTTAGAATATCCCACGATTGATCTTGTACTCCCTGCCGTGTTCTGGTTTTAGAATATCCCACGATTGATCTTGTACTCCCTGCCGTGTTCTGGTATTAGAATATCCCACGATTGATCTTGTACTCGCTGCTGTGTTCTGGTTTTAAAATATCCCACGATTGATCTTGTACTCCCTGCCGTGTTCTGGTTTTAAAATATCCCACGATTGATCTTGTACTCGCTGCTGTGTTCTGGTTTTAAAATATCCCACGATTGATCTTGTACTCCCTGCCGTGTTCTGGTTTTAGATTATCCCACGATTGATCTTGTACTCGCTGCTGTGTTCTGGTTATAAAATATCCCACGATTGATCTTATACTCCCTGCCGTGTTCTGGTTTTAGTATATCCCACGATTGATCTTGTACTCGCTGCTGTGTTCTGGTTTTAGAATATCCCACGATTGATCTTGTACTCGCTGCTGTGTTCTGGTTTTAAAATATCCCACGATTGATCTTGTACTCCCTGCCGTGTTCTGGTATTAGAATATCCCACGATTGATCTTGTACTCGCTGCTGTGTTCTGGTTTTAAAATATCCCACGATTGATCTTGTACTCCCTGCCGTGTTCTGGTTTTAGAATATCCCACGATTGATCTTGTACTCGCTGCTGTGTTCTGGTTTTAAAATATCCCACGATTGATCTTGTACTCCCTGCCGTGTTCTGGTTTTAGAATATCCCACGATTGATCTTGTACTCGCTGCTGTGTTCTGGTTTTAAAATATCCCACGATTGATCTTGTACTCCCTGCCGTGTTCTGGTATTAGAATATCCCACGATTGATCTTGTACTCCCTGCCGTGTTCTGGTATTAGAATATCCCACGATTGATCTTGTACTCCCTGCCGTGTTCTGGTTTTAGAATATCCCACGATTGATCTTGTACTCGCTGCTGTGTTCTGGTTTTAAAATATCCCACGATTGATCTTGTACTCTCTGCTGTGTTCTGGTTTTAGAATATCCCACGATTGATCTTGTACTCCCTGCCGTGTTCTGGTTTTAGAATATCCCACGGTTGATCTTGTACTCCCTGCCGTGTTCTGGTTTTAAAATATCCCAGGATTGATCTTGTACTCCCTGCCGTGTTCTGGTTTTAGAATATCCCACGATTGATCTTGTACTCGCTGCTGTGTTCTGGTTTTAAAATATCCCACGATTGATCTTGTACTCCCTGCCGTGTTCTGGTATTAGAATATCCCACGATTGATCTTGTACTCCCTGCCGTGTTCTGGTATTAGAATATCCCACGATTGATCTTGTACTCCCTGCCGTGTTCTGGTATTAGAATATCCCACGATTGATCTTGTACTCGCTGCCGTGTTCTGGTGTTAAAATATCCCACGATTGATCTTGTACTCCCTGCTGTGTTCTGGTTTTAGAATATCCCACGATTGATCTTGTACTCCCTGCCGTGTTCTGGTTTTAAAATATCCCACGATTGATCTTGTACTCCCTGCTGTGTTCTGGTGTTAAAATATCCCACGATTGATCTTGTACTCGCTGCTGTGTTCTGGTATTAGAATATCCCACGATTGATCTTGTACTCCCTGCCGTGTTCTGGTTTTAGAATATCCCACGATTGATCTTGTACTCGCTGCTGTGTTCTGGTTTTAGAATATCCCACGATTGATCTTGTACTCGCTGCTGTGTTCTGGTTTTAAAATATCCCACGATTGATCTTGTACTCCCTGCCGTGTTCTGGTATTAGAATATCCCACGATTGATCTTGTACTCGCTGCCGTGTTCTGGTATTAGAATATCCCACGATTGATCTTGTACTCGCTGCCGTGTTCTGGTTTTAGAATATCCCACGATTGATCTTGTACTCGCTGCTGTGTTCTGGTGTTAAAATATCCCACGATTGATCTTGTACTCCCTGCTGTGTTCTGGTGTTAAAATATCCCACGATTGATCTTGTACTCGCTGCTGTGTTCTGGTATTAGAATATCCCACGATTGATCTTGTACTCCCTGCCGTGTTCTGGTTTTAGAATATCCCACGATTGATCTTGTACTCGCTGCTGTGTCCTGATATTAGAATATCCCACGATTGATCTTGTACTCGCTGCTGTGTTCTGGTGTAAAAATATCCCACGATTGATCTTGTACTCCCTGCTGTGTTCTGGTGTTAAAATATCCCACGATTGATCTTGTACTCCCTGCCGTGTTCTGGTTTTAGAATATCCCACGATTGATCTTGTACTCCCTGCCGTGTTCTGGTATTAGAATATCCCACGATTGATCTTGTACTCGCTGCTGTGTTCTGATATTAGAATATCCCACGATTGATCTTGTACACGCTGCTGTGTTCTGGTATTAGAATATCCCACAATTGATCTTGTACTCGCTGCTGTGTTCTGGTATTAGAATATCCCACGATTGATCTTGTACTCGCTGCTGTGTTCTGGTGTTAAAATATCCCACGATTGATCTTGTACTCGCTGCTGTGTTCTGGTTTTAAAATATCCCACGATTGATCTTGTACTCCCTGCCGTGTTCTGGTTTTAGAATATCCCACGATTGATCTTGTACTCCCTGCCGTGTTCTGGTTTTAGAATATCCCACGATTGATCTTGTACTCCCTGCCATGTTCTGGTTTTAGAATATCCCACGATCGATCTTGTACTCCCTGCCGTGTTCTGGTTTTAGAATATCCCACGATTGATCTTGTACTCCCTGCCGTGTTCTGGTTTTAGAATATCCCACGATTGATCTTGTACTCGCTGCCGTGTTCTGGTATTAGAATATCCCACGATTGATCTTGTACTCGCTGCCGTGTTCTGGTTTTAGAATATCCCACGATTGATCTTGTACTCGCTGCTGTGTTCTGGTGTTAAAATATCCCACGATTGATCTTGTACTCCCTGCTGTGTTCTGGTGTTAAAATATCCCACGATTGATCTTGTACTCGCTGCTGTGTTCTGGTATTAGAATATCCCACGATTGATCTTGTACTCCCTGCCGTGTTCTGGTTTTAGAATATCCCACGATTGATCTTGTACTCGCTGCTGTGTCCTGATATTAGAATATCCCACGATTGATCTTGTACTCGCTGCTGTGTTCTGGTGTAAAAATATCCCACGATTGATCTTGTACTCCCTGCTGTGTTCTGGTGTTAAAATATCCCACGATTGATCTTGTACTCCCTGCCGTGTTCTGGTTTTAGAATATCCCACGATTGATCTTGTACTCCCTGCCGTGTTCTGGTATTAGAATATCCCACGATTGATCTTGTACTCGCTGCTGTGTTCTGATATTAGAATATCCCACGATTGATCTTGTACTCGCTGCTGTGTTCTGGTATTAGAATATCCCACAATTGATCTTGTACTCGCTGCTGTGTTCTGGTATTAGAATATCCCACGATTGATCTTGTACTCGCTGCTGTGTTCTGGTGTTAAAATATCCCACGATTGATCTTGTACTCGCTGCTGTGTTCTGGTTTTAAAATATCCCACGATTGATCTTGTACTCCCTGCCGTGTTCTGGTTTTAGAATATCCCACGATTGATCTTGTACTCCCTGCCGTGTTCTGGTTTTAGAATATCCCACGATTGATCTTGTACTCGCTGCTGTGTTCTGGTTTTAGAATATCCCACGATTGATCTTGTACTCGCTGCTGTGTTCTGGTTTTAAAATATCCCACGATTGATCTTGTACTCCCTGCCGTGTTCTGGTATTAGAATATCCCACGATTGATCTTGTACTCGCTGCCGTGTTCTGGTATTAGAATATCCCACGATTGATCTTGTACTCGCTGCCGTGTTCTGGTTTTAGAATATCCCACGATTGATCTTGTACTCGCTGCTGTGTTCTGGTGTTAAAATATCCCACGATTGATCTTGTACTCCCTGCTGTGTTCTGGTGTTAAAATATCCCACGATTGATCTTGTACTCGCTGCTGTGTTCTGGTATTAGAATATCCCACGATTGATCTTGTACTCCCTGCCGTGTTCTGGTTTTAGAATATCCCACGATTGATCTTGTACTCGCTGCTGTGTCCTGATATTAGAATATCCCACGATTGATCTTGTACTCGCTGCTGTGTTCTGGTGTAAAAATATCCCACGATTGATCTTGTACTCCCTGCTGTGTTCTGGTGTTAAAATATCCCACGATTGATCTTGTACTCCCTGCCGTGTTCTGGTTTTAGAATATCCCACGATTGATCTTGTACTCCCTGCCGTGTTCTGGTATTAGAATATCCCACGATTGATCTTGTACTCGCTGCTGTGTTCTGATATTAGAATATCCCACGATTGATCTTGTACTCGCTGCTGTGTTCTGGTATTAGAATATCCCACAATTGATCTTGTACTCGCTGCTGTGTTCTGGTATTAGAATATCCCACGATTGATCTTGTACTCGCTGCTGTGTTCTGGTGTTAAAATATCCCACGATTGATCTTGTACTCGCTGCTGTGTTCTGGTTTTAAAATATCCCACGATTGATCTTGTACTCCCTGCCGTGTTCTGGTTTTAGAATATCCCACGATTGATCTTGTACTCCCTGCCGTGTTCTGGTTTTAGAATATCCCACGATTGATCTTGTACTCCCTGCCATGTTCTGGTTTTAGAATATCCCACGATCGATCTTGTACTCCCTGCCGTGTTCTGGTTTTAGAATATCCCACGATTGATCTTGTACTCCCTGCCGTGTTCTGGTTTTAGAATATCCCACGATTGATCTTGTACTCGCTGCTGTGTTCTGGTTTTAAAATATCCCACGATTGATCTTATACTCTCTGCCGTGTTCTGGTTTTAGAATATCCCACGATTGATCTTGTACTCGCTGCTGTGTTCTGGTTTTAGAATATCCCACGATTGATCTTGTACTCGCTGCTGTGTTCTGGTTTTAAAATATCCCACGATTGATCTTATACTCCCTGCCGTGTTCTGGTTTTAGAATATCCCACGATTGATCTTGTACTCGCTGCTGTGTTCCGGTTTTAGAATATCCCACGATTGATCTTGTACTCGCTGCTGTGTTCTGGTTTTAAAATATCCCACGATTGATCTTGTACTCCCTGCCGTGTTCTGGTATTAGAATATCCCACGATTGATCTTGTACTCGCTGCTGTGTTCTGGTTTTAAAATATCCCACGATTGATCTTGTACTCGCTGCCGTGTTCTGGTTTTAGAATATCCCACGATTGATCTTGTACTCGCTGCTGTGTTCTGGTTTTAAAATATCCCACGATTGATCTTGTACTCCCTGCCGTGTTCTGGTTTTAGAATATCCCACGATTGATCTTGTACTCGCTGCTGTGTTCTGGTTTTAAAATATCCCACGATTGATCTTGTACTCCCTGCCGTGTTCTTGTATTAGAATATCCCACGATTGATCTTGTACTCCCTGCCGTGTTCTGGTATTAGAATATGCCACGATTGATCTTGTACTCCCTGCCGTGTTCTGGTTTTAGAATATCCCACGATTGATCTTGTACTCGCTGCTGTGTTCTGGTGTTAAAATATCCCACGATTGATCTTGTACTCCCTGCTGTGTTCTGGTTTTAGAATATCCCACGATTGATCTTGTACTCCCTGCCGTGTTCTGGTTTTAGAATATCCCACGATTGATCTTGTACTCCCTGCCGTGTTCTGGTTTTAAAATATCCCAGGATTGATCTTGTACTCCCTGCCGTGTTCTGGTTTTAGAATATCCCACGATTGATCTTGTACTCGCTGCTGTGTTCTGGTTTTAAAATATCCCACGATTGATCTTGTACTCCCTGCCGTGTTCTGGTATTAGAATATCCCACGATTGATCTTGTACTCCCTGCCGTGTTCTGGTATTAGAATATCCCACGATTGATCTTGTACTCCCTGCCGTGTTCTGGTATTAGAATATCCCACGATTGATCTTGTACTCGCTGCCGTGTTCTGGTGTTAAAATATCCCACGATTGATCTTGTGCTCCCTGCTGTGTTCTGGTTTTAGAATATCCCACGATTGATCTTGTACTCCCTGCCGTGTTCTGGTTTTAAAATATCCCACGATTGATCTTGTACTCCCTGCTGTGTTCTGGTGTTAAAATATCCCACGATTGATCTTGTACTCGCTGCTGTGTTCTGGTATTAGAATATCCCACGATTGATCTTGTACTCCCTGCCGTGTTCTGGTTTTAGAATATCCCACGATTGATCTTGTACTCGCTGCTGTGTTCTGGTTTTAGAATATCCCACGATTGATCTTGTACTCGCTGCTGTGTTCTGGTTTTAAAATATCCCACTATTGATCTTGTACTCCCTGCCGTGTTCTGGTATTAGAATATCCCACGATTGATCTTGTACTCGCTGCCGTGTTCTGGTATTAGAATATCCCACGATTGATCTTGTACTCGCTGCCGTGTTCTGGTTTTAGAATATCCCACGATTGATCTTGTACTCGCTGCTGTGTTCTGGTGTTAAAATATCCCACGATTGATCTTGTACTCCCTGCTGTGTTCTGGTGTTAAAATATCCCACGATTGATCTTGTACTCGCTGCTGTGTTCTGGTATTAGAATATCCCACGATTGATCTTGTACTCCCTGCCGTGTTCTGGTTTTAGAATATCCCACGATTGATCTTGTACTCGCTGCTGTGTCCTGATATTAGAATATCCCACGATTGATCTTGTACTCGCTGCTGTGTTCTGGTGTAAAAATATCCCACGATTGATCTTGTACTCCCTGCTGTGTTCTGGTGTTAAAATATCCCACGATTGATCTTGTACTCCCTGCCGTGTTCTGGTTTTAGAATATCCCACGATTGATCTTGTACTCCCTGCCGTGTTCTGGTATTAGAATATCCCACGATTGATCTTGTACTCGCTGCTGTGTTCTGATATTAGAATATCCCACGATTGATCTTGTACTCGCTGCTGTGTTCTGGTATTAGAATATCCCACAATTGATCTTGTACTCGCTGCTGTGTTCTGGTATTAGAATATCCCACGATTGATCTTGTACTCGCTGCTGTGTTCTGGTATTAGAATATCCCACGATTGATCTTGTACTCCCTGCTGTGTTCTGGTGTTAAAATATCCCACGATTGATCTTGTACTCCCTGCCGTGTTCTGGTTTTAGAATATCCCACGATTGATCTGGTACTCCCTGCCGTGTTCTGGTATTAGAATATCCCACGATTGATCTTGTACTCCCTGCCGTGTTCTGGTATTAGAATATCCCACGATTGATCTTGTACTCCCTGCCGTGTTCTGGTTTTAGAATATCCCACGATTGATCTTGTACTCCCTGCCGTGTTCTGGTTTTAGAATATCCCACGATTGATCTTGTACTCCCTGCCGTGTTCTGGTTTTAGAATATCCCACGATTGATCTTGTACTCCCTGCTGTGTTCTGGTATTAGAATATCCCACGATTGATCTTGTACTCGCTGCTGTGTTCTGGTGTAAAAATATCCCACGATTGATCTTGTACTCCCTGCCGTGTTCTGGTTTTAGAATATCCCACGATTGATCTTGTACTCCCTGCCGTGTTCTGGTTTTAGAATATCCCACGATTGATCTTGTACTCCCTGCTGTGTTCTCGTTTTAGAATATCCCACGATTGATCTTGTACTCGCTGCTGTGTTCTGGTATTAGAATATCCCACGATTGATCTTGTACTCGCTGCTGTGTTCTGGTATTAGAATATCCCACGATTGATCTTGTACTCCCTGCTGTGTTCTGGTATTATAATATCCCACGATTGACCTTGTACCCGCTGCCGTGTTCTGGTTTTAGAATATCCCACGATTGATCTTGTACTCCCTGCCGTGTTCTGGTTTTAAAATATCCCACGATTGATCTTGTACTCCCTGCTGTGTTCTGGTATTAGAATATCCCACGATTGATCTTGTACTCCCTGCCGTGTTCTGGTATTAGAATATCCCACGATTGATCTTGTACTCCCTGCTGTGTTCTGGTATTAGAATATCCCACGATTGATCTTGTACTCGCTGCTGTGTTCTGGTGTTAGAATATCCCACGATTGATCTTGTACTCCCTGCCGTGTTCTGGTGTTAGAATATCCCACGATTGATCTTGTACTCCCTGCTGTGTTCTGATATTAGAATATCCCACGATTGATCTTGTACTCGCTGCCGTGTTCTGGTGTTAGAATATCCCACGATTGATCTTGTACTCCCTGCTGTGTTCTGATATTAGAATATCCCACGATTGATCTTGTACTCGCTGCTGTGTTCTGGTGTTAGAATATCCCACGATTGATCTTGTACTCCCTGCCGTGTTCTGGTGTTAGAATATCCCACGATTGATCTTGTACTCCCTGCCGTGTTCTGATATTAGAATATCCCACGATTGATCTTGTACTCGCTGCTGTGTTCTGGTTTTAGAATATCCCACGATTGATCTTGTACTCCCTGCCGTGTTCTGGTTTTAAAATATCCCACGATTGATCTTGTACTCCCTGCTGTGTTCTGGTGTTAAAATATCCCACGATTGATCTTGTACTCGCTGCTGTGTTCTGGTATTAGAATATCCCACGATTGATCTTGTACTCCCTGCCGTGTTCTGGTTTTAGAATATCCCACGATTGATCTTGTACTCGCTGCTGTGTCCTGATATTAGAATATCCCACGATTGATCTTGTACTCGCTGCTGTGTTCTGGTGTAAAAATATCCCACGATTGATCTTGTACTCCCTGCTGTGTTCTGGTGTTAAAATATCCCACGATTGATCTTGTACTCCCTGCCGTGTTCTGGTTTTGGAATATCCCACGATTGATCTTGTACTCCCTGCCGTGTTCTGGTATTAGAATATCCCACGATTGATCTTGTACTCGCTGCTGTGTTCTGATATTAGAATATCCCACGATTGATCTTGTACTCGCTGCTGTGTTCTGGTATTAGAATATCCCACAATTGATCTTGTACTCGCTGCTGTGTTCTGGTATTAGAATATCCCACGATTGATCTTGTACTCGCTGCTGTGTTCTGGTATTAGAATATCCCACGATTGATCTTGTACTCCCTGCTGTGTTCTGGTGTTAAAATATCCCACGATTGATCTTGTACTCCCTGCCGTGTTCTGGTTTTAGAATATCCCACGATTGATCTGGTACTCCCTGCCGTGTTCTGGTATTAGAATATCCCACGATTGATCTTGTACTCCCTGCCGTGTTCTGGTATTAGAATATCCCACGATTGATCTTGTACTCCCTGCCGTGTTCTGGTTTTAGAATATCCCACGATTGATCTTGTACTCCCTGCCGTGTTCTGGTTTTAGAATATCCCACGATTGATCTTTTACTCCCTGCCGTGTTCTGGTTTTAGAATATCCCACGATTGATCTTGTACTCCCTGCTGTGTTCTGGTATTAGAATATCCCACGATTGATCTTGTACTCGCTGCTGTGTTCTGGTTTTAGAATATCCCACGATTGATCTTGTACTCCCTGCCGTGTTCTGGTTTTAGAATATCCCACGATTGATCTTGTACTCCCTGCCGTGTTCTGGTTTTAGAATATCCCACGATTGATCTTGTACTCGCTGCTGTGTTCTGGTTTTAGAATATCCCACGATTGATCTTGTACTCCCTGCCGTGTTCTGGTTTTAGAATATCCCACGATTGATCTTGTACTCCCTGCCGTGTTCTGGTTTTAGAATATCCCACGATTGATCTTGTACTCGCTGCTGTGTTCTGGTTTTAGAATATCCCACGATTGATCTTGTACTCCCTGCCGTGTTCTGGTTTTAGAATATCCCACGATTGATCTTGTACTCCCTGCCGTGTTCTGGTTTTAGAATATCCCACGATTGATCTTGTACTCCCTGCCGTGTTCTGGTTTTAGAATATCCCACGATTGATCTTGTACTCGCTGCTGTGTTCTGGTTTTAGAATATCCCACGATTGATCTTGTACTCCCTGCCGTGTTCTGGTTTTAGAATATCCCACGATTGATCTTGTACTCCCTGCCGTGTTCTGGTTTTAGAATATCCCACGATTGATCTTGTACTCGCTGCTGTGTTCTGGTTTTAGAATATCCCACGATTGATCTTGTACTCCCTGCCGTGTTCTGGTTTTAGAATATCCCACGATTGATCTTGTACTCCCTGCCGTGTTCTGGTTTTAGAATATCCCACGATTGATCTTGTACTCGCTGCTGTGTTCTGGTGTTAAAATATCCCACGATTGATCTTGTACTCCCTGCTGTGTTCTGGTATTATAATATCCCACGATTGACCTTGTACTCGCTGCCGTGTTCTGGTTTTAGAATATCCCACGATTGATCTTGTACTCCCTGCCGTGTTCTGGTTTTAAAATATCCCACGATTGATCTTGTACTCCCTGCTGTGTTCTGGTATTAGAATATCCCACGATTGATCTTGTACTCCCTGCCGTGTTCTGGTATTAGAATATCCCACGATTGATCTTGTACTCCCTGCTGTGTTCTGGTATTAGAATATCCCACGATTGATCTTGTACTCGCTGCTGTGTTCTGGTGTTAGAATATTCCACGATTGATCTTGTACTCCCTGCCGTGTTCTGGTGTTAGAATATCCCACGATTGATCTTGTACTCCCTGCTGTGTTCTGATATTAGAATATCCCACGATTGATCTTGTACTCACTGCCGTGTTCTGGTGTTAGAATATCCCACGATTGATCTTGTACTCCCTGCTGTGTTCTGATATTAGAATATCAAACGATTGATCTTGTACTCGCTGCTGTGTTCTGGTGTTAGAATATCCCACGATTGATCTTGTACTCCCTGCCGTGTTCTGGTGTTAGAATATCCCACGATTGATCTTGTACTCCCTGCCGTGTTCTGATATTAGAATATCCCACGATTGATCTTGTACTCGCTGCTGTGTTCTGGTTTTAGAATATCCCACGATTGATCTTGTACTCCCTGCCGTGTTCTGGTTTTAAAATATCCCACGATTGATCTTGTACTCCCTGCCGTGTTCTGGTATTAGAATATCCCACGATTGATCTTGTACTCGCTGCTGTGTTCTGGTTTTAAAATATCCCACGATTGATCTTGTACTCGCTGCTGTGTTCTGGTATTAGAATATCCCACGATTGATCTTGTACTCGCTGCTGTGTTCTGGTATTAGAATATCCCACGATTGATCTTGTACTCCCTGCCGTGTTCTGGTTTTAAAATATCCCACGATTGATCTTGTACTCCCTGCCGTGTTCTGGTATTAGAATATCCCACGATTGATCTTGTAATCCCTGCCGTGTTCTGGTATTAGAATATCCCACGATTGATCTTGTACTCCCTGCCGTGTTCTGGTTTTAGAATATCCCACGATTGATCTTGTACTCCCTGCTGTGTTCTGGTTTTAGAATATCCCACGATTGATCTTGTACTTCCTGCCGTGTTCTGGTATTAGAATATCCCACGATTGATCTTGTACTCGCTGCCGTGTTCTGGTATTAGAATATCCCACGATTGATCTTGTACTCCATGCCGTGTTCTGGTTTTAAAATATCCCACGATTGATCTTGTACTCCCTGCCGTGTTCTGGTTTTAGAATATCCCACGATTGATCTTGTACTCCCTGCCGTGTTCTGGTATTAGAATATCCCACGATTGATCTTGTGCTCCCTGCCGTGTTCTGGTTTTAGAATATCCCACGATTGATCTTGTACTCCCTACCGTGTTCTGGTATTAGAATATCCCACGATTGATCTTGTACTCCCTGCCGTGTTCTGGTATTAGAATATCCCACGATTGATCTTGTACTCCCTGCCGTGTTCTGGTTTTAGAATATCCCACGATTGATCTTGTACTCCCTGCCGTGTTCTGGTTTTAGAATATCCCACGATTGATCTTGTACTCCCTGCCGTGTTCTGGTATTAGAATATCCCACGATTGATCTTGTACTCGCTGCTGTGTTCTGGTTTTAGAATATCCCACGATTGATCTTGTACTCCCTGCCGTGTTCTGGTATTAGAATATCCCACGATTGATCTTGTACTCCCTGCCGTGTTCTGGTATTAGAATATCCCACGATTGATCTTGTACTCCCTGCCGTGTTCTGGTTTTAGAATATCCCACGATTGATCTTGTACTCCCTGCCGTGTTCTGGTTTTAGAATATCCCACGATTGATCTTGTACTCCCTGCCGTGTTCTGGTATTAGAATATCCCACGATTGATCTTGTACTCGCTGCTGTGTTCTGGTTTTAGAATATCCCACGATTGATCTTGTACTCCCTGCCGTGTTCTGGTTTTAGAATATCCCACGATTGATCTTGTACTCCCTGCCGTGTTCTGGTTTTAGAATATCCCACGATTGATCTTGTACTCCCTGCCGTGTTCTGGTTTTAGAATATCCCACGATTGATCTTGTACTCCCTGCCGTGTTCTGGTATTAGAATATCCCACGATTGATCTTGTACTCGCTGCTGTGTTCTGGTTTTAGAATATTCCACGATTGATCTTGTACTCCCTGCCGTGTTCTGGTATTAGAATATCCCACGATTGATCTTGTACTCCCTGCCGTGTTCTGGTATTAGAATATCCCACGATTGATCTTGTACTCCCTGCCGTGTTCTGGTTTTAGAATATCCCACGATTGATCTTGTACTCGCTGCCGTGTTCTGGTATTAGAATATCCCACGATTGATCTTGTACTCCCTGCCGTGTTCTGGTTTTAAAATATCCCCCGATTGATCTTGTACTCCCTGCCGTGTTCTGGTATTAGAATATCCCACGATTGATCTTGTACTCGCTGCCGTGTTCTGGTTTTAGAATATCCCACGATTGATCTTGTACTCCCTGCCGTGTTCTGCTTTTAGAATATCCCACGATTGATCTTGTACTCCCTGCCGTGTTCTGGTGTTAGAATATCCCACGATCTTGTACTCCCCGCCGTGTTCTGGTATTAGAATATTCCACGATTGATCTTGTACTCCCTGCCGTGTTCTGGTATTAGAATATCCCACGATTGATCTTGTACTCCCTGCCGTGTTCTGGTATTAGAATATCCCACGATTGATCTTGTACTCCCTGCCGTGTTCTGGTATTAGAATATCCCACGATTGATCTTGTACTCCCTGCCGTGTTCTGGTTTTAGAATATGCCACGATTGATCTTGTACTCCCTGCCGTGTTCTGGTTTTAGAATATCCCACGATTGATCTTGTACTCCCTGCCGTGTTCTGGTATTAGAATATCCCACGATTGATCTTGTACTCGCTGCTGTGTTCTGGTTTTAGAATATCCCACGATTGATCTTGTACTCCCTGCCGTGTTCTGGTTTTAGAATATCCCACGATTGATCTTGTACTCCCTGCCGTGTTCTGGTTTTAGAATATCCCACGATTGATCTTGTACTCCCTGCCGTGTTCTGGTTTTAGAATATCCCACGATTGATCTTGTACTCCCTGCCGTGTTCTGGTATTAGAATATCCCACGATTGATCTTGTACTCGCTGCTGTGTTCTGGTTTTAGAATATTCCACGATTGATCTTGTACTCCCTGCCGTGTTCTGGTATTAGAATATCCCACGATTGATCTTGTACTCCCTGCCGTGTTCTGGTATTAGAATATCCCACGATTGATCTTGTACTCCCTGCCGTGTTCTGGTTTTAGAATATCCCACGATTGATCTTGTACTCGCTGCCGTGTTCTGGTATTAGAATATCCCACGATTGATCTTGTACTCCCTGCCGTGTTCTGGTTTTAAAATATCCCCCGATTGATCTTGTACTCCCTGCCGTGTTCTGGTATTAGAATATCCCACGATTGATCTTGTACTCGCTGCCGTGTTCTGGTTTTAGAATATCCCACGATTGATCTTGTACTCCCTGCCGTGTTCTGCTTTTAGAATATCCCACGATTGATCTTGTACTCCCTGCCGTGTTCTGGTGTTAGAATATCCCACGATCTTGTACTCCCTGCCGTGTTCTGGTATTAGAATATTCCACGATTGATCTTGTACTCCCTGCCGTGTTCTGGTATTAGAATATCCCACGATTGATCTTGTACTCCCTGTCGTGTTCTGGTTTTAGAATATCCCACGATTGATCTTGTACTCCCTGCCGTGTTCTGGTATTAGAATATCCCACGATTGATCTTGTACTCCCTGCCGTGTTCTGGTTTTAAAATATCGCACGATTGATCTTGTACTCCCTGCCGTGTTCTGGTATTAGAATATCCCACGATTGATCTTGTACTCCCTGCCGTGTTCTGGTATTAGAATATCCCACGATTGATCTTGTACTCCCTGCCGTGTTCTGGTATTAGAATATCCCACGATTGATCTTGTACTCGCTGCCGTGTTCTGGTGTTAAAATATCCCACGATTGATCTTGTACTCCCTGCCGTGTTCTGGTGTTAGAATATCCGACGATTGATCTTGTACTCCCTGCCGTGTTCTGGTATTAGAATATCCCACGATTGATCTTGTACTCCCTGCCGTGTTCTGGTTTTAGAATATCCCACGATTGATCTTGTACTCCCTGCCGTGTTCTGGTATTAGAATATTCCACGATTGATCTTGTACTCCCTGCCGTGTTCTGGTATTAGAATATCCCACGATTGATCTTGTACTCCCTGCTGTGTTCTGGTTTTAGAATATCCCACGATTGATCTTGTACTCCCTGCCGTGTTCTGGTATTAGAATATCCCACGATTGATCTTGTACTCCCTGCCGTGTTCGGGTTTTAGAATATCCCACGATTGATCTTGTACTCCCTGCCGTGTTCTGGTGTTAGAATATCCCACGATTGATCTTGTACTCCCTGCTGTGTTCTGGTTTTAGAATATCCCACGATTGATCTTGTACTCCCTGCCGTGTTCTGATATTAGAATATCCCACGATTGATCTTGTACTCCCTGCTGTGTTCTGGTATTAGAATATCCCACGATTGATCTTGTACTCCCTGCCGTGTCCTGGTTTTAGAATATCCCACGATTGATCTTGTACTCCCTGCCGTGTTCTGGTGTTAGAATATCCCACGATTGATCTTGTACTCGCTGCTGTGTTCTGGTGTTAAAATATCCCACGATTGATCTTGTACTCCCTGCCGTGTTCTGGTTTTAGAATATCCCACGATTGATCTTGTACTCTCTGCCGTGTTCTGGTATTAGGATATATCCCACGATTGATCTTGTACTCGCTGCTGTGTTCTGATATTAGAATATCCCACGATTGATCTTGTACTCGCTGCTGTGTTCTGGTATTAGAATATCCCACGATTGATCTTGTACTCGCTGCTGTGTTCTGGTATTAGAATATCCCACGATTGATCTTGTACTCGCTGCTGTGTTCTGGTGTTAGAATATCCCACAATTGATCTTGTACTCGCTGCTGTATTCTGGTTTTAGAATATCCCACGATTGATCTTGTACTCGCTGCTGCGTTCTGGTATTAGAATATCCCACGATTGATCTTGTACTCGCTGCTGTGTTCTGGTGTTAAAATATCCCACGATTGATCTTGTACTCCCTGCCATGTTCTGGTTTTAGAATATCCCACGATTGATCTTGTACTCCCTGCCGTGTTCTGGTATTAGAATATCCCACGATTGATCTTGTACTCCCTGCCGTGTTCTGGTTTTAGAATATCCCACGATTGATCTTGTACTCCCTGCCGTGTTCTGGTTTTAGAATATCCCACGATTGATCTTGTACTCCCTGCCGTGTTCTGGTTTTAGAATATCCCACGATTGATCTTGTACTCCCTGCCGTGTTCTGGTTTTAGAATATCCCACGATTGATCTTGTACTCCCTGCTGTGTTCTGGTATTAGAATATCCCACGATTGATCTTGTACTCGCTGCTGTGTTCTGGTGTTAAAATATCCCACGATTGATCTTGTACTCCCTGCCGTGTTCTGGTTTTAGAATATCCCACGATTGATCTTGTACTCGCTGCTGTGTTCTGGTATTAGAATATCCCACGATTGATCTTGTACTCGCTGCTGTGTTCTGGTGTTAAAATATCCCACGATTGATCTTGTACTCACTGCTGTGTTCTGGTTTTAAAATATCCCACGATTGATCTTGTACTCGCTGCCGTGTTCTGGTTTTAGAATATCCCACGATTGATCTTGTACTCCCTGCCGTGTTCTGGTTTTAAATTATCCCACGATTGATCTTGTACTCGCTGCTGTGTTCTGGTGTTAAAATATCCCACGATTGATCTTGTACTCCCTGCCGTGTTCTGGTTTTAGAATATCCCACGATTGATCTTGTACTCGCTGCTGTGTTCTGGTATTAGAATATCCCACGATTGATCTTGTACTCGCTGCTGTGTTCTGGTGTTAAAATATCCCACGATTGATGTTGTACTCGCTGCCGTGTTCTGGTTTTAGAATATCCCACGATTGATCTTGTACTCCCTGCCGTGTTCTGGTTTTAGAATATCCCACGATTGATCTTGTACTCCCTGCCGTGTTCTGGTATTAGAATATCCCACGATTGATCTTGTACTCCCTGCTGTGTTCTGGTATTAGAATATCCCACGAGTGATCTTGTACTCGCTGCTGTGTTCTGGTGTTAGAATATCCCACGATTGATCTTGTACTCCCTGCCGTGTTCTGGTGTTAGAATATCCCACGATTGATCTTGTACTCCCTGCTGTGTTCTGATATTAGAATATCCCACGATTGATCTTGTACTCCCTACCGTGTTCTGGTGTTAAAATATCCCACGATTGATCTTGTACTCCCTGCTGTGTTCTGATATTAGAATATCCCACGATTGATCTTGTACGCGCTGCCGTGTTCTGGTGTTAGAATATCCCACGATTGATCTTGTACTCCCTGCTGTGTTCTGATATTAGAATATCCCACGATTGATCTTGTACTCGCTGCTGTGTTCTGGTGTTAGAATATCCCACGATTGATCTTGTACTCCCTGCCGTGTTCTGGTGCTAGAATATCCCACGATTGATCTTGTACTCCCTGCCGTGTTCTGATATTAGAATATCCCACGATTGATCTTGTACTCGCTGCTGTGTTCTGGTTTTAGAATATCCCACGATTGATCTTGTACTCCCTGCCGTGTTCTGGTTTTAAAATATCCCACGATTGATCTTGTACTCCCTGCCGTGTTCTGGTATTAGAATATCCCACGATTGATCTTGTACTCGCTGCTGTGTTCTGGTTTTAAAATATCCCACGATTGATCTTGTACTCGCTGCTGTGTTCTGGTATTAGAATATCCCACGATTGATCTTGTACTCGCTGCTGTGTTCTGGTATTAGAATATCCCACGATTGATCTTGTACTCCCTGCCGTGTTCTGGTTTTAAAATACCCCACGATTGATCTTGTACTCGCTGCTGTGTTCTGGTATTAGAATATCCCACGATTGATCTTGTACTCCCTGCCGTGTTCTGGTTTTAAAATATCCCACGATTGATCTTGTACTCCCTGCCGTGTTCTGGTATTAGAATATCCCACGATTGATCTTGTACTCGCTGCTGTGTTCTGGTTTTAGAATATCCCACGATTGATCTTGTACTCCCTGCCGTGTTCTGGTTTTAAAATATCCCACGATTGATCTTGTACTCCCTGCCGTGTTCTGGTATTAGAATATCCCACGATTGATCTTGTACTCCCTGCCGTGTTCTGGTATTAGAATATCCCACGATTGATCTTGTACTCCCTGCCGTGTTCTGGTTTTAGAATATCCCACGATTGATCTTGTACTCCCTGCCGTGTTCTGGTATTAGAATATCCCACGATTGATCTTGTACTCCCTGCCGTGTTCTGGTTTTAGAATATCCCACGATTGATCTTGTACTTCCTGCCGTGTTCTGGTATTAGAATATCCCACGATTAATCTTGTACTCCCTGCCGTGTTCCGGTATTAGAATATCCCACGATTGATCTTGTACTCCCTGCCGTGTTCTGGTTTTAGAATATCCCACGATTGATCTTGTACTCCCTGCCGTGTTCTGGTATTAGAATATCCCACGATTGATCTTGTACTCCCTGCCGTGTTCTGGTTTTAGAATATCCCACGATTGATCTTGTACTCCCTGCCGTGTTCTGGTATTAGAATATTCTACGATTGATCTTGTACTCCCTGCCGAGTTCTGGTATTAGAATATCCCACGATTGATCTTGTACTCCCTGTCGTGTTCTGGTTTTAGAATATCCCACGATTGATCTTGTACTCCCTGCCGTGTTCTGGTATTAGAATATCCCACGATTGATCTTGTGCTCCCTGCCGTGTTCTGGTTTTAAAATATCCCACGATTGATCTTGTACTCCCTGCCGTGTTCTGGTATTAGAATATCCCACGATTGATCTTGTACTCCCTGCCGTGTTCTGGTAATAGAATATCCCACGATTGATCTTGTACTCCCTGCCGTGTTCTGGTTTTAGAATATCCCACGATTGATCTTGTACTCCCTGCCGTGTTCTGGTGTTAGAATATCCCACGATTGATCTTGTACTCCCTGCCGTGTTCTGGTGTTAAAATATCCCACGATTGATCTTGTACTCCCTGCCGTGTTCTGGTGTTAGAATATCCCACGATTGATCTTGTACTCCCTGCCGTGTTCTGGTATTAGAATATCCCACGATTGATCTTGTACTCCCTGCCGTGTTCTGGTATTAGAATATCCCACGATTGATCTTGTACTCCCTGCCGTGTTCTGGTATTAGAATATCCCACGATTGATCTTGTACTCCCTGCCGTGTTCTGGTATTAGAATATCCCACGATTGATCTTGTACTCCCTGCCGTGTTCTGGTGTTAAAATATCCCACGATTGATCTTGTACTCCCTGCCGTGTTCTGGTATTAGAATATCCCACGATTGATCTTGTACTCCCTGCCGTGTTCTGGTATTAGAATATCCGACGATTGATCTTGTACTCCCTGCCGTGTTCTGGTTTTAGAATATCCCACGATTGATCTTGTACTCCCTGCCGTGTTCTGGTTTTAGAATATCCCACGATTGATCTTGTACTCCCTGCCGTGTTCTGGTATTAGAATATCCCACGATTGATCTTGTACTCCCTGCTGTGTTCTGGTTTTAGAATATCCCACGATTGATCTTGTACTCCCTGCCGTGTTCTGGTATTAGAATATCCCACGATTGATCTTGTACTCCCTGCCGTGTTCTGGTTTTAGAATATCCCACGATTGATCTTGTACTCCCTGCCGTGTTCTGGTGTTAGAATATCCCACGATTGATCTTGTACTCCCTGCTGTGTTCTGGTATTAGAATATCCCACGATTGATCTTGTACTCCCTGCTGTGTTCTGGTTTTAGAATATCCCACGATTGATCTTGTACTCCCTGCCGTGTTCTGGTATTAGAATATCCCACGATTGATCTTGTACTCCCTGCCGTGTTCTGGTTTTAGAATATCCCACGATTGATCTTGTACTCCCTGCCGTGTTCTGGTGTTAGAATATCCCACGATTGATCTTGTACTCCCTGCTGTGTTCTGGTTTTAGAATATCCCACGATTGATCTTGTACTCCCTGCTGTGTTCTGGTTTTAGAATATCCCACGATTGATCTTGTACTCCCTGCCGTGTTCTGGTATTAGAATATCCCACGATTGATCTTGTACTCCCTGCCGTGTTCTGGTTTTAGAATATCCCACGATTGATCTTGTACTCCCTGCCGTGTTCTGGTGTTAGAATATCACACGATTGATCTTGTACTCCCTGCTGTGTTCTGGTTTTAGAATATCCCACGATTGATCTTGTACTCCCTGCCGTGTTCTGATATTAGAATATCCCACGATTGATCTTGTACTCCCTGCTGTGTTCTGGTGTTAGAATATCCCGCGATTGATCTTGTACTCCCTGCCGTGTTCTGGTTTTAGAATATCCCACGATTGATCTTGTACTCCCTGCCGTGTTCTGGTATTAGAATATCCCACGATTGATCTTGTACTCGCTGCTGTGTTCTGGTTTTAAAATATCCCACGATTGATCTTGTACTCGCTGCTGTGTTCTGGTATTAGAATATCCCACGATTGATCTTGTACTCGCTGCTGTGTTCTGGTTTTAGAATATCCCACGATTGATCTTGTACTCCCTGCCGTGTTCTGGTTTTAAAATATCCCACGATTGATCTTGTACTCCCTGCCGTGTTCTGGTATTAGAATATCCCACGATTGATCTTGTACTCCCTGCCGTGTTCTGGTATTAGAATATCCCACGATTGATCTTGTACTCCCTGCCGTGTTCTGGTTTTAGAATATCCCACGATTGATCTTGTACTCCCTGCCGTGTTCTGGTATTAGAATATCCCACGATTGATCTTGTACTCCCTGCCGTGTTCTGGTTTTAGAATATCCCACGATTGATCTTGTACTTCCTGCCGTGTTCTGGTATTAGAATATCCCACGATTGATCTTGTACTCCCTGCCGTGTTCTGGTATTAGAATATCCCACGATTGATCTTGTACTCCCTGCCGTGTTCTGGTTTTAGAATATCCCACGATTGATCTTGTACTCCCTGCCGTGTTCTGGTATTAGAATATCCCACGATTGATCTTGTACTCCCTGCCGTGTTCTGGTTTTAGAATATCCCACGATTGATCTTGTACTCCCTGCCGTGTTCTGGTATTAGAATATTCCACGATTGATCTTGTACTCCCTGCCGTGTTCTGGTATTAGAATATCCCACGATTGATCTTGTACTCCCTGTCGTGTTCTGGTTTTAGAATATCCCACGATTGATCTTGTACTCCCTGCCGTGTTCTGGTATTAGAATATCCCACGATTGATCTTGTACTCCCTGCTGTGTTCTGGTTTTAAAATATCCCACGATTGATCTTGTACTCCCTGCCGTGTTCTGGTATTAGAATATCCCACGATTGATCTTGTACTCCCTGCCGTGTTCTGGTAATAGAATATCCCACGATTGATCTTGTACTCCCTGCCGTGTTCTGGTTTTAGAATATCCCACGATTGATCTTGTACTCCCTGCCGTGTTCTGGTGTTAGAATATCCCACGATTGATCTTGTACTCCCTGCTGTGTTCTGGTTTTAGAATATCCCACGATTGATCTTGTACTCCCTGCCGTGTTCTGGTGTTAAAATATCCCACGATTGATCTTGTACTCGCTGCTGTGTTCTGGTTTTAGAATATCCCACGATTGATCTTGTACTCCCTGCCGTGTTCTGGTTTTAAAATATCCAACGATTGATCTTGTACTCCCTGCCGTGTTCTGGTTTTAAAATACCCCACGATTGATCTTGTACTCGCTGCTGTGTTCTGGTATTAGAATATCCCACGATTGATCTTGTACTCCCTGCCGTGTTCTGGTTTTAAAATATCCCACGATTGATCTTGTACTCCCTGCCGTGTTCTGGTATTAGAATATCCCACGATTGATCTTGTACTCGCTGCTGTGTTCTGGTTTTAGAATATCCCACGATTGATCTTGTACTCCCTGCCGTGTTCTGGTTTTAAAATATCCCACGATTGATCTTGTACTCCCTGCCGTGTTCTGGTATTAGAATATCCCACGATTGATCTTGTACTCCCTGCCGTGTTCTGGTATTAGAATATCCCACGATTGATCTTGTACTCCCTGCCGTGTTCTGGTTTTAGAATATCCCACGATTGATCTTGTACTCCCTGCCGTGTTCTGGTATTAGAATATCCCACGATTGATCTTGTACTCCCTGCCGTGTTCTGGTTTTAGAATATCCCGCGATTGATCTTGTACTCCCTGCCGTGTTCTGGTATTAGAATATCCCACGATTGATCTTGTACTCCCTGCCGTGTTCTGGTTTTAGAATATCCCACGATTGATCTTGTACTCCCTGCCGTGTTCTGGTATTAGAATATTCCACGATTGATCTTGTACTCCCTGCCGTGTTCTGGTATTAGAATATCCCACGATTGATCTTGTACTCCCTGTCGTGTTCTGGTTTTAGAATATCCCACGATTGATCTTGTACTCCCTGCCGTGTTCTGGTATTAGAATATCCCACGATTGATCTTGTACTCCCTGCCGTGTTCTGGTTTTAAAATATCCCACGATTGATCTTGTACTCCCTGCCGTGTTCTGGTATTAGAATATCCCACGATTGATCTTGTACTCCCTGCCGTGTTCTGGTAATAGAATATCCCACGATTGATCTTGTACTCCCTGCCGTGTTCTGGTTTTAGAATATCCCACGATTGATCTTGTACTCCCTGCCGTGTTCTGGTGTTAGAATATCCCACGATTGATCTTGTACGCCCTGCTGTGTTCTGGTTTTAGAATATCCCACGATTGATCTTGTACTCCCTGCCGTGTTCTGGTGTTAAAATATCCCACGATTGATCTTGTACTCCCTGCCGTGTTCTGGTGTTAGAATATCCCACGATTGATCTTGTACTCCCTGCCGTGTTCTGGTATTAGAATATCCCACGATTGATCTTGTACTCCCTGCCGTGTTCTGGTATTAGAATATCCCACGATTGATCTTGTACTCCCTGCCGTGTTCTGGTATTAGAATATCCCACGATTGATCTTGTACTCCCTGCCGTGTTCTGGTATTAGAATATCCCACGATTGATCTTGTACTCCCTGCCGTGTTCTGGTGTTAAAATATCCCACGATTGATCTTGTACTCCCTGCCGTGTTCTGGTGTTAGAATATCCCACGATTGATCTTGTACTCCCTGCCGTGTTCTGGTATTAGAATATCCCACGATTGATCTTGTACTCCCTGCCGTGTTCTGGTTTTAGAATATCCCACGATTGATCTTGTACTCCCTGCCGTGTTCTGGTTTTAGAATATCCCACGATTGATCTTGTACTCCCTGCCGTGTTCTGGTATTAGAATATCCCACGATTGATCTTGTACTCCCTGCTGTGTTCTGGTTTTAGAATATCCCACGATTGATCTTGTACTCCCTGCCGTGTTCTGGTATTAGAATATTCCACGATTGATCTTGTACTCCCTGCCGTGTTCTGGTATTAGAATATCCCACGATTGATCTTGTACTCCCTGTCGTGTTCTGGTTTTAGAATATCCCACGATTGATCTTGTACTCCCTGCCGTGTTCTGGTATTAGAATATCCCACGATTGATCTTGTACTCCCTGCTGTGTTCTGGTTTTAAAATATCCCACGATTGATCTTGTACTCCCTGCCGTGTTCTGGTATTAGAATATCCCACGATTGATCTTGTACTCCCTGCCGTGTTCTGGTAATAGAATATCCCACGATTGATCTTGTACTCCCTGCCGTGTTCTGGTTTTAGAATATCCCACGATTGATCTTGTACTCCCTGCCGTGTTCTGGTGTTAGAATATCCCACGATTGATCTTGTACTCCCTGCTGTGTTCTGGTTTTAGAATATCCCACGATTGATCTTGTACTCCCTGCCGTGTTCTGGTGTTAAAATATCCCACGATTGATCTTGTACTCGCTGCTGTGTTCTGGTTTTAGAATATCCCACGATTGATCTTGTACTCCCTGCCGTGTTCTGGTTTTAAAATATCCCACGATTGATCTTGTACTCCCTGCCGTGTTCTGGTTTTAAAATACCCCACGATTGATCTTGTACTCGCTGCTGTGTTCTGGTATTAGAATATCCCACGATTGATCTTGTACTCCCTGCCGTGTTCTGGTTTTAAAATATCCCACGATTGATCTTGTACTCCCTGCCGTGTTCTGGTATTAGAATATCCCACGATTGATCTTGTACTCGCTGCTGTGTTCTGGTTTTAGAATATCCCACGATTGATCTTGTACTCCCTGCCGTGTTCTGGTTTTAAAATATCCCACGATTGATCTTGTACTCCCTGCCGTGTTCTGGTATTAGAATATCCCACGATTGATCTTGTACTCCCTGCCGTGTTCTGGTATTAGAATATCCCACGATTGATCTTGTACTCCCTGCCGTGTTCTGGTTTTAGAATATCCCACGATTGATCTTGTACTCCCTGCCGTGTTCTGGTATTAGAATATCCCACGATTGATCTTGTACTCCCTGCCGTGTTCTGGTTTTAGAATATCCCGCGATTGATCTTGTACTCCCTGCCGTGTTCTGGTATTAGAATATCCCACGATTGATCTTGTACTCCCTGCCGTGTTCTGGTTTTAGAATATCCCACGATTGATCTTGTACTCCCTGCCGTGTTCTGGTATTAGAATATTCCACGATTGATCTTGTACTCCCTGCCGTGTTCTGGTATTAGAATATCCCACGATTGATCTTGTACTCCCTGTCGTGTTCTGGTTTTAGAATATCCCACGATTGATCTTGTACTCCCTGCCGTGTTCTGGTATTAGAATATCCCACGATTGATCTTGTACTCCCTGCCGTGTTCTGGTTTTAAAATATCCCACGATTGATCTTGTACTCCCTGCCGTGTTCTGGTATTAGAATATCCCACGATTGATCTTGTACTCCCTGCCGTGTTCTGGTAATAGAATATCCCACGATTGATCTTGTACTCCCTGCCGTGTTCTGGTTTTAGAATATCCCACGATTGATCTTGTACTCCCTGCCGTGTTCTGGTGTTAGAATATCCCACGATTGATCTTGTACGCCCTGCTGTGTTCTGGTTTTAGAATATCCCACGATTGATCTTGTACTCCCTGCCGTGTTCTGGTGTTAAAATATCCCACGATTGATCTTGTACTCCCTGCCGTGTTCTGGTGTTAGAATATCCCACGATTGATCTTGTACTCCCTGCCGTGTTCTGGTATTAGAATATCCCACGATTGATCTTGTACTCCCTGCCGTGTTCTGGTATTAGAATATCCCACGATTGATCTTGTACTCCCTGCCGTGTTCTGGTATTAGAATATCCCACGATTGATCTTGTACTCCCTGCCGTGTTCTGGTATTAGAATATCCCACGATTGATCTTGTACTCCCTGCCGTGTTCTGGTGTTAAAATATCCCACGATTGATCTTGTACTCCCTGCCGTGTTCTGGTGTTAGAATATCCCACGATTGATCTTGTACTCCCTGCCGTGTTCTGGTATTAGAATATCCCACGATTGATCTTGTACTCCCTGCCGTGTTCTGGTTTTAGAATATCCCACGATTGATCTTGTACTCCCTGCCGTGTTCTGGTTTTAGAATATCCCACGATTGATCTTGTACTCCCTGCCGTGTTCTGGTATTAGAATATCCCACGATTGATCTTGTACTCCCTGCTGTGTTCTGGTTTTAGAATATCCCACGATTGATCTTGTACTCCCTGCCGTGTTCTGGTATTAGAATATCCCACGATTGATCTTGTACTTCCTGCCGTGTTCTGGTTTTAGAATATCCCACGATTGATCTTGTACTCCCTGCCGTGTTCTGGTGTTAGAATATCCCACGATTGATCTTGTACTCCCTGCTGTGTTCTGGTATTAGAATATCCCACGATTGATCTTGTACTCCCTGCTGTGTTCTGGTTTTAGAATATCCCACGATTGATCTTGTACTCCCTGCCGTGTTCTGGTATTAGAATATCCCACGATTGATCTTGTACTCCCTGCCGTGTTCTGGTTTTAGAATATCCCACGATTGATCTTGTACTCCCTGCCGTGTTCTGGTGTTAGAATATCCCACGATTGATCTTATACTCCCTGCTGTGTTCTGGTTTTAGAATATCCCACGATTGATCTTGTACTCCCTGCTGTGTTCTGGTTTTAGAATATCGCACGATTGATCTTGTACTCCCTGCCGTGTTCTGGTATTAGAATATCCCACGATTGATCTTGTACTCCCTGCCGTGTTCTGGTTTTAGAATATCCCACGATTGATCTTGTACTCCCTGCCGTGTTCTGGTGTTAGAATATCCCACGATTGATCTTGTACTCCCTGTTGTGTTCTGGTTTTAGAATATCCCACGATTGATCTTGTACTCCCTGCCGTGTTCTGATATTAGAATATCCCACGATTGATCTTGTACTCCCTGCTGTGTTCTGGTGATAGAATATCCCACGATTGATCTTGTACTCCCTGCCGTGTTCTGGTTTTAAAATATCCCACGATTGATCTTGTACTCGATGCCGTGTTCTGGTATTAGAATATCCCACGATTGATCTTGTACTCGCTGCTGTGTTCTGGTTTTAAAATATCCCACGATTGATCTTGTACTCGCTGCTGTGTTCTGGTATTAGAATATCCCACGATTGATCTTGTACTCGCTGCTGTGTTCTGGTTTTAGAATATCCCACGATTGATCTTGTACTAGCTGCCGTGTTCTGGTTTTAAAATATCCCACGATTGATCTTGTACTCCCTGCCGTGTTCTGGTATTAGAATATCCCACGATTGATCTTGTACTCCCTGCCGTGTTCTGGTATTAGAATATCCCACGATTGATCTTGTACTCCCTGCCGTGTTCTGGTTTTAGAATATCCCACGATTGATCTTGTACTCCCTGCCGTGTTCTGGTTTTAGAATATCCCACGATTGATCTTGTACTCCCTGCCGTGTTCTGGTATTAGAATATTCCACGATTGATCTTGTACTCCCTGCCGTGTTCTGGTATTAGAATATCCCACGATTGATCTTGTACTCCCTGCCGTGTTCTGGTTTTAAAATATCCCACGATTGATCTTGTACTCCCTGCCGTGTTCTGGTATTAGAATATCCCACGATTGATCTTGTACTCCCTGCCGTGTTCTGGTAATAGAATATCCCACGATTGATCTTGTACTCCCTGCCGTGTTCTGGTTTTAGAATATCCCACGATTGATCTTGTACTCCCTGCCGTGTTCTGGTGTTAGAATATCCCACGATTGATCTTGTACTCCCTGCTGTGTTCTGGTTTTAGAATATCCCACGATTGATCTTGTACTCCCTGCCGTGTTCTGGTGTTAAAATATCCCACGATTGATCTTGTACTCCCTGCCGTGTTCTGGTGTTAGAATATCCCACGATTGATCTTGTACTCCCTGCCGTGTTCTGGTATTAGAATATCCCACGATTGATCTTGTACTCCCTGCCGTGTTCTGGTATTAGAATATCCCACGATTGATCTTGTACTCCCTGCCGTGTTCTGGTATTAGAATATCCCACGATTGATCTTGTACTCCCTGCCGTGTTCTGGTATTAGAATATCCCACGATTGATCTTGTACTCCCTGCCGTGTTCTGGTGTTAAAATATCCCACGATTGATCTTGTACTCCCTGCCGTGTTCTGGTGTTAGAATATCCCACGATTGATCTTGTACTCCCAGCCGTGTTCTGGTATTAGAATATCCCACGATTGATCTTGTACTCCCTGCCGTGTTCTGGTTTTAGAATATCCCACGATTGATCTTGTACTCCCTGCCGTGTTCTGGTTTTAGAATATCCCACGATTGATCTTGTACTCCCTGCCGTGTTCTGGTATTAGAATATCCCACGATTGATCTTGTACTCCCTGCTGTGTTCTGGTTTTAGAATATCCCACGATTGATCTTGTACTACCTGCCGTGTTCTGGTATTAGAATATCCCACGATTGATCTTGTACTCCCTGCCGTGTTCTGGTTTTAGAATATCCCACGATTGATCTTGTACTCCCTGCCGTGTTCTGGTGTTAGAATATCCCACGATTGATCTTGTACTCCCTGCTGTGTTCTGGTATTAGAATATCCCACGATTGATCTTGTACTCCCTGCCGTGTTCTGGTATTAGAATATCCCACGATTGATCTTGTACTCCCTGCCGTGTTCTGGTTTTAGAATATCCCACGATTGATCTTGTACTCCCTGCCGTGTTCTGGTGTTAGAATATCCCACGATTGATCTTGTACTCCCTGCTGTGTTCTGGTTTTAGAATATCCCACGATTGATCTTGTACTCCCTGCCGTGTTCTGATATTAGAATATCCCACGATTGATCTTGTACTCCCTGCTGTGTTCTGGTGTTAGAATATTCCACGATTGATCTTGTACTCCCTGCCGTGTTCTGGTTTTAGAATATCCCACGATTGATCTTGTACTCCCTGCCGTGTTCTGGTATTAGAATATCCCACGATTGATCTTGTACTCGCTGCTGTGTTCTGGTTTTAAAATATCCCACGATTGATCTTGTACTCGCTGCTGTGTTCTGGTTTTAAAATATCCCACGATTGATCTTGTACTCCCTGCCGTGTTCTGGTATTAGAATATCCCACGATTGATCTTGTACTCGCTGCTGTGTTCTGGTTTTAAAATATCCCACGATTGATCTTGTACTCGCTGCTGTGTTCTGGTTTTAAAATATCCCACGATTGATCTTGTACTCCCTGCCGTGTTCTGGTTTTAAAATATCCCACGATTGATCTTGTACTCGCTGCTGTGTTCTGGTTTTAAAATATCCCACGATTGATCTTGTACTCCCTGCCGTGTTCTGGTTTTAAAATATCCCACGATTGATCTTGTACTCCCTGCCGTGTTCTGGTTTTAGAATATCCCACGATTGATCTTGTACTCCCTGCCGTGTTCTGGTTTTAGAATATCCCACGATTGATCTTGTACTCGCTGCTGTGTTCTGGTTTTAAAATATCCCACGATTGATCTTGTACTCGCTGCTGTGTTCTGGTTTTAAAATATCCCACGATTGATCTTGTACTCGCTGCTGTGTTCTGGTTTTAAAATATCCCACGATTGATCTTGTACTCCCTGCTGTGTTCTGGTTTTAGAATATCCAACGATTGATCTTGTACTCGCTGCCGTGTTATGGTATTAGAATATCCCACGATTGATCTTGTACTCGCTGCTGTGTTCTGGTTTTAAAATATCCCACGATTGATCTTGTACTCGCTGCTGTGTTCTGGTTTTAAAATATCCCACGATTGATCTTGTACTCCCTGCCGTGTTCTGGTGTTAGAATATCCCACGATTGATCTTGTACTCCCTGCCGTGTTCTGGTTTTAAAATATCCCACGATTGATCTTGTACTCGCTGCTGTGTTCTGGTTTTAAAATATCCCACGATTGATCTTGTACTCCCTGCCGTGTTCTGGTTTTAAAATATCCCACGATTGATCTTGTACTCCCTGCTGTGTTCTGGTTTTAGAATATCCCACGATTGATCTTGTACTCGCTGCCGTGTTCTGGTATTAGAATATCCCACGATTGATCTTGTACTCGCTGCTGTGTTCTGGTTTTAAAATATCCCACGATTGATCTTGTACTCGCTGCTGTGTTCTGGTTTTAAAATATCCCACCATTGATCTTGTACTCCCTGCCGTGTTCTGGTTTTAGAATATCCCACGATTGATCTTGTACTCGCTGCCGTGTTCTGGTATTAGAATATCCCACGATTGATCTTGTACTCCCTGCTGTGTTCTGGTTTTAGAATATCCCACGATTGATCTTGTACTCGCTGCTGTGTTCTGGTATTAGAATATCCCACGATTGATCTTGTACTCCCTGCTGTGTTCTGGTTTTAGAATATCCCACGATTGATCTTGTACTCGCTGCCGTGTTCTGGTATTAGAATATCCCACGATTGATCTTGTACTCGCTGCCGTGTTCTGGTATTAGAATATCCCACGATTGATCTTGTACTCGCTGCTGTGTTCTGGTATTAGAATATCCCACGATTGATCTTGTACTCGCTGCTGTGTTCTGGTTTTAGAATATCCCACGATTGATCTTGTACTCGCTGCCGTGTTCTGGTATTAAAATATCCCACGATTGATCTTGTACTCGCTGCTGTGTTCTGGTTTTAAAATATCCCACGATTGATCTTGTACTCGCTGCTGTGTTCTGGTATTAAAATATCCCACGATTGATCTTGTACTCGCTGCTGTGTTCTGGTTTTAGAATATCCCACGATTAATCTTGTACTCGCTGCCGTGTTCTGGTATTAGAATATCCCACGATTGATCTTGTACTCGCTGCTGTGTTCTGGTTTTAAAATATCCCACGATTGATCTTGTACTCGCTGCTGTGTTCTGGTTTTAAAATATCCCACGATTGATCTTGTACTCCCTGCCGTGTTCTGGTTTTAGAATATCCCACGATTGATCTTGTACTCGCTGCCGTGTTCTGGTATTAGAATATCCCACGATTGATCTTGTACTCGCTGCTGTGTTCTGGTTTTAAAATATCCCACGATTGATCTTGTACTCGCTGCTGTGTTCTGGTTTTAAAACATCCCACGATTGATCTTGTACTCCCTGCTGTGTTCTGGTTTTAGAATATCCCACGATTGATTTTGTACTCGCTGCCGTGTTCTGGTATTAGAATATCCCACGATTGATCTTGTACTCGCTGCTGTGTTCTGGTTTTAAAATATCCCACGATTGATCTTGTACTCGCTGCTGTGTTCTGGTTTTAAAATATCCCACGATTGATCTTGTACTCCCTGCTGTGTTCTGGTGTTAGAATATCCCACGATTGATTTTGTACTCCCTGCCGTGTTCTGGTTTTAGAGTATCCCACGATTGATCTTGTACTCCCTGCCGTGTTCTGGTGTTAGAATATCCCACGATTGATCTTGTACTCGCTGCTGTGTTCTGGTTTTAAAATATCCCACGATTGATCTTGTACTCCCTGCCGTGTTCTGGTTTTAGAATATCCCACGATTGATCTTGTACTCCCTGCTGTGTTCTGGTTTTAAAATATCCCACGATTGATCTTGTACTCCCTGCTGTGTTCTGGTTTTAGAATATCCCACGATTGATCTTGTACTCGCTGCTGTGTTCTGGTTTTAGAATATCCCACGATTGATCTTGTACTCGCTGCTGTGTTCTGGTTTTAGAATATCCCACGATTGATCTTGTACTCCCTGCTGTGTTCTGGTTTTAAAATATCCCACGATTGATCTTGTACTCCCTGCTGTGTTCTGGTTTTAGAATATCCCACGATTGATCTTGTACTCGCTGCTGTGTTCTGGTTTTAGAATATCCCACGATTGATCTTGTACTCGCTGCTGTGTTCTGGTTTTAGAATATCCCACGATTGATCTTGTACTCGCTGCTGTGTTCTGGTTTTAGAATATCCCACGATTGATCTTGTACTCCCTGCTGTGTTCAGGTTTTAGAATATCCCACGATTGATCTTGTACTCGCTGCTGTGTTTTGGTTTTAGAATATCCCACGATTGATCTTGTACTCCCTGCTGTGTTCTGGTATTAGAATATCCCACGATTGATCTTGTACTCCCTGCTGTGTTCTGGTTTTAGAATATCCCACGATTGATCTTGTACTCCCTGCTGTGTTCTGGTATTAGAATATCCCACGATTGATCTTGTACTCCCTGTTGTGTTCTGGTTTTAGAATATCCCACGATTGATCTTGTACTCGCTGCTGTGTTCTGGTTTTAGAATATCCCACGATTGATTTTGTACTCGCTGCTGTGTTCTGGTATTAGAATATCCCACGATTGATCTTGTACTCCCTGCTGTGTTCTGGTTTTAGAATATCCCACGATTGATCTTGTACTCGCTGCTGTGTTCTGGTTTTAGAATATCCCACGATTGATCTTGTACTCGCTGCTGTGTTCTGGTATTAGAATATCCCACGATTGATCTTGTACTCCCTGCTGTGTTCTGGTATTAGAATATCCCACGATTGATCTTGTACTCCCTGCTGTGTTCTGGTTTTAGAATATCCCACGATTGATCTTGTACTCCCTGCTGTGTTCTGGTTTTAGAATATCCCACGATTGATCTTGTACTCGCTGCTGTGTTCTGGTTTTAGAATATCCCACGATTGATCTTGTACTCCCTGCTGTGTTCTGGTTTTAGAATATCCCACGATTGATCTTGTACTCGCTGCTGTGTTCTGGTTTTAGTATATCCCACGATTGATCTTGTACTCGCTGCTGTGTTCTGGTTTTAGAATATCCCACGATTGATCTTGTACTCCCTGCTGTGTTCTGGTTTCAAAATATCCCACGATTGATCTTGTACTCCCTGCTGTGTTCTGGTTTTAGAATATCCCACGATTGATCTTGTACTCGCTGCTGTGTTCTGGTTTTAGAATATCCCACGATTGATCTTGTACTCGCTGCTGTGTTCTGGTTTTAGAATATCCCACGATTGATCTTGTACTCGCTGCTGTGTTCTGGTGTTAAAATATCCCACGATTGATCTTGTACTCCCTGCTGTGTTCTGGTGTTAAAATATCCCACGATTGATCTTGTACTCGCTGCTGTGTTCTGGTTTTAGAATATCCCACGATTGATCTTGTACTCCCTGCCGTGTTCTGGTTTTAGAATATCCCACGATTGATCTTGTACTCCCTGCCGTGTTCTGGTATTAGAATATCTCACGATTGATCTTGTACTCCCTGCTGTGTTCTGGTTTTAGAATATCCCACGATTGATCTTGTACTCCCTGCTGTGTTCTGGTTTTAGAATATCCCACGATTGATCTTGTACTCCCTGCTGTGTTCTGGTTTTAGAATATCCCACGATTGATCTTGTACTCCCTGCTGTGTTCTGGTGTTAAAATATCCCACGATTGATCTTGTACTCGCTGCTGTGTTCTGGTTTTAGAATATCCCACGATTGATCTTGTACTCGCTGCTGTGTTCTGGTTTTAGAATATCCCACGATTGATCTTGTACTCGCTGCTGTGTTCTGGTTTTAGAATATCCCACGATTGATCTTGTACTCCCTGCTGTGTTCTGGTATTAGAATATCCCACGATTGATCTTGTACTCGCTGCTGTGTTCTGGTTTTAGAATATACCACGATTGATCTTGTACTCGCTGCTGTGTTCTGGTTTTAGAATATCCCACGATTGATCTTGTACTCCCTGCTGTGTTCTGGTTTTAGAATATCCCACGATTGATCTTGTACTCGCTGCTGTGTTCTGGTTTTAGAATATCCCACGATTGATCTTGTACTCGCTGCTGTGTTCTGGTTTTAGAATATCCCACGATTGATCTTGTACTCGCTGCTGTGTTCTGGTTTTAGAATATCCCACGATTGATCTTGTACTCCCTGCCGTGTTCTGGGTGGCGAATCTGGGTGCAGTTGTTGCGAGCGTTACTCGGTTTCAAGGAGCCAGCCCCTGGGGAGCGAGTGGGGGAGGGGGTGGGGGGGCAGGCGATAATGGCCTCTCACCCCATCTATACAATTATATACCCCACCTTAGCTCAGCTAAAATCTTCGCTGACCGAATGACTTTGTCAGTAAAAGAGGTCTGGAAGGGGGCGGGGCGGGGGGGGGGGGTGGGGGGCACGGGGTGGGGGGTCCTGTGTCCAGTGTGGATTTTGCAAAATTTTCACTGTCAAATTTTGATTTTTCACGACGTTCCATGTCGCTTTTTAGCTAAGTTTAGTGTCGTGTTTTTTTCTCCAAAATGCCACTATCAGTGTCGATGTCGCTTTTCAGATCCTCAATTTCAGAATTTTGGGGTCAATGTTGAACGTCGGTTTGTTAAATATGCCTGTGTCGCGTGTCGCCATTACCCCCGTCCAGACCCCTAGTAGAGGCAGCAGTGTACATACGGCACACGGAGTTCCCCAGTGAGATGAAAGGGCCACAAATACTCTGCATTAATATTGGTGCGAGCTTATGGTACATGTACAAATGGGAATTCAGCATCAAATAGTTTTAGATTTTGCAGTTTTGTTAAGAACTACCTCATATCTCAAAGCCGGACTAGTTTTGTAATCCAGCATTGCATCATGGTTGGATGTCGCAAAATTACAAACAGCGCAGTGTGTCAAGGCATTGTTACCGTCATAATGCGAACACTGTCATAACGCGCTGGCCCAGGACACGTTGGACACGATGACATGCTCTCTGTCCGACCGTCAGTCTTTTGTGCGATTATTCAGCCGCTAGATGGCGACATAGCATGGTAGGAAGCTGGCAAAGCTTAGAGACTGTACAACGGGCCGGCGGGGGGGCGGGGAGGGGGCGCTACAAATCTGGTGGGGGGATTTCGCGGTTGCCCCTGGATGCCCGAGGGAGCGGGCATTTGTGATATGATGAAACGGGTGCCCGTATACAGTGGGACCGGGGGGGGGGGGGAGAAGGGAGGGGGGCGGGGCGGGAGGGGTGCAGACTCAAAATGTGCGTTGATGGAAAGGGTTTGTCGAGAAAAAAAAAAAAAAATGTTCATATAATTCATTTGTCCCAGCTTTCGGACCAACCTGTCCACGCAAGCACAATCACATCTGAAAAAGGCCACAAAAACGTGTCATTTTAAAATACGTTGGCCTGGGCCACCACCCATCCTGGGGCGTCACCCAGCCTGGGGCGTCACCCAGCCTGGGGCGTCACCCAGCCTGGGGCTTCACCCAGCCTGGGGCTTCACCCAGCCTGCGACACCACTCAGCCTTGGGCTTCACCCAGCCTGGGGCATCACCCAGCCTGGGGCTTCACCGCGCCTGGGGCTTCACCCAGCCTGGGATACCACCCAGCCTGGAGCATCACCCAGCCTGGGGCGTCACCCAGCCAGGGACTTCACCCAGCCTGGCTCATCTCCCAGCCTGGGGCATCACCCAGCATGGGACATCACCCAGCCTAGGGCATCACCCAACCTCGGGCTTCACCCAGCCTAGGGCGTCACTCAGCCTGGGGCATCACCCAGCCTCGGGCGTCACCCAGCCTGGGACTTCAGCCCAGTCTGGGGCTTCAGCCCAGCCTGGGGCTTAACCCCGCCTGGGGCATCACCCAGCCTAGGGCATCACCCTGCCTGTTGCATCACCCAGCCTAGGGCATCACCCAGCCTAGGGCATCACCCAGCCTGAGGCGTCACCCAGCCTGGGTCATCACTCAGCCTAGGTCATCACCCAGCCTGGGGAATCACCCAGCCTGGGGCATCACCCAGCCCAGGGCATCACCCAGCCTGGGGCGTCACCCAGCCTGGGACATCACCAAGCCTGGGGCGTCACCCAGCCTGTGTCATCACCCAGCTTGGGTCATCACCCAGCCTGGGACATCACCCAGCCTTGGGCATCACCCAGCTTAGGGCATCACCCAGCCTGGGGCATCGCCCAGCTTAGGGCATCACCCAGCCTGGGACATCACCCAGCCTGGGACATCACCCAGTCTGGGTCATCACCCAGCCAGGGGCACCACCCATGCTGTCGTAGTGAAGACCTGTGCCACCTAGGGCACCTTGGAATCCACCACATCCTTGACCCTGAAGATATGGAGCCATGTTACCAACCAGACACATTACAGAGCTACTTGCGAGTTGACATTTCAGTCATATTACCTGCAATTAATTATTGATATTTACGTGTGAGTAATGATTAGCTGCAGTAAACACATCCCCTTTAAGGTTTATTTCTGTCACCAAATATGATAAGGCAAGTAGTCACTGCACTTACACCAGCGAATTATCCGTTGTATTCTTGCAACATTAGTTTGCACACCCTTAACAGCTTAAACAAATAAATTAAAAGATATATAAATATCACTTTTGATGTTTCATCCCATTATTATTACTATGAGTTAACGGCTGATTGGACCCGATGTGCGGGAGTAATCCAGATTCAGGGTTGGTGGTGGCAAGTTCTTCCTGCTGTCCCTGGCCCTGGCCCTGGCCCTGGCCCTGTCCCTGGCCCTGGCCCTGGCCCTGGCCCTGGCCCTGGCCCTGGCCCTGGCCCTGGCCCTGGCCCTGGCCCTGGCCCTGGCCCTGCCGCAAAACTAGGCAGAAGATATCGACGTGGGAGGAGCGGTGAAAGCGTAGCCGGGGCTATTTATTGATTCATCGCTAGCTAATTGGGTAATATTCATTCAACCGCTGCCTGTTAGATCTATCGGTCCTTCTTTTATACACACTGATAAAGGAAGCGAGGAGAATAAAATTGATGAGAAAACAATCATTTGTAAATAAGTTACAACGGTAATAATTTGATGATAAATACTTCAGCCTCAGAAACTAATCCCGTGGTTATTGTTTTTTTTTTATCCATTAGGAACGAAGACCAGATGGATGGTATTGCTATCCGATTTGCGTTAGGGTATTGCTCATCCGCCAAGCACGTTGCATCGCATATTTCCCGGTCACCCTTCTTCCACGCCTCGCACAATAGCGGGGAGGCAAGCACAGAGGGACTGATCTGAATAAGAAAGGGTTCCGTCCCGAGGAGACGTATTCGTCTCATTACACCTCCCGGCGTCCGTTTTTGTATTGCACCCCTCCCCTCCCCTCCCCCCCCATCCCACTCACCCCCCCACCCCCTCTGTCGGCAGCGTATGATAAGAATTCTGTTGCTATGCTACCCCCACCCTCAGTACCCACCACCACTGGGCCGGGCTGCCGGGCCCCGACCGAAGGTTGTATGGAAATGGGGGCTATTGCGTGCCTAGGGAAATGAGGGCTATTGTTTGCCAAGGGAAATAGGAGCCACAGTTTGCTTTGGGAAATGAGGGCCACAGCTTGCGTTGGGAAATGGTGGTCACAGCTTGCCTTGAGAAATGAAGGCCACAGCTTGCGTTGGGAAATGGTGGCCACAGCTTGCGTTGGGAAATGGTGGCCACAGCTTGCCTTGGGAAATGGGGGCCTCAACTTTTCTATGTCGTACTGTCCCTATTTCACGTTCCTGCTGTACACGTGTACGTTGGGGTTGGTTTGTTTATGTTATACATTGCATAATTATCATCCTGCTGTTTATCATATTTATTAGTGTAATTCCAATTTACAGCGACAGTGCTGTCCTTATTTAATGACGTTATACCACCTAATGACGCAACCTGTTTTTTCAATAGGGCTGTACAGTTCTCGCGGGTTCTATTTCCGGTTTAGGTCTTTTGGGGACCAACAAAAAAACACGTGCTCTTAGAACGAGTGCGCATCACGCTGGTGCCTTGCTGCAACTGGGGGACTCGCACTCATTGTAGTCAACGTTTTAGTGTTGGGAACCGGCCGGCTGCGCGGTTTGTGCGTGAAGAATCGAGTGGGTGTGAAACTATTTTTTGTTTGCTTTGGTACAGGCATGGCTAACTATAAAATCATAATATAATTAAAGATAAGACATTTATCTCTCCATAATGCATGTGGGCCGTTCGATGAGACTGTTGGAAGCGTTGTATTGTGAGCCAAATCATCTATGTTTACAGTTGTACGACAAACGGAGCACCATTGTCCTCACCTGCTCAGTCCATATAAGGAGCGTTGTTACGTAACCATAGATACCGCGCGCAGACACGCGCGTCATGATGATTATTACGTCATACGACATGGAAAACCCCGCGCAACACGTTAGATCGCCTGACACTGACAGTCACTCATGAGACAACCGCATTCTGGTTTATCAACTGCCTAACCGCTCATACATTACATAAATCTATTCGGATGGTTATAATTCGGATATACACATAACTTCAGTGGTTATTTTTGCTTCCAAGGACAGCTTTAGCCGATCTTGTGTGTGAGGCGAGTGAAGGCAAACAACCGGAAGGTAGGCAGCAGGTAGAGGCCGTTGATGCTAGGCATTGGCGTAGAGCATAGGTATCCCTGTCTCGTGGGGTCTCGATAAGATCCCGAAGTGACTGTACAGCCCTATTAGGATTGTGCATTTCCCGGAGAAAATTGTTATTTCAAATATACAGGACCTATATATACATAAATGACAACCCATCAATGAATATATTTTGACCCAAGTGGGAGTGGGTGTGAGTGTTGTGATATATCCAAGGACTCTGAAGCCTGTCACCACCCTGCTCGGCACTATCCCTTGGATGCCCAATGAAGGATGGCCGACAGATAACATATCTAGGATTATGACAGTTTGCGTGTTTCAGCCTGAATCTAAAGTGCAGCTGCCCCTATGACCCCTTATACCAACAACATACATTCCAAAATACATATCATTTTGATCAAATATGTTTCAATAGGCCTAGTGTTTATTTTGTTTCAAAATTCACAATGTGTCCAATGTCCATTTGCCGGTGTGGCTGTGAGAGTCCAGAAAGTACTGTGAATCTGTGTCGCAGCCGAGTTGTGAGCTTTTCGGCGTCGCAATTTGAGTGTCGGTTTTTCAAAAAACGGCAATTTCACGTAGCGTCATTTCCCCCTTCCAGACCCTCACCACTGCCACTGACTGCAGCGAAAAGCATCAATATTTTTATGTAGGCCGCTTTGAATCCCAATTAAAACAACCAGGTTTTCTGCCGCAAAACGCAGTTTGTGGGGCGCGAAGCGAGATTTCACAACAAAGCATTGGGTTTCCTTGCTCTAAACCGGGTTTCTTGGCTCTAAACCGGGTATCATGGCTTTAAACCGGGTTTCTTGGCTCGGTTTAGAGCGCTAAATCCATAGTTTTTTTTGACAAATCTTGCTTTTCTAACGATTTAAATATTGCGGCGCATATTTAGACCCTATCACAAAACGAAAACGTTGGCGGATGTCATAAACGCAGTTTAGCCGACTACGGGGCTAAGTCTCGGCTAAACTTCCCATGTAAACGATGGGCGATTTTAGTCGAGTAAGCCACGTAGCCGGCTAAACTACGTACGTGACATAGGCCACTGTATAGTCGCACATCGAGATTACATGCTTTGTGTCCTGTGATTCGTCCATCGCCCCTGACAAACAGTGCCACTGAAGACAAACTGTTTGAGCAGACCAGTGAGGAAAGGATGTCAGGCTCTGGGGCCGTCCACATAAATCACACGTAAATTAAGCACGAAAAGTGTATTTTCGTCTTAGCCTCACCAGCTCGTTTTGGTGGTGCTCATGATTAAGAAATCCTCTTCAATATAACTTTAGCACTCTCTTAATTCCGAAAATCCGCTTCTTGGGTGACTAATTATGTATTTTAAGCCCGATAATCGCTGGACACATATTCCACCTTGCGCTAGTCTAGTGGCGTAGCCTAAGTGGCGATTATGATCCCGGCCGCTGGCAGGTCTCCTCCACCAGTCTTCCATTGCAGCATGGCAATAATATGCGATGTAAGGACTGGCGCTGGAGGTTACACACGTGCGTAACACACGTAACGACTGTAATGACACAAGCATTGTAACAATAATCACAGCTCATCATGTAACCAGTCCTCAGGCAATGGACACAATGGATCGGCCGATAAAGGGTTTGCGGGACCCATACACCCATCACCGCGACCTTAATGACTGCGTTAACCTTCGCCTATTAATGGGGTTCACAGAGTTCCATAAAAACATGTTGTCATTTCTGTCAGTTTTTCACGAATCAGTTCGCTGAACCCTTTTCATAAACCATTAACATGTGCGTCACGTTTGCTGTGGCTATCAATGAGTATTATTGTGTCGTCATTGGCACGCCAAGCACGGCACGTTGGTGTCCAGTCACAACTATTGCACTGCTTGACATGATATGTTTTCAACACGTGCTTTTGTCACAGCTTCATTACCATGAAAAAAAAACGCACCTGAGAGCCTAACGGCACGTGGATCGATGCTTCGAGCTCCGCTGTGGCCATGTCTGTGTGGTCGCAGCTTAAATATCCCATGCCTTTCTTCGCAAAGAGTAGGGGGTTACCCCCGGGGAGACATGGCTTCACTTTCCCTTGCTTCTTTCATTCACGCGATATGACCAAAAGTGGTTAAAGTGTTCTGAATATACAACCAACCATAAAAATCTAATAAACATGAAAATATATCGTATCGTTTGCAAGAGGTCGTAAAAAGTAAGGACGTCTATAACATTAACCAACGATGACCGATAATATGAGTTAATATGAGAAAAATGCTTTATCCCGTTGGGGCGGGGATTATGTGTTTTAATGTCAATTTGTTTAGAAAATACATAAAATGGAATATATGATAACTTTGGATATGAAGGCGGGACTATATAACCCTAGACAATTATATCCCACATTACCCATGGAGAATCCGAAGGTACCAAACCAGGAAGATGATGCGCCCGATGAGATTATTCAGGACAAAATAGACTCGTTTGTTATTACAATTCAAATCAACCATAATATGTAGTGCTCGGAATGTTGTCATGGCAACGAGTCAGCCACGAGGGGGTACTTGCATGTCTACAGTTATAAGAACACGTGGAGACCTGGCTCATGGTATGTGAGCATTCCTTGGCGTGCTCCACTTACGGCCATCCCCAGACAGAGCAGGCCAAGCACATGGACAAACACCAAGCCGACAACAGGACGGCAAGACTATTTTTTGGCAATTCCAGACATCGATACTTTGACTAGACAGACAGACATTAGTCTTCCAAAAACAGACAATTCTATATTTGCAGTTGCCCTCTGTTTCAAGACATAAAGTATCCCGAGAATGTGTTGGAAAGTGTGAAGACGCTTTCCTCAACAAGGACCCTTTCAATAAAGAAAGGCTGTATAAACTCATTGATATTGCACTGAAAAGTGATATCATATCGCTGTTGGAAATGGAAAGTGTTGTTGGAGTGTGTTATTGGCAACCCAATAAAAGTGGAGATAAGGCCGACCGAAATTAAAGAAAACACTATTAAACTTATTAAATCAAAAGTCTGAACAAAATCGTCAATTCAGGTCTTTTGACGTGTCCCCTTATGGGGGCCATAACCTTGTGTAATTCTATTGTATTGGTTGGCAGCCATCTGCGAAAGAGATTTGTTTTACAGCTTTGTTTGGGTTAAAGTAATATGATTAGCGTCGCGGCATTTGCGCTTATGACTAAAAAAGCTTCTCGAAAAAGCTTCTCTGTGACCGACAGAGCTCACCGCAGTCGTCGCGTCGATGACATGTCGTTAAGGCTTGATAATTACTCACATAACGCCTAGAATGGCGTTTCCAATCCAGTTTCTCAAACCAGCTGAGCCAATTGGGGTGGGCCATTCCCTCTCGCTCGAGACGTCTACTGGGAAGATGGTTGGTTGTAAATTCAGGACGCTTTAACCTCGTTTGGTCATATCGCGTCAATGGGAGAAGGAAGGGAGAGTGGAGCCATGTCCCCAGGGGGAACCGTCTACTCTTTGCGAGGAAGGACATTGGATCTTTATCCTGCGACCACACAGACATGACGACAGCGGGGCTCGAACCATCAACCCACGTGCCGTTAGGCTCTCAGGTGGCCAGATCACTCAAGGCGAGCGCTCTAACCCACTGAACTACCGGGCCGGGCCCCTTATGTCTGCTGCGATGAATTGACATTCTTATGTCTGCTGCGATGAATTGACATTCTTAGGGTCTCAGAAACATGTGATTTCTTCATCAAATGAACTCGTATAACAGAACGGTTGCAACAAGTTCCGTTCCATACTTATAAATAGCTATTTTTCTAACGTTATTTTTCAATGTAAATATATGATGCACAACTGCAAATTGCATTCTTTCATGCATCCGGTTCCTGCTGATATGCAGCCAGCTGTGTGCAGCTAAGCCAGGATCGCTCTAGCGTCTGGGTCTGACTCAATGCCACAAAATGGCCTATTATGTCCTTGACATTTATGACACAAATAAGACGCTAAATACCATGAGCCGAATGTATGGCGGGTCATCCTAACGTTTATTCTTTTATTCTTGATATCAAGAATTCATTGCTTGGTACAAGAAATGATTTCTTGATGCCAACAATTCAATACTCGATATCAAGAAATCCATTCTTGATATCAAGAAATCCATTCTTTATATCAAGAATTAGGGAATAAATGTAGGTATGGCCCGCCATACGAGTGCATGTTGTATGTACGCGGGCTGATGCGGCCACGCAAGATACTGATGCCGCTATGTAGTCTTTTAGTCATTGTGCACTTCCCGCCGATTGTTGGTATCCATCCGTCTGAGAAAGACGTGCAGCTTTTGTTTGGTTTAAGTAGGAAGAATTGTTACGCGGCATTTACGCTTATGCCTAAATAAGCCTATCTGTGACCGACACAGCTTGCCGCAGTCATCGCATCGATGACCTGTCGTTTGGTCCAAGTTTATACTCACTGGATGCCTAGATTGGCGTTTCAAATCCAGTTTCTCAAACCAGAGCCAGTCGTGGTGGGCTATTCCCTCTTGGACGAGACGTACCCATTCCCTCTTTTGAGACGCTAGAGACTTCCAAGAATTCCAATCGATGCCGAAAGTCTTCATATCACGCTTACAAACAGCCTTAAGCCTGAGCTTTGGCCGTCCAGTTGGCCTTTTGCCGGTGAGAAGCTCGCCGTAGAGCATATCCTTTGCAATGCGTTCATTTTGCATACGATGACCATTCCCATAAATCAAACTTTAAATTAGTTTTGATTGCTTCATGTGAACGCAATTTATCCAATCGTCAATTTGTGTCACCTCTGTCAAACTGGGCATGAGGGTAGCACTATGTGGATAAGGGCGGTGGTGCGGTGGTGCGGTGGTGTGGTGGTGTGGTGGTGCGTGTTTCGAGCCCGAATTGTGCAAGTGCGAAAAAGGATCCCAGATCATTCTACGCCAAGAGTATAGGGCTTTATATTCAGTTGTATATTCAGGACGCTGTAACCACTTTTGGTCACATCGCGTCAACGCGAGAAGGAAGGGAGAGTGGAGCCATGTCCTGGGGGTAACCCCCTACTCTTTGCAAAGAAGGACTCATTTCTATATTGATCTTTACCATTGTCTGGATATGACCTAGAGAGGTTAAAGCGTCCACCGCGCTCCGCCGCCACAGTAGGAAATGAGACGGCGGGGCCGTCAGGGAGGGACGGCTGGTCAGGGTAGTGGGGGAGGGGCAGGAGTCTTGGGGAGGGGCACCTTGCCTGACTGGGGCGGGGGTGGGTGGGTGGCGGTCACAGGGAGGGGGTGCCTGACTGCGATGTGGGCGTGAGGTGGGACTGGGGGGGACGTCTCTTTCAGCTGCGGAACGCTGGGACTTCCTCCCAGCAATCCCCCTCCTGCAGCCCTCCAGCCACTAGTCCCCCTCCCCTAGCCCCCCCCCCCTCCCCGCCACTAGTCCCTCTCCCCCAGCCCTCTCCCAATCAGTCGCTCTCCCAGCCCCCTCATCGCCGCACCCCATTCTGCAGCCCGTCACCCCACCATCCCTCACCCCCCCCGTCGACACAGTGGGGACGATGCGGTCTGTGGTTGGTCAGGTGGGTGCTAACCCCCAGCCCCTCTGCCCCCACCTCAAGCCCCCCCCCCCCCCCACCCGTCCTGATGACGGAGACACGCGAGGGCTGGACGCCGCGAGACCTGAGGAGACGAGATATGCACACACACACCACCAGCCAGCAAGGCCTTCGCACATAGACTGACTGACTGACACACGGAGAATGAGATGCAATCAGCTTACCTATAAAACTGGACGACCTTGGTCGCTCGCTCGCCATGGATACCATGACATCAAGGATACCTTGACGGTGCCTGGGTTACCAAAGGACGTGACTGCGCTTTTGTTACCAAGGGTACATTGACGGCGCCTCTGTTACCAAAGATACCGTGACGGCGCTTGCGTTACCAAGGGGACCTTAACGACACTTGTGTATCAAGGGTACCGTAACGACACTTGTGTTACCAAGGATACAGTGACGGCGCTTGTGTTACCAAGGGTACCTTGACGGCGCTTCTGTTACCAAAGATACCGCGACGGCGCTTGTGTTACCAAGGATGCCGTGACGGCGATTGTGTTACCAAGGATAACCGTGATTCCACATGAGCCAGCACCTCCAATCCCCCTCCCGTCCAGCCCGCTGCCCCCACCGGGTGATGCACGACTCTGCCATCGCACGATAAGAGGCTTACTCGGCCACGTGCATCAAAAGAACATCCATTCTTCTCCCATCCTAAAAAAAACACTGGTCACGTGTTGAGTGCAATCGATATGTGACTCCATGGTGGAGTTGTCCGCGGCCAAGAAACCAGCGACCAACGACTGGTATGCAGCGTCATACCGAGTTCGGAGCTCTCAATCATTAGACGTACGGATCGCGACATCCCTCTGGTCCTCAACGTCCATGTACGACCTGGACACCGGGGAAGAATTCGAAGACAGCAACAGAGAGGGACAGGGACAGACAGATACAGACACAGACGGAGAGTGTCTGGAAGAAAGATTGACAGAGTGAGGAATAGTGAAAGTGACACTGGCAGACAGACTGACAGAAACTCACAGAGGGAGAGACTGAGGTGAGACGGGTAGAGAACGATATGTACACAGAAACAGGAATATAGATTGAGAATCGCAGAGATACAGATATAGAGTGAGAAACTGAGAGGAAGAAAGATTGAGATTGAAGAAGCGAGAGAGGGATACAGTGACATTGACAGAGAAATGCGGACAAAATCGCAGACAGGTAGGGAGGGACAGCTAGAGAGCGACACATACACAGAGATAGAAATATACAGATAGAGAATCAGACTGATTAGGATTGAGATGGTGACACAGATATAGCAATATATACACAGAAACAGAAATATACAGATAGAGAATCAAAGTGATTAGCATTGAGACGGGAACGCCGAGACACAGGGGCACAGAGAGGGGTATTTACGTATTTGTCTGGGTTCATTGCACCGGGACCAATGAAGATCTCACCCCTCCGTCAGTGCGGGACTGCCCCGCTGACCGTGGCCATGGCAATCATCATCTCGCTGTGTCCACGCTCCGCCGTCTGCAGATACCACTCCGAGGAAGCCGCCAGGTGAGTGAGTCAGCCTTACACATCATATAGCCGTTAGTGGTGTGTGGTCATCTGCCCCGGGTCACCCAGTCCGCCAGCCACAGGTCTCTATGTGCACAGACTCGCCAACGGTCTGGGTGTGTGTCTACCTCGTCTGTCAACCTACAGTAGAGTACTGGTGCCCGCTAATGATGTCACCCAGTCTGTGAACCACAGGTTTTTATGTACACAGACTGAACAAGGGCATTCGGAACGTTAGGACGTATGTTTTACGTATGTTTTATTATTTCACGTCAAGCAGTGCACTGACTGGTCGTGTCATTGACCCGTACGCGGGTGGTGTGACAGTGCCCGGATGAAGAATGAATCTATTTGAGCATATAACCCCGTGGGCTTGGAGGTTAACTGGTGCTTAATGAGGGACGAAAGAACGACAATTTAAAAAAATAGGGACGCGTTTCCTAAAAGGAAATTTGTGATAACTTTCGGAGAAACAGATATTATAATTAAAAAACAAACAGCTAGTGTTGCCCCAAAGTGTGCTTATGGTGGACACTGACACTTGATGCTGCCCTTAATGGGCCCATGTCTTTGGTTGCTCGGTATATCCCTGCGGTAACCCGATTACGCACATTACGTATCGGTATACCGCTCGTCACTTCTGTCACCCGGGTATGGGTGCGCGCGCATCCATTCGGCATTCCGATGTGCCCCGTTCAAAGCAGCACGGGGCATTCGGGAGAAGATGGCGGCTGATTGAAAGGTGATGAGAGTAGGTTGGTTCCAGTGTCTCTACGTGCACCGGATGTGAACTGTGTGTGCATTTCATTAGAATAGGCATATCACTATCGACACACCCGAAAGTTCCCTGTCACGTGTTGCGGGTCCGGGGGCGGGATACTGAACTTGGCCAAAAGAAATGCGCCCATTGTTACATCCTGTCAGCCAATAAGAAACCAATGGGGCATGCACACCTGGGGCTAGCAGCAAAACCATTCGCTAGACAGTAACAGGTGGCTTGTCTGATCAACATGTGGCATTGTCAATTTGACCCACCAACACTGATAAAGCTGTCTCCACATTCTCGTTGGCCACACATGGTACTTCGCAAATATCCGCCATCTTGAAAAAACCATGACTGTCGCATGACTGGTCACTCAGCAGAGATAAATATCCTATTTCCAGGTTAATGGCGTGTCATGTCTAAAATTCATGAGCTTGTCTAAATGGCACCCAGAAGATATAACTGTTCGTTTACATAGATGACAAGATCACATGTTGAATTGACTGCAGAATATAAGGTCATGCGATGACGCCATCTTGACATCTCGCAAAGACCAAAATAATGCCCAGAATGCATTGCACATGCAGTGGCGCCTCACAGCGGAATAATCTGAACTATTATTGCGACGTCTTCTATGTCATGAGCCTTGCTCAACGAAACATCTCATCTTGTGCCGGGTACAGTTCGCCGATGATTGCTTCGATGAACCTTTGTTAGCAAAGGTGTTCGAGCAGAAGGGGCAGTTCTGGTCAGCTGGGGTCTGTACGGACTTGTTAGCCTTGGTCCAATGCCAATCGGGCCTGCATTCAGTAACTATCATATCGGCTTAAATTTGAACGCCGCGTGCACTACCTAAGCTTAGTTGTTAATCTGTGAGCCAAGTTCGGTCCATATATTGCTCTCTGTATAAGATACGTCAAAAGAACACACGCCAGTGTCACGTGGTGTTGGCGATGCCATGGCCAAGAGTGTCACGTGGCGTTGGCTGGAGCCAGGCCCAAAGGGTCACGTGGTGTTGGCCGCCCGTGTCACGTGGTGTTGGCGGTACCATGACCGCCAGTGTCACGTGGTGTTGGCCGCCAGTGTCACGTGGTGTTGGCCGCCCGTGTCACGTGGTGTTGGCGGTACCATGACCGCCAGTGTCACGTGGTGTTGGCGGTACCATGATCGCCCGTGTCACTTGGTTCTGGCGGTGCCATAGCCGAAAGGGTCACGCGGTGTCGGCCGCCCGTGTCACGTGATGTTGGCGGTACCATGGCCGCCAGTGTCACGTGGTGTTGGCGGTACCACGGCTACCCTCTCCGTCTTGACCCCCCGAGATGGCACCCTCGATAAGCGGTGACCATGGCGCCTGGAGGCCTCCAGACAGGATCACATCACAGTATACCGGCCCCCATGAGACAAGGTTTGGCTACTAAAAGGCTCATGCATCGTCAAATACCATTAATCACCCAGTGGGTTATCATAGCAGTGCCTGATGGCCACCGGGGGTGGGGTGAGAGAGGCGGGGGGGGGGGCGGCGAGTACTTGTTACCCTTGGAATGATGGGACCGATGGAATCGTCATGTAAATAATGCCGATCAGACAGAAACAAACAGGGGGCATTACCTGGGGCTCCTGTTATATGATATTGTAACCGGGACTTGGCTTCCACTACCCCGTCACGGCACTCGGTGGATAGGGAAAAGGGGAGTGGGGGGGGGGGATTTCTCGTAATATCTGTTAATTAGTAACGTTCATTAATGGCACCGTCAGTGTCGCATTGGGGGTGGGAGTGCGGGGTGCGAGAGATTTGTCACATTCGAGCGAGTCATGTCTGATTGAGGTTCATCGTGGCTGAGTGGTGACCAGGCGCGGATCAACCAGGGAGTGGTGATGTGGATGGCCATGCCTTCCCCCCTCTCCCTTCGCCTCTCACACCCCACCCCCCCCCCCACCCCCTCTCCCTTCACCTCTTGTCCCCCCTCTCCTTTCGCCTCTTGCCCCCCCCCCTTCTCCATTCGCCTCTCGCGCCTCCGCCTCCCTCGCCATCTCTGTTCGTCGTACGGGTTGGGCACGCTCTGGTTGGCCGTTTTGGAGCCCAGTTTTACCCAGCGACTTGTAGATGGCACCACCGGTCTGTGTGCTTTACCCAGCGACTTGTAGATGGCACCACCGGTCTGTGTGCTTTACCCAGCGACTTGTAGATGGCACCACCGGTCTGTGTGCTTTACCCAGCGACTTGTAGGAGGCACCACCGGTCTGTGTGCTTTACCCAGCGACTTGTAGATGGCACCACCGGTCTGTGTGCTTTACCCAGCGACTTGTAGATGGCACCACCGGTCTGTGTGCTTTACCCAGCGACTTGTAGATGGCACCACTGGTCTGTGTGCTTTACCCAGCGACTTGTAGATGGCACCACCGGTCTGTGTGCTTTACCCAGCGACTTGTAGATGGCACCACCGGTCTGTGTGCTTTACCCAGCGACTTGTAGATGGCACCACCGGTCTGTGTGCTTTACCCAGCGACTTGTAGATGGCACCACCGGTCTGTGTGCTTTACCCAGCGACTTGTAGGAGGCACCACCGGTCTGTGTGCTTTACCCAGCGACTTGTAGATGGCACCACCGGTCTGTGTGCTTTACCCAGCGACTTGTAGATGGCACCACCGGTCTGTGTGCTTTACCCAGCGACTTGTAGGAGGCACCACCGGTCTGTGTGCTTTACCCAGCGACTTGTAGATGGCACCACCGGTCTGTGTGCTGTACCCAGCGACTTGTAGGAGGCACCACCGGTCTGTGTGCTTTACCCAGCGACTTGTAGATGGCACCACCGGTCTGTGTGCTTTACCCAGCGACTTGTAGATGGCACCACCGGTCTGTGTGCTTTACCCAGCGACTTGTAGATGGCACCACCGGTCTGTGTGCTTTACCCAGCGACTTGTAGATGGCACCACCGGTCTGTGTGCTTTACCCGACGACTTGTAAGGGGCATCACCGATCTCTGTGCTTTACCGAACGACTTGTAAGGGGCATCACCGATCTCTGTGCTTTACCGAACGACTTGTAGGGGAGAGTCCTAAGAGAACACACCAGGAAGATGATGCGCCCGATGTGATTATTCATGACAAAATAGATTCGTTTGTTAATACAACTCAATTCAACCATAATATGTAGCGCTCGGAAAGTTGTCATGGCAACGAGGGAGTACTTGCATGTAAACAGTTATAAGAACACGTGGAGACATGGCTCATGGTACTATGTGAGCATTCCTTAGCGTGCCCCACTTACGGCCATCCCCAGACAGAGCAGGCCAAACACATGGACAAACGCCCAAGCCGACAACAGGACGGCAAGACTATTTTTTGGCAACCCCAGACATCTACTTTAACTAGACAGACGAACATTAGTCTTCCAAAAACAGAACATTCAATGTTTGCTGTTGCCCTCTCTTTCAAGACATAAACTATTCCAAACATGTGTTGGAAAGTGTGAAGACGCTTTCCTCAACAAGGACCTTTCAATAAAATAACGCTGTGTAAACTCATTGAAACTGAAATTTGAAAATGGATGTCATCTGGCTGTTGGAAATGGAAAATGTTGTTAGAGTGTGTTATTAGAAACCCAATAAAATTAGAGATAAGGCCGACCGAAATCAAAGAAAACCCTAAATCAAAAGCCTGAACAAAATCGTCATTTCAGGCCTTTTGACGTGTCCCCTTATGGGGGCCATAACCTTGTGTAATTTTATTGTAGTAGTTGGCATCCGTCTGCGAATGACGATTTACAGCTTTGTTTGGGTTCAAGTAATATGATTTGCGTCGCGGCATTTGCGCTAACCTTATGACTGAAAAAGCCTCTCGGTGATCGACAAAGCTCACCGCAGTCGTCGCCTCGATGACCTGTCGTTAGGGCTTGGTTATTACGCACTTGACACATAGAATGGCATTTCCAATCCAGCTTCTCAAACCAGATCCCATCGTGGTGGACTATTCCCTCTTGCACGAGACATACCCATCCCTTGTGAGATGCCAGAAGCTCCCAAGAATTCGAATCGACGCAGAAAGCCTTTATGTCACGCTTACAAACAACCTTAAACCTAAACACATTCATTGCAATGCGTTAATTTTGCATACGATGAACGTTTCCACCAATCAAACTTAAATTAGTTTTGATAGCTTCATGTGAACGCAATTTATCCAATCGTCAAATTGCGTCACCTCTGTCAAACTGGGTATGAGGGTATCACTATGTAGATAAGGGCGGCGGTGCGGTGGTGCGGTGGTGCGGTGGTGCGAGGTGGTGCGGTGGTGGTGCGGTGGTGGTGCGGTGGTGCGGTGGTGCGAGGTGGTGCGGTGGTGCGAGGTGGTGCGGTGGTGCGGTGGTGCGGTGGTGCAGTGGTGGTGCGGTTGTGTGGTGGTGCGGTGGTGGTGCGGTGGTGCGGTGATGTGGTGATGCGAGGTGGTGCGGTGGTGATGCGGTGGTGCGGTGGTGCGGTGGTGCGGTGGTGCGGTGGTGCGGTGGTGTGGTGATGTGGTGATGCGAGGTGGTGCGGTGGTGCGGTGGTGCGGTAGTGCGGTGGTGTGGTGATGCGAGGTGGTGCGGTGGTGTGGTGGTACGGTGGTGCGGTGGTGCGGTGGTGTGGTGATGCGAGGTGGTGCGGTGGTGCGGTGGTGCGGTGGTGCAGTTGGCCAGGCCGGCCCAAGCAGCCGGTGCGTGTTTCGAGCCCTACTTGTGCAAGTGCGAATAAAGATCCCAGATCATTCTACGCCAAGAGTATAGGGCTTTACTCTCGAAGCCATAGCTCATTTCTTTCTTTTTTTCTTTTTGTTCCATAACAAAAATGCAGATATACAACAAGATCGTCAATTTGTATCATAGTTTTGATAAACATTAAAGAGTTTGAGAGAGGGTCCCATTTCTTTGCAAAGTTTTTGCAGAGATTTTGGACGTGTACTTTTCTAATTTATAATGATATATAATAGTGTTTGTATTACCGATACAATTCGGGGCTATATTCATAGTTTAATTTTTGATCCGTACGATTGTCTGGATATGACCTAGAGAGGTTAAAGCGTCCACCGCGCTCCGCCGCCACAGCACGTAACGAGACCGTGGGGCCGTCAGAGAGGGGCAGCTGGTCAGGGTGGTGGGGAGAGGCGGGAGTCGTGGGGAGGGGCACCCTGCTAGACTTACTGAGGTGGTGGGTGGCGACGTGGGGGGTCACAGGGAGGGGGAGCCTGACTGCGAGGTGGGACGGGGGACGTCTCTTTCAGCTGCGGAACGCTGGGACTTCCTCCCAACTATCCCCCTCCTCCAGCCCATCAGTCCCTCTCCCAGCCCCCTCAACCCTACACCCTACCCCGCAGCCCCTCACCCTACCATCCCTCACCCTCCGTCGACACAGTGGGGCCGATGTGGTCGCCGACGCGGTCTGTCGTTGGTCAGGTGGGTGCTCGCCCCCCAGCGCCCCTCTCGCTCCCCCAACCCCCACCCATCCTGATGACGGAGACACGCGAGGGCTGGACACCATGGGTCCTGACGAGAGGGCTGGATGCCCCGGGACCTGAGGAGATGATCGATGCGCACGCACCATCAGCCAGCCAGCGACGCCTTCACACAGGGACTGACACACACGGAGAATAAGACGCAATCAGCCTACCTATAAAACCGGACGACTGTGGTCCAAGTAGAAGTCTTGTCGCTCGCTCGCCGAGGATGCCATGACAGCGCTTGTGTTATGAAGGATAACCGTGATTCCACCGGAGTCAGCACCTTTCCCTGCCGCCCACCCCGCTGCCCCCACCGGGTGATGCACGACTCTGCCACCGCACGATACGAGGATCTATCGGCCAGATGCATCAAAAGAACATCCATTCTCCTCGTATTATAGAAAAAAACACTGGTCACGTGTTGAGTGCAATCGATATGTGACTCCATGGTGGAGTTGTCCGCGGCCAAGAAACCAGCGACCAACGACTGGTATGCAGCGTCATACCGAGTTTGGAGCTTTCAATCGATAGACGTTCTGATCGAGACATCCCTCTGGTCCTCAACGTCCATGTACGACCTGGACACCGGGGGAAGAAGTCGAAGACAGCAACAGAGAGGGATAGGGACAGACATAGTTACAGACACAGACGGAGAGTGTCTGGGAGAAAGATTGACAGAGTGAGGAATAGTGAAAGTGACACTGGCAGACAGACTGACAGAGACTCACAGAAGGAGAGAGTGAGGCGAGACAGGCAGAGAGCGATATATACATAGAGACAGAGGAATACAGATGGAGAATCACAGAGACAGAGACACAGATATAGAGTGAGAAAGAAAGTGAGAAGAAGAAAGATTGACAGATTGAAGTAGCGAGAGAGGTATACAGTGACATTGGCAGAGAAATGCGGACAGAGTCGCAGACAGGTAGGGATGGACAGATAGAGAGCGACACATACACAGAGATAGAAATATACAGATAGAGAATCACAGTGATTAGCATTGAGACGGGAACAACGAGACGCAAGGGCACAGAGAGGGATATTTACGTATTTGTTTGGGTTCATTGCACCGGGACCAATGAAGATCTCACCCCTCCGTCAGTGCGGGACTGCCCCGCTGACCGTGGCCATGGCAATCATCATCTCGCTGTGTCCACGCTCCGCCGTCTGCAGATACCACTCCGAGGAAGCCGCCAGGTGAGTGAGTTAGCCTTACACATCATATAGCCGTTAGCGGTAATGGTGTGTGGTCATCTGCCCCGGGTCACCCAGTCCGCCAGCCACAGGTCTCTATGTGCACAGACTCGCCCACGGTCTGGGTGTGTGTCTACCTCGTCTGTCAACCTACAGTGGAGTACTGGTGCCCGCTAATGATGTCACTCAGTCTATGAACCACAGATTTTTATGTACACAGACTGAACATGGTGAACCTTCGGGACGTAGGGACCATGGCGTATGGACGTATGTTTTACGTATGTTTTATTTTTTAACTTCAAGCGGTGCACTGACTGGTCGTGTCATCGACCGTACGCGGGTGGTGTGACATTGCCAGGATGAAGAATGAATCTATTCGGGTATATAACCGCGCCGTGTGTTTGGAGGTTAACTGGTGCTTAAAGCGGGACGAGAGAACGACAATTAAAAATAGGGATGCGTTTTCTAAAAGGAAGCAAATTTGTAATAACTTTTGAGAAAGAGATTATAATGAAAAAACAAACAGCTAGTGTTGCCCCAAATTCTGCGTATGGTGCACACTGACACTTACCGCTGCCCTAATGGGCGCATGTCTTCGGTTGCTCGGTATTTTCTGCGGTAAACCGACGCATCGGTATACCGCTCGTCACTTCTGTCACCCGGGTATGGGTGCACGCGCATCCATTCGGTATTCCGCTGTGCCCCGTTCAAAGCAGCACGGGGCATTCGGGAAAAGATGGCGGCTGATTGAAAGGTGACGAGAGTAGGTTGGTTCCAGTGTCTCTACGTGCACCGGATGTGAACGGTGTGTACATATCATTGGAATAGGCATATCCCCATCGGCACACCCGGAAGTTTCCTGTCACGTGTTGCGGGCCCGGGGCGGGATACCGAACCTGGCCCAAAGACATGCGCCCAGTGTTACCTCCTATCAGCACCGGACAAACCAATGGGACGAGCACACCTGGTGCTAGCAGCGAAACTATTCGCTAGACGGAAAGATGTGGCTTGTCTTATCAACATGTGGCATTATCATTTTTTATAACTGACCCGCCAACACTGATAAAGCTGTCTCCACATTCTCGTTGGCCACACATGGGACTTCGCAAATATCCGCCATCTTTAAAAAAGTATGACTGTCGCATGACTGGTCCCTCAACGGAGATAAATATCCTGTTTCCAGGTTAATGTCATGTCATGTCTAACATTCATGAGCTTGTCTAAATGACACCCATAAGGCATCAGTTTTCGTTTACATAGATGACAAGATCGCATGTTGTCTGCAGAATATCACGTCATGCGATGACGCCATCTTGACATCTCGCAAAGACCTAAATAAAACCCAGAATGCATTGCACATGCAGTGGCGCCTCACCGTGGAATAATATAAAATATAATATAAATAATATGATTTGCTAGATTTTCTATGTCATGAGCCTTGCGCAACGAAACACCCCATCTTGTGGCAGGGGCAGTTCACCGACGATTGCTTACATAAACATTTGTTTGCGAAGTGTCGAGCTTGAACAGAAGGGGGCAGTTATTGTTAGCTGGGTGTCTGTACCGACTTGGTTAGCTGTGGTCCAATGCCAATCGGGCCTGCATTCAATAACTATCATATCGCCTTAAAGTTGAACGCCGTGAGCGGCAAGGCGTATTAAATTATAAAGTCACTTGAGAACATTTTCACATTGTTGGGGGATATCATGGGAGAAAATAGCGATGGCTGAGTTATATTGGGAACTGACGGTGCAGGGGGGAGGGTGTATATGGAAGGGAGGGGACGGGGCAGTCGATTACATGGATCCACTTCCTGCACTCCGAAAAGGAACATAACTGACATCTATGTGAACTATATATGTCATCCTGTGGAAAGGTGGCTAGGGGCGTAGCCAGCCGTACGCACGTACGCACGTGCGTACACATTGGGCTGTGCCGGCACGTGCAATCCTGTTGTTCGGGAGTATTTTGTTTCTTTTCATGTGCAGCCGGTGCGCACACTTGCTCAAGTCCCTGGCTACACCCCTACACCCCTGGGTACGGCCGAATGTAGTTATACGACATCGTTCCCTACAATTGGATCTCCCATGACGTCAGTATGTCGTTTGACCAGTTTGGGTTTTGCAAGTTTTATCCTAAAAGTCAGAACCTAACTACATGCCACTGGGAAGTTAAAAACCGTATGAGATTATCATTTGATGAAAAATTGATAAATGCTCAGAAACTAAAATGCAGATCCTGAATCACGTGTCTTGCTACACCGGTGTGACGTCATCCCCACCTGGACTCCATGAGAGGGGCAGGGGTTAGAAGTCAAGCGATGGTAACTCACCAGAGTACAGAAACATGTCTTCCTTTTTTAAATAGACTAACATTTACAATCTAATTTACAATCATTTATTTGATATTTTCTAGCCCTGCATCGCTGATGTTTGCTTTTCTAGCTTTTGATTAGATGACAAAAGAGCAGATCAAAACAGCAAAATGTGCACTGATTCCTGTTTGCTCACTATGCAATAATTATAATGTGTTATATATATCAATTGTCGCTTATTAACTTAGCAAACGGATGTCTGCCCTGTGTATTTCTGGTCAACGAAAATTAACCATGGTACCATGGCCGCCAGTGTCACGTGGTGTTGGCGGTACCATGGCCGCCAGGGTCACGTGGTGTTGGCGGTACCATGGCCGTCAGGGTCACGTGGTTTGGTCAGTGCCACGGCTACCCTGTCGGCCTTCACCCCCCCCGAGATGGCACAGCCCGATACGCGGTGTCCATGGCGCCTGGATGCCTCCAGTCGGGATCACCTCACAGTACCGGCCCCCATGAGACAAGGTTTGGCTACTAAAAGGCTCATGCATCGTCAAATACCATTAATCACCCAGTGGGGCTATCATACCATTGCCTGATGGCCACCGGGGGTGGGGTGGGAGAGGCGGGGGGGGGGGGCGGCGAGTACTTGTTACCCTTGGGATGATGGGACCGATGGAATCGTCATGTACATATTGCCGATCAGACAGAAACAAACAGGGGGGATTACCCTACATTAGGGCTCCTGTTATATGAGATTGTAACCGGGACTTGGCTTCCACTACCCCGTCACGGCACTCGCTGGACATGGGAGAGAGGTGGGGGGGAGACTTCGTCATGATATCTTATTAGTTAGTAACGTCCATTAATGGCACCACCACTGTCACATTCGGGGTGGGGGTGCGGGGTGCGGGAGATCTATCACTGTGATTCGGGCGAGTCATGTCTGATTGAAGTTCATCATGGCTGAATGGTGACCAGGAGCAGATCCAGCAGGGAGTGGTGATGTGGATAGCGATCCCTCTTCCTTCGCCTCGCGCTCCCCTCTCCCTTCGCCTATCGCCCTCCCTCCCCCTCTCCATTCGCCTCTCGCGCCTCCCCCTCCCTCGCCATCTCTGTTCGTCGTACGGGTTGGGCACTCTCTGGTTTTCCGTTTTGGAGCCAGAGCCCGCCCCCCCCCCCCCACCCCCGCCCTCACCCCCACCACCTTTCATTATTATTGCAGCTCGCAGATCTTCTAGAGCGTCCGTACTCATGTGGAGTCCCGGTAGCAACGGGGCCCCCTCACCCCCATCGCCCCCATCCCCCTCACCCTCTCAGCTACCCCCCCACCCTCCACCAACCACCCAACCCCGTAATGTGGAACTCATATTCTCCGCACCATAAAATCTGGCTGCCATGTAAATTGGCGCATTGACCCCGTGGACCTCGGCGGGTTACACGAGGCGTCTTAGAGGCGTGAGCGTGGTTCCATTTCCAGGACTCTCAGCTATGATGAACCTCTGCGGCGACCGCGAATGTGACTGGCATTCAATCAAGGATTAAGGGGGTAGACTGGAAAAACAGGGCTCTCATGATGTCCCCGGATCGCCCCCTCCCCTCCCCCCCCCCCCGGCCACCTCACGCCGCCCGCCCTCCCGCCCGATCCGACCCTTCACCATCACCTTCCGTGCCGATGAATGGCAGATGATACTTTCCTCTTCCGGTACCACCGGGTCTGTGTGCTTTACCCAACGACTTGTAGGGGGCACCACCGGTCTGTGTGCTTTACCGAACGACTTGTAGGGGGCACCACCGATCTGGGTGCTTAACCGAACGACTTGTAGGGGCACCACCGGTCTGTTAGTTCCCACAAACCCTCTATAGACGGCAGCACCGGTCTGTTAGTTCCCACCAACCCTCTATAGACGGCAGCACCGGTCTGTTAATTCCCACAAACCCTCTATAGACGGCAGCACCGGTCTGTTAATTCCCACAAACCCTCTATAGACGGCAGCACCGGTCTGTTAGTTCCCACCAACCCTCTATAGACGGCAGCACCGGTCTGTTAATTCCCACAAACCCTCTATAGACGGCAGCACCGGTCTGTTAGTTCCCACAAACCCTCTATAGACGGCAGCACCGGTCTGTTAATTCCCACAAACCCTCTATAGACGGCAGCACCGGTCTGTTAGTCCTCCCATACCCTTTGTAGACAGCAGCACTGGTCGGTTTCCTCTTACAGAACGTCTTTAAAATACTGGCTCCTGATGAAAAATAATGAAGTTGAAATTAGAAAAATATCAAGTAAAATAGCGATGTGAACGACACGTGTAGTGCGAGCGATAATAGGGGGATTCTAACTGACTCCTTGAGGCCACCACTGCCCCTTGGACTGCGATCAGTCCGCTCATCTCCATAGCCAGAGCTTACGGTTACCAGGCCGTGGGTAGGAGCCATAGCCAGAGCTTACGGTTACCAGGCCGTGGGTAGGAGCCATAGCCAGAGCTTACGGTCACCAGGCCGTGGGTAGGAGCCATAGCCAGAGCTTACGGTCACCAGGCCGTGGGTAGGAGCCATAGCCAGAGCTTACGGTCACCAGGCCGTGGATAGGAGCCATAGCCAGAGCTTACGGTCACTAGGCCGTGGGTAGGAGCCATAGCCAGAGCTTACGGTCACCAGGCCGTGGGTAGGAGCCATAGAGAGAGCTTACGGTCACCAGGCCGTGGGTAGGAGCCATAGCCAGAGCTCACGGTCACCAGGCCGTGGGTAGGAGCCATAGCCAGAGCTTACGGTTACCAGGCCGTGGGTAGGAGCCATAGCCAGAGCTTACGGTCACCAGGCCGTGGGTAGGAGCCATAGCCAGAGCTTACGGTCACCAGGCCGTGGGTAGGAGCCATAGAGAGAGCTTACGGTCACCAGGCCGTGGGTAGGAGCCATAGCCAGAGCTCACGGTCACCAGGCCGTGGGTAGGAGCCATAGCCAGAGCTTACGGTTACCAGGCCGTGGGTAGGAGCCATAGCCAGAGCTCACGGTCACCAGGCCGTGGGTAGGAGCCATAGCCAGAGCTTACGGTCACCAGGCCGTGGGTAGGAGCCATAGAGAGAGCTTACGGTCACCAGGCCGTGGGTAGGAGCCATAGCCAGAGCTTACGGTCACCAGGCCGTGGGTAGGAGCCATAGCCAGAGCTTACGGTTACCAGGCCGTGGGTAGGAGCCATAGCCAGAGCTTACGGTTACCAGGCCGTGGGTAGGAGCCATAGCCAGAGCTTACGGTTACCAGGCCGTGGGTAGGAGCCATAGCCAGAGCTTACGGTCACCAGGCCGTGGGTAGGAGCCATAGCCAGAGCTTACGGTCACCAGGCCGTGGGTAGGAGCCATAGCCAGAGCTTACGGTCACCAGGCCGTGGATAGGAGCCATAGCCAGAGCTTACGGTCACTAGGCCGTGGGTAGGAGCCATAGCCAGAGCTTACGGTCACCAGGCCGTGGGTAGGAGCCATAGAGAGAGCTTACGGTCACCAGGCCGTGGGTAGGAGCCATAGCCAGAGCTCACGGTCACCAGGCCGTGGGTAGGAGCCATAGCCAGAGCTTACGGTTACCAGGCCGTGGGTAGGAGCCATAGCCAGAGCTTACGGTCACCAGGCCGTGGGTAGGAGCCATAGCCAGAGCTTACGGTCACCAGGCCGTGGGTAGGAGCCATAGAGAGAGCTTACGGTCACCAGGCCGTGGGTAGGAGCCATAGCCAGAGCTCACGGTCACCAGGCCGTGGGTAGGAGCCATAGCCAGAGCTTACGGTTACCAGGCCGTGGGTAGGAGCCATAGCCAGAGCTCACGGTCACCAGGCCGTGGGTAGGAGCCATAGCCAGAGCTTACGGTCACCAGGCCGTGGGTAGGAGCCATAGAGAGAGCTTACGGTCACCAGGCCGTGGGTAGGAGCCATAGCCAGAGCTTACGGTCACCAGGCCGTGGGTAGGAGCCATAGCCAGAGCTCACGGTCACCAGGCCGTGGGTAGGAGCCATAGCCAGAGCTTACGGTCACCAGGCCGTGGGTAGGAGCCATAGAGAGAGCTTACGGTCACCAGGCCGTGGGTAGGAGCCATAGCCAGAGCTTACGGTCACCAGGCCGTGGGTAGGAGCCATAGCCAGAGCTTACGGTTACCAGGCCGTGGGTAGGAGCCATAGCCAGAGCTCACGGTCACCAGGCCGTGGGTAGGAGCCATAGCCAGAGCTTACGGTCACCAGGCCGTGGGTAGGAGCCATAGAGAGAGCTTACGGTCACCAGGCCGTGGGTAGGAGCCATAGCCAGAGCTCACGGTCACCAGGCCGTGGGTAGGAGCCATAGCCAGAGCTTACGGTTACCAGGCCGTGGGTAGGAGCCATAGCCAGAGCTTACGGTCACCAGGCCGTGGGTAGGAGCCATAGCCAGAGCTTACGGTCACCAGGCCGTGGGTAGGAGCCATAGCCAGAGCTTACGGTCACCAGGCCGTGGGTAGGAGCCATAGCCAGAGCTTACGGTTACCAGGCCGTGGGTAGGAGCCATAGCCAGAGCTTACGGTTACCAGGCCGTGGGTAGGAGCCATAGCCAGAGCTTACGGTCACCAGGCCGTGGGTAGGAGCCATAGCCAGAGCTTACGGTCACCAGGCCGTGGGTAGGAGCCATAGCCAGAGCTTACGGTTACCAGGCCGTGGGTAGGAGCCATAGCCAGAGCTTACGGTTACCAGGCCGTGGGTAGGAGCCATAGCCAGAGCTTACGGTCACCAGGCCGTGGGTAGGAGCCATAGCCAGAGCTTACGGTCACCAGGCCGTGGGTAGGAGCCATAGCCAGAGCTTACGGTCACCAGGCCGTGGGTAGGAGCCATAGCCAGAGCTTACGGTCACCAGGCCGTGGGTAGGAGCCATAGCCAGAGCTTAAAGTCACTAGGCCGTAGGTAGAAGCCATTGCACGAGGAATTAACTCATTAATCTCTGGGACCCTGAGTCCCTGAAGCGTTAAGCCACCAGCATTAACAGGGGATAACAAGCGAGATTACAGCGACAGTCCCCGGCCTATAAAGCTGGTGGCGCCCCCTACCCAGTGGAGATTAGCCTCGTGGTTCCCTTCCGGCTGTCAGATCCACTTCTCACCGTCATGCCCAGCCCACTGTGGGCGGGGTGGGGAGGGGGGGTGGTGGTAGAGGGGCTGGGTGTGTAGGGTGAGGGGGGAAGTATAGCTTGGGGGGGGGGGGGCGGGTAACGTGTGTTGTACAAGGTGTGGTCGGGACAGAGATGGTTGTTCCCCAGCCGTTCATGGCACATCCATCTTCCCTCATCGGCTCATGAGGCGACGCCTCGGAGGGCCGGCGCGCAAGGAACCCTGGGATTGATATTGCTTCCACTCCATCAGCGACGCCTGGGCCGAGAATGGGGATATCCCGCAACACACCTCCAGGGGAAGGCGCGTCCTTGAACTTGACCCAGATTTCAATAGCGTAATGTACGTGTAACATTCATCGTTTCCAATATCTTTCGCATTATGTTACTTACCATGCTTCAACCAATGTGTGCAGACATTAGTGGCCTAAAGCGAAGACTAATTTATTTTCTTTATTGGCACAATCACGTCGAGATGTTCACACGAATGACGGTTAACGAGCGGGAAAATAACGTGAGATGACGTCACAAGGAAAACCTACAAACGAGGCCACGCTGTGTTCTCGTGGTGTGTGCGTGACATTATTTACGACTCGTCTTTAATCTGCCAAACACTGGTGGATTGCCAGATAAATAACCACTTATGCCACTTTTTATACCACTTCCGCTATGCATTGAGGCACAATGGACATGTAATGACATTCATAAAAAAGACCTGGAACGGGTATTCCGTGGGACGACCATTGGCTCAGCGTCAGCGTCAGCGTCAGCGTCAGCGTCAGCGTCAGCGTCAGCCCCGGCCTCAGCCTCAGCCTCAGTCTCAGTCTCAGTCTCAGTCCCAGCCCCAGCCCCAGCCCCAGCCCCAGCACCGGCACCAGCACCAGCACCAGCCTCAGCCTCAGCCCCAGGCCCAGCCCCAGGCCCAGCCCCAGCCCCAGCCCCAACCCCAGCCCCAGCCCCAGCCCCAGCACCAGCCTCAGCCCCAACCCCAGCCCCAGCCCCAGCCCCAGCACCAGCCTCAGCCCCAACCCCAGCCCCAGCCCCAGCCCCAGCCCCAGCCCCAGCCTCAGCCCCAGCCCCAGCCCCAGCCCCAGCCCCAGCCCCAGCCTCAGCCTCAGCCTCAGCCTCAGCCTCAGCCCCAGCCCCAGCCCCAGCCTCAGCCTCAGCCTCAGCCTCAGCCTCAGCCTCAGCCTCAGCCTCAGCATCATCCTCAGCCCCAGCCCCAGCCCCAGCCCCAGCCCCAGCCCCAGCCCCAGCCCCAGCACCAGCACCACCCTCAGCCCCAGCCCCAGCCCCAGCCTCAGCCTCAGCCTCAGCCTCAGCCTCAGCCTCAGCCCCAGCCTCAGCCCCAGCCCCAGCCCCAGCCCCAGCCCCAGCCCCAGCCCCAGCCTCAGCCTCAGCCTCAGCCTCAGCCTCAGCCTCAGCCTCAGCCTCAGCCTCAGCCTCAGCCTCAGTCCCAGCCCCAGCCCCAGCCTCAGCCTCAGCCTCAGCCTCAGCCTCAGCCTCAGCCTCAGCCTCAGCCTCAGCCCCAGCCCCAGCCCCAGCCCCAGCCCCAGCCCCAGCCCCAGCCCCAGCCCCAGCCCCAGCCCCAGCCCCAGCCCCAGCCCCAGCCCCAGCCCCAGCCTCAGCCTCCACAAAGCCAATCGTTTAACCACCATAATGGCGTCACGCAAGCCAACACCATGGCAACTCGACAGATGTTGCTGACACGCGAGTGCCAATAACATTCTAAAAAAATCCGATTGTTCCATCGCTAACAAAATGGCAAGATGGCGAAAAAAGACCCCGCGTGTGCAGGACGACAGGCTGGAATGCGTGGTAAGATACTGCGACTGCGACCAGGCAACTGCAAGCGGCTCACACAGTGATAATAATACTTAAATAAATGATGTTTACATAAAAGTAACAAATGACGACAGTTAATTCTTTTCAGAAGTTCACCATTAATCCTACTGAAAGCTAAACATTTTAATTTATTTCGTTAATCAGTTTCGGAACCCTCTTAACCTATCGCAATGTTGTGTATGTGCCTCAATAAATGCCAAGAATATTTATCTGCTGGGAAACTTGACGGTCCTAGTTGAGTACTATGGGCATGCCTTTCTGATTCTCTCGCTTTGTGCAGCCTTATCGCTGGCCAATTAGCCTTAGTTTGTCCTGTTTCCGAAGCTGAAGGGATCTAATTCGTGTCTGGCGACCTTTGTGTGGCAAGACATGGGAGGAATGAAAACACGGAACCCTTAATGACGCAAATGGAAATTCGGTTGTCTCAAGAGGAATGGCGGTGAATCCTAACTTACGGAAGACCATTTGTGAAACTGGAATGTCGACTGGTGGCAAAGTGCTATCTTGGGCACATTATGATAGGCGGTGTGGTGGTGGTATGTGTCCGTTAGGCCCAGGACCTCTCTGGAACATGGGGGATTGGGTACAGAGCTGCGGGGGTCTGGGAGAGGGGGGGGGGAGGTGTTCAGGATTAGGTGTACATCTGTCTCTGTTTCTCATTCATTGGGACGTCGGACCTCGGGCAGACGGACCCGAACGCCAAGCAGCAATCGGTTAAAGGGTTCATCATGTTCACGATTCGCTGGAAACTTTAAATACTGATGGAAAACAGTAAAAATAATTCCTAGATATATATGTTATCATGTTATACATCACAAATTGAAAAAACACATCCGAGGCTCCAATCATAGTATGCTGGACCTTTTGCCGTTGGTCTGCCTTCTTGTCAGAACAAACGAGCTGGATCAATATACTGAATGGCAGGACGAGTTATACGTGAGCTATGTTAAAACAATCGTTCGCACTAACACGGCGTAACGACCATTGGTCTGCCTCGTGGTATCACGAAGGACATCATTCCCCGTGTCTCAGCCATGGGACCACAGAACATGTCGGTAATGATGGCCGCCGCAGACAATGGCAGGAGCTACCTCCCTCCCACATGCTGCGCCTTATGCTCCCCACGGGACCACGTATTGTGCGCGGAGTGTCCCTCATAGGACCTCGTACATTCTGCGTCTTCTCGCTCGACGTTGTGTACCTTGTGGGACCGCATATCAGTCACAGTCCCAGTCCTGCCTTATCGGGTCCCAGGGGACGTCATCAGCCCAGGAGGCGAGGCTGATCAGTGGCCGGATTGAACCCAGGGCACAGACTGCCAACTGGCTCCGCTATATATATATATATATATACATATAAGACTGTCCACCATGCTGATCCTTATATGTGGTGTAGGCCATGCTGAGGCCACTGAAGCAAGACTGCCCACCACAGCATGGGGCATTGGCGTGGGGGGGGGGGGGGGGTGCCAGCAGGAGGGGGCCAGCAGGAGGGTGCCTGCAGGAGGGTGCCAGCAGGAGGGTGCCAGCAGGAGGGTGCTAGCAGGAGGGTGCCAGCAGGAGGGGGGCAGCAGGAGGGTGCCAGCAGGAGGGAGCCAGCAGGAGGGTGCCAGCAGGAGGGAGCCAGCAGGAGGGTGCCAGCAGGAGGGGGCCAGCAGGAGGGTGCCAGCAGGAGGGTGCCAGCAGGAGGGTGCCCGCAGGAGGGTGCCAGCAGGAGGGTGCCAGCAGGAGGGTGCCAGCAGGAGGTTGCCAGTAGGAGTTTGCCAGCAGGAGGTTGCCAGCAGGAGGTTGCCAGCAGGAGGTTGCCAGTAGGAGGTTGCCAACAGGAGAGTGCCAGCAGGAGGGTGCCCGCAGGAGGGTGCCAGCAGGAGGGTGCCAGCAGGAGGGTGCCCGCAGGAGGGTGCCAGCAGGAGGGTGCCAGCAGGAGGGTGCCAACAGGAGGGTGCCAACAGGAGGGTGCCAGCAGGAGGGTGCCAGCAGGAGGGTGCCCGCAGGAGGGTGCCAACAGGAGGGTTCCAGCAGGAGGGTGCCAACAGGAGGGATCCAGCAGGAGGGTGCCAACAGGAGGGTGCCAGCAGGAGGGTGCCAACAGGAGGGTGCCAACAGGAGGGTGCCAGCAGGAGGGTGCCAACAGGAGGGTGCCAGCAGGAGGGTGCCAGCAGGAGGCTGCAGTGACGGGGCGGGTCTGAGCCGTCGGTCTTTGCCCCGTGGTACGGCCACTGTGTGTGTATCTATCTGTGAGGCGGTTGGAGGCGGCCGAGGTTACTATGCCCCAGGGACGTGCTCGGGTCTGGTTCATTACCGATGTGTTGGCTGTAATACCTCGCCGATAGGTGGGGCGCTTGCCGCCTAGTCTCCGGCAGCTCGGAAACCCGGGGGGCAGCGTCAGCCAGGGCTGAGTGAAGACATGGGGGTCACCCCCCCCCCCGCTCGGTGGTGGAGGTAGCGCTGGGTGTGGTGGTGGTGGCGGTTGTGGCGGTGTTGGCGATACAGGGGTCACTGTGGGGTGTGGTGTTGGAGATGGTGGTACAGGTGGGGACGGTGTGGTGATGCTGGTGGTGGTGGCGTGGTTGTGTTGGTGGTGGTGGTGTTTTTTCCATATTTTTGGGTAAATACAGAGTTTAAACTGGAGCATTGCATACAATGTAACCTACGGACGAGAATTGCAATCTGGTCCTTACAGAAAAACAAATATTTCTTAGCTTGCATAGTTTGACATATAATTACATTATTTTTTATTTCATTTTAAAGACTTTTTTCCTTTATTGTGACAAGATGGCATGATAATTACATTAATAAATTAGCGAAGAGTAAAAAAAAAATCTTGTTTTGCACCCAAGGTTCGAGTGCTTAGGATATGAGTAACGTAGAGAAGGGTTTACGGGATGGAAATGGAAGATGGACAAGTGTTCGAGATGACGGGACAGGAATATGAAATCTGAAAGATAAGAAAAATAGTCCTCGGGAGGAGGCGGGGGGGGGGGGTCACACGTACCCTAATAAGACAGTGCCTGAAATAAACATGGGCCACAGGAGACGAAAGGAGACGGAATTAATGGAGGCGTAACGGTCTTAGGCCTCGATGCTGCTGGGGAGGGGGGAGGGGGGTGAGGCTGAGGGAGGCTGAGGGAAAGAACGACCTTCCTGTACCAGAGTCTCCTTGCAGTCTGTACCAGCATGCGCGGTATTAAAATGCTTGTGTTTGACGTCGGTGCAATTAAATATTTAATTCCCAGTGGTATATTATTGTGACCAGGGTATATGTGTATGGGGGTGGGGATGGGGATGGGGGTGGAGTGGAGCGTGGTCAAGGGATTGAATGAGGGCGGTTTAGGAGGGGTGGGGGTGAGGGAGCTGGCGGGGTATGGGGGAGGCTGGCGGGGTATGAGGAAGAGGCAGACAATTGACAATCGTATCGTTTGCCGTGGGTAGTCTCCATGGCCATTACACAAGCGGGACGCCATTCGTGGCCACAATAACTGGGGGGCTCGCCTACAGCTGGGTGGCTGGGTGGCTGGTTGGCGTGTCCACCCACCCACCACCCATGCAGGCCGGTGGAGCGCGGCAACCCGGTCTCGGCAGGCAGTAGACGCCCGGGGCGGCCCCCGTTACCGTGATCACCCTCCGGTACATCGCTTCACCGGATGTCCGCTCGGCCTCCCCCTCCTGTAACCAGGGGCAACGCCCCCTCGCGACCAGTCCGCTCAGTGCGTTACGCCGTTCGGACAGCTCAGCTCTATATTCATTCACCCCGCGCAGTCTCACCCGTAAGATGGCGCTATCATCCATTGCAGCACTGACTTTCGCGGTGGTCATTGGAATACTCGGGCCGGCTATCCAACACGTGGACTGTTCGAGGTAAGGCGATTCCTGCCAGACTCACTGGGAGAATGTCACTGTCCGAGATATTGGTTAATATATTCTGGTTCCGTTTTTTCGATCCACATTTCCCTCTCTCGCCGAAAACCTTCAGTCGTTCCCAGTACAACTGGTTTAGCATTAAATCCACGCTATGAGTTGTCTGTGTCCTATTTCCTCGTTGGTGCATGTATGCTTGAGGTGATTTCATGTAAAAGGACGCCAGAGGAGGCCAGTAGCAGGTCTGTATGTCATCTGTGGGGCTCAAGATTATGCGCATAGACATATAGGGAAGACGCGGCCGGGTTGGAGGCTGGACCCAGCTACCGCGTTAGACAATGGTCCACCGAGAGACATAAACATTAGTAATATGCATATGGACAACTCCTGGAGAGATAAAAAAAAAGAGTCGAGTACATATTGCACAGCGAGCGACACCTATTGCTGGAGAGTGAAAGTTTTTTGTCACGAGACGAGTCAGATGTGCCATGGCGTCCCCCCCCCCTCCCACCCCCAGGAACCGCAGTATACCCTTGCGTCCTCCCCCACCAGGGTCTTCAGAACACCCTGGCGTCTGAATGCCTTTGGTCGAGGCATGGGATCCAGGGGCGGGGCTGAGGATTAATGACGGCTGGACTGTCATGGGTCGCCTTGGGGAGTCAGCTAAGTGGGTCGCCGTGGTCCGGATTGGCGTCTCTCGCTATGTCACTGGCCCAGGAGACAATGGCTGGACGGGGCGGCTAGCCCGGGATCATTGGGGTACATCATTGGGGAGGGGGGGGGGGGGGGGGTAAAAGGAGTCGGCTGCGTTCTGTATTCTATAAAATCATGTGCGACACGTCATTAATAGTTTAGGCAATACTCGCGGGAAATCGGCCTTTTAGTTTTCGTCGTGTTGTCCTGTCTGATGGCCGGCTGGGGAAGGGCGGGTGGTGGGAGGGGAAGGGGGGGACGGGGGGGGGGTGGAAAGGGGGCATCAGACGGACGGCAGGCGGCATCGGGTGGGTGGGGGAATCACGTGACCTAGGTCCGCCGTCTGTGAGGGCCATGTTCAGTGGTGTTTACATGTCGTCGGTGTGGTTACAAAAAATCCCCGGCCATGAGGGAGACGACATGTGGATCGACCGCGGCCTGTCGACACATTGTGTCGTGTAGCATTGTATTTATTGTAATGAAGTGATGTCACGGTGACAGAGTAACAGGACACCCTCCCCATCCCAGGGAACCCCTCCCCCTCCCAGGGACCCCCTCCCCCTACCCCCGGGGACCCCTCCCCCTACCCCCGGGGGCCCCCTCTCACCCATTTTTGGAGCGTGGATACCCTTTTCCAGTGCAAAATGTAGGTCGCCATAAGTGGACCCCCTTCCTTTGTTGACAGGACCCCCATCTTCAATCACTACATAGACACAATGGACTCCCCCCCCCACCCTATATCACCCCCTAGACACAGTGGACCCCCTTATATCACCACCTAGACACAGTGGACCCCCCTTATATCACCATCTAGACACAGTGGACCCCCTTATATCACCACCTAGACACAGTAGACTCCCCCTTATATCACCATCTAGACACAGTGGACCCCCTTTTATCACCATCTAGACACAGTGGACCCCCTTATATCACCATCTAGACACAGTGGACCCCCTTTTATCACCAGCTACACACAGTGGACCCCCTTTTATCACCATCTAGACACAGTGGACCCCCTTTTATCACCAGCTAGACACAGTGGACCCCCTTATATCACCACCTAGACACAGTGGACCCCCTTATATCACCATCTAGACACAGTGGACTCCACCTTATATCACCACCTAGACACAGTGGACCTCCTTATATCACCACCTAGACACAGTGGACCCCCCTTATATCACCACCTAGACACAGTGGACCCCCCTTATATCACCACCTAGACACAGTGGACCCCCTTTATATCACCATCTAGACAGAGTGGACCCCCCTTATATCACCACCTAGACACAGTGGACCTCCTTTATATCACCATCTAGACACAGTGGACCCCTTTCTATCACCATCTAGACACAATGGACCCCCTTATATCACCACCTAGACACAGTGTACCCCCTTTATATCACCATCTAGACACAGTGGACCCCCTTTATATCACCATCTAGACACAATGGACCCCCTTATATCACCACCTAGACACAGTGGACCCCCTTATATCACCACCTAGACACAGTGGACCCCCCTTATATCACCACCTAGACACAGTGGACCGACTTTATATCAACATCTAGACACAGTGGACCCCCTTTATATCACCATCTAGACACAGTGGACCCCCCTTATATCACCACCTAGACACAGTGGATCCCCTTTATATCACCATCTAGACACAGTGGACCCCCCTTATATCACCCCCTAGACACAGTGGACCCCCTTTATATCACCATCTAGACACAGTGGACCCCCCTTATATCACCACCTAGACACAGTGGACCCCCCTTATATCACCAAATAGACACAGTGGACCCCCCTTATATCACCACCTAGACACAGTGGACCCCCCTTATATCACCACCTAGACACAGTGGATCCCCTTTATATCACCATCTAGACACAGTGGACCCCCCTTATATCACCACCTAGACACAGTGGACCCCCTTATATCACCATCTAGACACAGTGGACCCCCCTTATATCACCACCTAGACACAGTGGACCACACCTTATATCACCATCTAGACACAGTGGACCCCCCTTATATCACCATCTAGACACAGTGGACCCCCTTATATCACCATCTAGACACAGTGGACCCCCTTATATCACCACCTAGACACAGTGGACCCCCTTATATCACCATCTAGACACAGTGGACCCCCTTATATCAGCAGCTGGACAAAGTGAACCCCTTACATCACCAACTAGACACAGTGGACCCCCTTATATCACCACCTAGACACGGGGGACCCCCTTATATCAACCCCTAGACAAAGTGGACCCCCTTACATCACCAACTAGACACAGTGGACCCCCTTATATCACCACCTAGACACGGGGGAACCCCTTATATCACCCCCTAGACAAAGTGGACTCCCCCTTATATCACCATCTAGACACAGTGGACCCCCTTATATCACCACCTAGACACACTGGACCCCCTTATATCACCATATAGACACAGTAGACCCCACCTTATATCACCATCTAGACACAGTGGACCCCCTTATATCACCATCTAGACACAGTGGACCCCCTTATATCACTATCTAGACACAGTGGACCCCCCTTATATCACCATCTAGACACAATGGACCCCCTTATATCACCACCTAGACACAGTGGACCCCCCTTTATATCACCATCTAGACACAGTGGACCCCCTTTATATCACCATCTAGACACAGTGGACCCCCTTATATCACCATCTAGACATAGTGGATCCCCTTATATCACCACCTAGACACAGTGGACCCCCTTATATCACCACCTAGACACAGTGGACCCCCCTTATATCACCATCTAGACACAGTGGACCCCCCTTATATCACCATCTAGACACAATGGACCTCACCTTATATCACCACCTAGACAAAGTCTAGCCCCTTATATCACCACATAGACACACTGGACCCCCTTATATCACCATCTAGACACAGTGGACCCCCTTATATCACCATCTAGACACAGTGGACCCCTCTTATATCACCATCTAGACACAGTGGACCCCCTTATATCAGCAGCTGGACAAAGTGAACCCCTTACATCACCAACTAGACACAGTGGACCCCCTTATATCACCACCTAGACACAGTGGACCCCCTTATAACACCACCTAGACACAGTGGACCCCCTTATATCACCACCTAGACACAGTGGACCCTCGTATATGACCATCTAGACACAGTGGACCCCCCCTTATATCACCATCTAGACACAGTGGACCCCCCCTTATATCACCACCTACACAAAGTGGACTCTCCCTTTTTATCACAACCTACACAAAATGGACCACCACCCTTTTATCACCACCTAGACACAGTAGACCCCCCTTATATCACCACCTAGACAAAGTGCACCCCACCTTATATCACCACCTAGACACAGTAGACCCTCCTTATATCACCATCTAGACACAGTGTTCCCCCCTTATATCACCACCTAGACACAGTGGACCCCCCTTATATCACCACCTAGACACAGTGGACCCCCTTATATCACCACCTAGACACAGTGGATCCCCTTATATCACCCCCTAGACAAAGTGGACTCCCCCTTATATCACCACCTAGACACAGTGGACCCCCACCTTATATCACCATCTAGACAAAGTGGATCCCCCTTATATCACCACCTAGACACAGTGGACCCCCTTATATCACCCCCTAGACAAAGTGGACTCCCCCTTATATCACCACCTAGACACAGTGGACCCCCTTATATCACCCCCTAGACAAAGTGGACTCCCCCTTATATCACCACCTAGACACAGTGGACCCCCTTATATCACCCCCTAGACAAAGTGGACTCCCCCTTATATCACCCCCTAGACACAGTGGACCCCCACCTTATATCACCATCTAGACAAAGTGGATCCCCTTATATCACCACCTAGACACAGTGGACCCCCTTATATCACCACCTAGACACAGTGGACCCCCTTATATCACCATCTAGACACAGTGGATCACCCTTATATCACCACCTAGACACAGTGGACCCCCCTTATATCACCACCTAGACACAGTGGACCCCCCTTATATCACCCCCTAGACACAGTGGACCCCCATTATATCACCCCCTAGACACAGTGGACCCCCTTATATCACCCCCTAGACACAGTGGACCCCCTTATATCACCCCCTAGACACAGTGGACCCCCTTATATCACAACCTAGACACAGTGGATCCCCTTATATCACCCCCTAGACAAAGTGGACTCCCCCTTATATCACCATCTAGACACTATGGACCTCACCTTATATCACCACCTAGACAAAGTCTAGCCCCTTATATCACCACATAGACACACTGGACCCCCTTATATCACCATCTAGACACAGTGGACCCCCTTATATCACCACCTAGACACAGTGGACCCCCTTATATCACCATATAGACAGAGTGGACCCCACCTTATATCACCATCTAGACACAGTGGACCCCCTTATATCACCATCTAGACACAGTGGACTCCCTTATATCACCATCTAGACACAGTGGGCCCCCCTTATATCACCATCTAGACACAATGGACCCCCCTTATATCACCATCTAGACACAGTGGACCCCACCTTATATCACCACCTAGACACAGTGGACCCCCTTATATCACCATCTAGACACAGTGGACCCCCTTATATCACCACCTAGACACAGTGGACCCCCTTATATCACCATCTAGACACAGTGGACCCCCCTTTATATCACCATCTAGACACAGTGGACCCCCTTTATATCACCATCTAGACACAGTGGACCCCCTTATATCACCATCTAGACACAGTGGATCCCCTTATATCACCACCTAGACAGAGTGGACCCCCTTATATCACCACCTAGACACAGTGGACCCCCCTTATATCACCATCTAGACACAGTGGACCCCCCTTATATCACCATCTAGACACAATGGACCTCACCTTATATCACCACCTAGACAAAGTCTAGCCCCTTATATCACCACATAGACACACTGGACCCCCTTATATCACCATCTAGACACAGTGGACCCCCTTATATCACCATCTAGACACAGTGGACCCCTCTTATATCACCATCTAGACACAGTGGACCCCCTTATATCAGCAGCTGGACAAAGTGAACCCCTTACATCACCAAAGAGACACAGTGGACCCCCTTATATCACCACCTAGACACAGTGGACCCCCTTATATCACCACCTAGACACAGTGGACCCCCTTATATCACCATCTAGACACAGTGGATCCCCCCTTATATCACCATCTAGACACAGTGGACCCCCCTTATATCACCATCTAGACACAGTGGACCCCCCCCCCCTTATATCACCACCTACACAAAGTGGACTCTCCCTTTTTATCACAACCTACACAAAATGGACCACCACCCTTTTATCACCACCTAGACACAGTAGACCCCCCTTATATCACCACCTAGACAAAGTGGACCCCACCTTATATCACCACCTAGACACAGTAGACCCCCCTTATATCACCATCTAGACACAGTGTACCCCCCTTATATCACCACCTAGACACAGTGGACCCCCCTTATATCACCACCTAGACACAGTGGACCCCCTTATATCACCACCTAGACACAGTGGATCCCCTTATATCACCCCGTAGACAAAGTGGACTCCCCCTTATATCACTACCTAGACACAGTGGACCCCCACCTTATATCACCATCTAGACAAAGTGGATCCCCCTTATATCACCACCTAGACACAGTGGACCCCCACCTTATATCACCATCTAGACACAGTGGATCCCCTTATATCACCCCGTAGACAAAGTGGACTCCCCCTTATATCACCACCTAGACACAGTGGACCACCTTATATCACCATCTAGACACAGTGGATCCCCCTTATATCACCACCTAGACACAGTGGACCCCCCTTATATCACCACCTAGACACAGTGGACCCCCCTTATATCACCCCCTAGACACAGTGGACCCCCCTTATATCACCCCCTAGACACAGTAGACCCCCCTTATATCACCATCTAGACACAGTGGACCCCCTTATATCACCCCCTAGACACAGTGGACCCCCTTATATCACCCCCTAGACACAGTGGACCCCCTTATATCACCACCTAGACACAGTGGATCCCCTTATATCACCCCCTAGACAAAGTGGACTCCCCCTTATATCACCACCTAGACACATTGGACCCCCACCTTATATCACCATCTAGACAAAGTGGATCCCCATTATATCACCCCCTAGACAAAGTGGACTCCCCCTTATATCACCACCTAGACACAGTGGACTCCCTTATATCACCCCCTAGACAAAGTGGACTCCCCCTTATATCTCCACCTAGACACAGTGGACCCCCTTATATCACCACCTAGACACAGTGGACCCCCTTATATCACCACCTAGACACAGTGGACCCCCTTATATCACCATCTAGACACAGTGGACCCCCCTTATATCACCATCTAGACACAGTGGACCCCCTTATATCACCCCCTAGACAAAGTGGACTCCCCCTTATATCACCACCTAGACACAGTGGACCCCCTTATATCACCACCTAGACACAGTGGACCCCCTTATATCACCACCTAGACACAGTGGACCCCCTTATATCACCACCTAGACACAGTGGACCCCCTTATATCACCATCTAGACACAGTGGACCCCCCTTATATCACCATCTAGACACAGTGGACCCCCTTATATCACCCCCTAGACACAGTGGACCCCCTTATATCACCACCTAGACACAGTGGACCCCCTTATATCACCACCTAGACACAGTGGACCCCCTTATATCACCACCTAGACACAGTGGACCCCCTTATATCACCACCTAGACACAGTGGACCCCCTTATATCACCATCTAGACACAGTGGACCCCCCTTATATCACCATCTAGACACAGTGGACCCCCTTATATCACCCCCTAGACACAGTGGACCCCCTTATATCACCATCTAGACACAGTGGACTCCCCCTTATATCACCACCTAGACACAGTGGACCCCCACCTTATATCACCATCTAGACACAGTGGACCCCCTTATATCACCCCCTAGACACAGTGGACCCCCTTATATCACCCCCTAGACACAGTGGACCCCCCTTATATCACCACCTAAACAAAGTGGACCCCCTTATATCACCCCCTAGACACAGTGGACCCCCTTATATCGCCCCGTAGACAAAGTGGACCCCCTTATATCACCCCCTAGACACAGTGGACCCCCTTATATCACCCCCTAGACAGAGTGGACCCCCCTTATATCACCACCTAGACAAAATGGACCCCCCACCTTGTATCTCCATCTAGACAAAATGGACCCCCCCCCTTATATCACTACCTTGCTGAAGTGACCCCTACACATTGTGTTTGATGGCTATACCCACGGGCATGGCGTGTTTACTTGTTATATGGTAAAGGTCACCAGGCTAGCAGGGTGTACAGCTAGGCCGTTTTTCGTTAATGTCTCAATTAGTGACTCAGTGCTATAGCTCCATGCAGATGATGCATCGTTATTGAAAGGGCAAATCCCCTTTTTGAGGAAGAATCCCGTTTTTCAATGCAAAATTTAGGCCATCTGAGGCGTGACCCCCCCCCCCCCCCCCTTTTGGAGGAAGTACGCTATCTGAGACAGCGTGCCCCCCCCCCGGTCGTAAATTTTTTTTGGAATTTTGTTCACCCCCCCCCCCAGTTTCAATGGACCCCCCTTTTTCAAATTCCTGAATCCGCCCCTGTGCTCAAGCGAATCGTGTACAATTATCTTTCGTCACGACTGCCGTACGAGTTAATTACAAGAGACAACTTTAAAGTTTCTTTTATTAGATAAAGTAATCGATGAATTATTACGTATAAATGAACTCCAAATTTCCAAATGCATATTTTATAAATTAATCCCCGGCTTGTACATATGGTACTATGTGAATCTATGTGAGGCGTGCTAAGAGCTTCTGCGTGTAGGCAATGCGTAGTCATTTAGTGCTTTAGTAAACTAACACAGCTGTTTACAAAATTGAGCGTGTTCACACGCCTCAAAACGGACGACTGGCTGCCCCCCAGTCCACCAGTCCAAGCCGGCAGCCTTGAGGCCGTCCTCCTTTCAATTCCTACTCCGGGGGGGGGGGGGGGGGTGCATATTATTATAGCACCATCAGCCCGTCAAAAAGCATGAATTGCGTCGTGTTTTCATTGGGTCGCGACGCTAAACGAGTTTAGAGACCCAACGAATTGCGTCGTGTATCAAAATAGAATTAGAACACGACTCAATTATTTGCGGTATTTCGTAATACGAATTAGAACCCGACGCAATTTAGGCTTTTGACGGGCTGATACTGCCATATAATGACCCCATGCCACACATCAACACGTGGTAAGCCTCCCCCCCCCCCACCCTAGTGAGGATGGATACCTGGTTATTAATGCCAACGATCAGAAATTGTCCAGTAAAAGACGTGTGTAGACCGCTGGTCGTGACTCGTTTTGAGCTGGCCATTGAGCCCCCAGTAGCTGCATCCATTATCGCCCACCCGAGACTGCAACTGAGACGTCCTTAAGAACCCTAAACGCCGCTAAATGATTCACGCGGCAGACGTCTATTGGTCTGGTCAGGACTTTTATTGATCCTCTTCGCTTGGCGGCAGATGGCGCCACTGCATGGAATTGGATTGTTGCCTTTATTGCCATAAATGTTGCATCTCTCTCAGGTTGCCATGAGCTTCTCGGCGCATGGAGTAGGCTATGTAGCTGGCTTGAAGAGCAGGCTACGCACTATTGCTTCAAGCGAAGCATGTCTAATGGAAGTACAAATTGTGATAAAGTAATATTACACAGAGCGTTAGCGTTAGCGTGAGCATTAAAATTTGATGTTCTAGCTAATATTAATGTCCTAAATAAGTTAGTTACAATATTAAATTAGTTAGTTACTATATTTAAATTAGTTAGAGCATTAACATGAGTTAGAACATTAACATGAGTTAGAACATTAACATGAGTTAGAACATTAACATTAGTTAGAACATTAGTTGGAACATTAACATTTGTTAGAACACTAACATTAGTTAGAACATTAACATTTGTTAGAAGTTTAACATTAGTTAGAACATCAACATTAGTTAGAACATTAACATTAGCCAATTAATTCACAATAAATGAATGATGTGAAAAGAAAGGAAAGGAAAGTATTTATTCTTAATGAGGAACGTATTACATAAAGGGCTGTATTATCGTCCTGCACTCCCGACTCGATGATGGGGTGGTGGGGGGAGGGGGGGGGGGTTAGGATGGGCGGTATGCAACATCGCACTGGATGACGTCACGTCGGTCGTTATAATGTGGGCCTGTTATCTCTTCTTGTTTTAAGTACTTTACAACACATGTGTTATCTGATGAAGCCTTTCGCACGAAAGACGTCAAATACCATAAATTTCCAAGGAATGTTATTTCAGACATAAATATATGTAGCAAGCGAAAGTAGACCACGTGTCCTCGTGACGTCATTACCTTGCTCGTGATTGGCCGACTGGTGTCACGTGATCAGAAATCCTACTCCCAGTACGATATACTTGCTTCTGACCACTTGGTATCAGAGCTGCGCTATGACGGTGATGTTATATATTATTAGATAAAACTTGTTATTTCACTTTATTTCTTCAAGCCTATGGTACATATACTACTCACAGCTTGCTAAGGATCACCTCTATGCAGAGATATCTGAGTGTATAACAGGTGACTCTAATTCTACTATAATACAAAGACGTTTGCCTTTACCATGCATGGTGGCACACGACTAACAGACTGGACACAGATTGGGGAAGGTTTATCTGTATTATAGTAGAATTACACAGTCACCTGTTATACACTAAGATATCTCCGCATAGAGGTGAGCAAATTGTGAGTAGTATAGATAATACAAACAACTTCAACGAGACAGACGATTTCATCACACAGTTCTCATATAAAAGGCGTTATGAATAAGGCGACCTACCCTGTTACGCAGAGCGGCATCACTCGTTTTTTGAAGATGTTATATATCAGATCACTGGAGCGGCAGTAGTCGAGGTCCTGCTCACCGCGAGCTGAAGGTGAGACTAAAGGTTAGGCCACACGAAAGGAATTTAAAACACCTATTCTATTGAAACATGGTAAACAATCTAGGCTTCCATCGCTGTGGTCGATCTTGGTAGCTTTGGCGGAAGCTTGGGCCGCAAAACCCAAACCCAAAACATGCGAGGCACATATGTCAAGGCGCCAGTTTTGTTTCCTTGCGGTATTCATCGGTTCTCTCCAAATCCCAAGTTCGCTGGGATTTTTGTCGTGCAATTCATGTTTCCCTTGTAGCTTGATGTACTTATCATCTGAAGATTTAGGTGCAGCCACAAAAGTTGGGAAGACGTCGCACCGTAGGCCAATGGTGAACTGTGGTGTTTAAGGGAGGTCCGGCCCCTTACTTAGTGGGTAACATATGCGGGTAAATGGCGACGGGTCAATAGCGAAGGGCAAACCTTGCAAGGCGTCGCCTGGAAGCCCCACTCTAAGTTGTTTCTCTTGACGTCTAGGTCTATCTTCCAGATGTACCAGGGCGGCATTCTGTCAGACACGTCTCTCGTTGGTGCCAGGAAAAGCGTTCCCTTGTGGCGTTTTCAGTCCGCCCTGGGATTGCGTGCGTTGAAAGCCAGTGGAACGGGCTGCATTGTAAGTGAATGAGCACACACGCCATCTTGAAGACATCAGGAAGCAATGACTAATACCATGGTGACATCACTGATGCCCCGATCTCCCGGCAGAGGGAGACACTGACCAACACCCAGGTGACATTACTGATGCCTCGATCTCCCGGCAGAGGGAGACACTGACCAACACCCAGGTGACATTACTGATGCCTCGATCTCCCGGCAGAGGGAGACACTGACCAACACCCAGGTGACATCACTGATGCTCCGATCTGCCCGGCAGAGGGAGACACTGGCCAACACCCAGGTGACATCACTGATGCCCCGATCTCCCGGCAGAGGGAGACACTGGCCAACACCCAGGTGACATCACTGATGCTCCGATCTGCCCGGCAGAGGGAGACACTGACCACACCCAGGTGACATCACTGATGTCCCGATCTCCCGGCAGAGGGAGACACTGACCAACACCCAGGTGACATCACTGATGCTCCGATCTCCCGGAAGAGGGAGACACTGACCAACACCCAGGTGACATCACTGATGCCCCGATCTCCCGGCAGAGGGAGACACTGACCAACACCCAGGTGACATCACTGATGCTCCGATCTCCCGGAAGAGGGAGACACTGACCAACACCCAGGTGACATCACTGATGCCCCGATCTCCCGGCAGAGGGAGACACTGACCAATACCCAGGTGGCGTCACGGATGCCCCGATCTCCCGGCAAAGAGAGACACTGACCAACACCCAGGTGACATCACTGATGCTCCGATCTCCCGGCAGAGGGAGACACTGACCAACACCCAGGTGACATTACTGATGCCTCGATCTCCCGGCAGAGGGAGACACTGACCAACACCCAGGTGACATCACTGATGCTCCGATCTCCCGGAAGAGGGAGACACTGACCAACACCCAGGTGACATCACTGATGCCCCGATCTCCCGGCAGAGGGAGACACTGACCAACACCCAGGTGACATCACTGATGCTCCGATCTCCCGGAAGAGGGAGACACTGACCAACACCCAGGTGACATCACTGATGCCCCGATCTCCCGGCAGAGGGAGACACTGACCAATACCCAGGTGACGTCACGGATGCCCCGATCTCCCGGCAGAGGGAGACACTGACCAACACCAAGGTGACATTACTGATGCCTCGATCTCCCGGCAGAGGGAGACACTGACCAACACCCAGGTGACATCACTGATGCTCCGATCTCCCGGAAGAGGGAGACACTGACCAACACCCAGGTGACATCACTGATGCCCCGATCTCCCGGCAGAGGGAGACACTGACCAATACCCAGGTGACATCACTGATGCCCCGATCTCCCGGCAGAGGGAGACACTGACCAATACCCAGGTGACATCACTGATGCCCCGATCTCCCGGCAGAGAGAGACACTGACCAACACCCAGGTGACATTACTGATGCCTCGATCTCCCGGCAGAGGGAGACACTGACCAACACCCAGGTGACATCACTGATGCTCCGATCTCCCGGAAGAGGGAGACACTGACCAACACCCAGGTGACATCACTGATGCCCCGATCTCCCGGCAGAGGGAGACACTGACCAATACCCAGGTGACGTCACGGATGCCCCGATCTCCCGGCAGAGAGAGACACTGACCAACACCCAGGTGACATTACTGATGCCTCGATCTCCCGGCAGAGGGAGACACTGACCAACACCCAGGTGACATCACTGATGCTCCGATCTCCCGGCAGAGGGAGACACTGACCAACACCCAGGTGACATCACTGATGCTCCGATCTCCCGGCAGAGGGAGACACTGACCAACACCCAGGTGACATCACTGATGCCCCGATCTCCCGGCAGAGGGAGACACTGACCAACACCCAGGTGACATCACTGATGCCCCGATCTCCCGGCAGAGGGAGACACTGACCAACACCCAGGTGACATCACTGATGCTCCGATCTCCCGGAAGAGGGAGACACTGACCAACACCCAGGTGACATCACTGATGCCCCGATCTCCCGGCAGAGGCAGACACTAACCAACACCCAGGTGACATCACTGATGCTCTGATCTGCCCGGCAGAGGGAGACACTGACCAACACCCAGGTGACGTCACTGATGCCCCGATCTCCCGGCAGAGGCAGACACTAACCAACACCCAGATGACATCACTGATGCTCTGATCTGCCCGGCAGAGGGAGACACTGACCAACACCCAGGTGACATCACTGATGCCCCGATCTCCCGGCAGAGGGAGACACTGACCAACACCCAGGTGACATCACTGATGCTCCGATCTCCCGGCAGAGGGAGACACTCACCAACACCCAGGTGACATCACTGATGCCCCGATCTCCCGGCAGAGGGAGATACTGACCAACACCCAGGTCACATCACTGATGCCCCGATCTCCCGGCAGAGGGAGACACTGACCAACACCCAGGTGACATCACTGATGCCCCGATCTCCCGGCAGAGGGAGACACTGACCAACACCCAGGTGACATCACTGATGCCCCGATCTCCCGGCAGAGGGAGACACTGACCAACACCCAGGTGACATCACTGATGCTCCGATCTCCCGGAAGAGGGAGACACTGACCAACACCCAGGTGACATCACTGATGCCCCGATCTCCCGGCAGAGGGAGACACTGACCAACACCCAGGTGACGTCACTGATGCCCCGATCTCCCGGCAGAGGCAGACACTGGCCAACACCCAGGTGACATCACTGATGCTCCGATCTGCCCGGCAGAGGGAGACACTGACCAACACCCAGGTGACATCACTGATTCCCCGATCTCCCGGCAGAGGGAGACACTCACCAACACCCAGGTGACATCACTGATGCTCCGATCTCCCGGCAGAGGGAGACACTCACCAACACCCAGGTCACATCACTGATGCCCCGATCTCCCGGCAGAGGGAGACACTGACCAACACCCAGGTCACATCACTGATGCCCCGATCTCCCGGCAGAGGGAGACACTGACCAACACCCAGGTGACATCACTGATGCCCCGATCTCCCGGCAGAGGGAGACACTGGCCAACACCCAGGTGACATCACTGATGCCCCGATCTCCCGGCAGAGGGAGACACTCACCAACACCCAGGTGACATCACTGATGCCCCGATCTCCCGGCAGAGGGAGACACCGACCACACCCAGGTGACATCACTGATGCCCCGATCTCCCGGCAGAGGGAGACACTGGCCAACACTCAGGTGACATCACTGATGCCCCGATCTCCCGGCAGAGGGAGACACTGGCCAACACTCAGGTGACATCACTGACATCACCTCCATCTCGACCCTCGACCCTCGACCCTAGTCCTTCCTTTCCTCCTCACCACCCGGCACTCCCCCCCCCCCCCTCACCCCCCATCCCACACAGGATGACTCGGGTCTCCGATCAATACGTGCCTGGTTCGAAAACTAACTTTTAAAAGTATTTTGACATAAATGGTTGGCCATATGTTGTACGTCCCCGGCAACAGACGTTGTTATGGAGTTTTTGTGCCAGAAAGCACCTAACGATTTCCCCGTGCTGGCGGCAGGGTAGGTCACTGGCGCGCCTGCTGGGTGGTAATATCACAGTATTACGGTACGCAGCGGAAGTTTGAGATTTACGTGAGTTCAAGAGAGGTTCGCGCGGCTCGTTAAATGGCGCAAACCGTGTGAGTGGTGATGTCTGGTTAGGCATTCATTGCTGGCGCAAATGTACGTATAACTAAGATAATATATAGGAAATGTTATTATGAGTCTTTCCGTTTGATGTCCGGTTGATTTAAGCGCGTAAAGATGAATATTGCCCTAGGTATGACGGCGGGAGGCCTGCCCAATGGGCTCTTACCACCAAGCCCTACACTCTAACCCCCACCCCTCACCCCCACCCCCCCCCCGCTCTCACCTCCAGTCCCCCCACCCTCACGCTCTCACCACCAGACCCTCCTCTGTAATCCCTCCCCACCCTCTCACCCCCAGGCTCTCAATGCTCGCTTTCACCACCAGGCCCCCTCTCTCACCACTAGCCCCCTTTCTCTCCACCAAGCCCCCCACGCTCGCCACGCTCTCACCACCAGCTCCCCTCTCTCACCACCAAGCCCTCCACGCTCGCTCTGACCACCAGGCCCCCCCTCCCTCACCACTAGCCCCCTTTCTCACCACCAAGCCCCCCACGCTCGCTCTCACCTCCAGGCCCCTCTTTCTCCGCCAGCCTCCCTCTCCTCCCCCATCTCACCATCAGACCCCCTCTCACCGCCAGCAATCCCCCTGCCCGCTCTTTTCGCCAACTCCCCCCCGCCTGCTCGCTCTCGCCACCAGACCTATGAGGCCCCCCCTGCCCGCCCTCACAGCCTGCCCCCCCCCCTGCCCACTCTCACCGCCAGACCCATGCGCCCCCCCCCTCCTGCCCGCTTTTACAGCCTGCCCCCCCTGCCCACTCTCACCGCCAGACCCATGTGCCCCCCCCCCTACCCGCTCTCACCATCAGACCCATGAGCCCCCCCCCTGCCCGCTCTCACCGCCAGACCCATTCCCCCCCCCCTGCCCGCTCTCACTCCGACCCATGAGGCCCCCCCCTGCCCGTTCTCACCGCCAGACCCATGTGGCCCCCCCTGCCCGCTCTCACCGCCAGACCCATGTGGCCCCCCCTGCCCGCTCTCACCGTCAGATTCATGTGCCCCCCCCCCCTGCCCGCTCTCACCCCGACCCATGAGGCCCCCCTCCTGCCCGCCCTCACAGCCTGTCCCCCCGCCCCCTGCCCGCGCTCACCAGGACCCATGAGGCCCCCCCGGCCCGCTCTCACCGCCAGACCCATGTGGCCCCCCCTGCCCGCTCTCACCCCGACCCATGAGCTCCCCCCCTGCCCGCTCTCACCGCCAGACCCATGTGGCCCCCCCTGCCCGCGCCCGCTCTCACCGCCAGACCCATGTGCCCCCCCCCCCTGCCCGCTCTCACCGCCAGACCCATGTGCTCCCTGCTCGCTCTCACCCCGACCCATGAGCCCGCCCTGCCCGCTCTCACCGCCAGACCCATGAGCCCCCCCCCCACCTGCCCGCTCTCACCCCGACCCATGAGCCCCCCCGTCCCTTTGTCGGTGGGCATCCTCCGTGGAGTGGCATTCGTCAAACCCATCAATAAATAACGGCTTCAAACTGCGCTCTGATTGCCCCGCTCCCCACCACCAACAAATCAATGGATATTCCTGTTAGTAATAACCTAAGTATGGAGGCCCCGAATAGGAGTAAATCACCCGAAGGCCAACCGTGTAACGCTATAATGCCCTTCCCCCTGTCCCCGCAGCCTCCCCCACTCCCCTCTCCTCCTCCCCCAACTCCCCCTCCCCCTCATCAACCCCCCCCCCCTTGGTGTCTCCAGTCTCATAATCCCGACATCTGCCACGGTAGTAGATTACTGAGATTATGTTAAGCCACAACATGCGCAGGTGAGATGGGCGATAGTTTTATTGCCCGAAGCCTCTCCACATAACTGCTATAAACCAGACCGGTCTGTCATGTTGCCGACCTGTGGAGACGGCAAAGAGGTATATCGCTGGGGTTCAGGCGGTTTCCCTCCCATGGGACCCTATTGGGCAGTCGTAAGTATGGTTTATGGCGGCAGAGCAATCATCAGGGCTCCACAGCGTAGATCACGACCCAGTTTCGGACATAACAGAAGCCACATCTGCCGAGGCCAATGGTTAATAGCCGCTCATTAGTCCCCGGTTGTCGGACCACTTAATATATGTCCCGCCCACTGCCCTTGGGACCCTGACCTTGGGACCCTGACCTTGGGACCCTGACCTTTGGACCCAATCTGTGCACCTGAACTCAATTAACTTCTAGAAATGTTTTATAAATATTAAAAACGAATTCCTAGGCGGGTATGCAAATCAAGATACATTTTTAAATGGGAGGAGGTGCCTACAGTCTATTGCCACTTTGTATGCCTGTATATTTATGTACTACGAACACTACTTAGCAAATCATTTCAGAATAAGTTCATATAAGTCCACTGGGTGGCGCCACTGCATGTGCCATGCATTTCGGTTATAATATTGCTATATATTATATCATATAGACTTCTTCCTCGTCCCATTATAAACTTGGACTATCATAATAGACTTCTTTCTCGTCCAAATATAAACCTAGACTAGTCTAATTGACTTCTTCCTCGTCCCAATATAAACCTAGACTAGCATAATAGACTTCTTTCTCATCCCAATATAAACCTAGACTAGTCTAATGGACTTCTTTCTCATCCCAATATAAACCTAGACTAGTCTAATAGACTTCTTCCTCGTCCCAATATAAACCTAGACTAGTCTAATGGACTTCTTTCTCATCCCAATATAAACCTAGGCTCGTCTAATAGACTTCTTCCTCGTCTCAATATAAAGAGAAACTAGTCTAATAGACTTCTTCCTCGTCCTAATATAAACCTATACTAGTCTAATGGTCTTCTTCCTCATCCCAATATAAACCTAGACTAGTCTAATAGACTTCTTTCCCGTCCCAATATGAACCTAGACTAGACTAATGGACTTCTTTCCCGTCCCAATATGAACCTAGACTAGACTAATGGACTTCTTTCTCATCCCAATATAAACCTAGACTAGTCTAATAGACTTCTTTCCCGTCCCAATATGAACCTAGACTAGACTAATGGACTTCTTTCCCGTCCCAATATGAACCTATACTAGTCTAATGGTCTTCTTCCTCATCCCAATATAAACCTAGACTAGTCTAATAGACTTCTTTCCCGTCCCAATATGAACCTAGACTAGACTAATGGACTTCTTTCTCATCCCAATATAAACCTATACCAGTCTAATAGACTTCTTTGTCATCCCAATATAAACCTAGACTAATCCAATATTGTTAACAACATGCATCCTGTCGCTTGTAAATCGTACGATATTAGTTGTCATGGTGATTATTAGACGCTTCCTAGTGGTCGAGGGGGGGGGGATATCCCTCCTGAATCGTGAATCCTCAGGAATTAGGGCAACATCGAATGTCGAGGATGAGGACTGCTCAAGACGGGGGGCGAAAAAACACCTTAAATGTGATATCGCGAATATCACATTAAAGTACTGTTATGAAGTCATCCTATTGTCTAAACTGTATATTAATTTCCGATACTGTACTGTTTTAGCGAGCTGATAAATAGCCATTGACTCAAGGAGACCAAACTATTTTTCGCTTGAACAATATTCATTCTTTTACGAAATCGACAATCGCAGCCAATGCCAATTATGAACAATAAGTGAGCTTCTCTGAAACACAAGTCACAACCATTTTTTGGATGATGAACTGGAAGCTTGACGCCCGATGGAAAACTCCAGCAAAAATAGATACACATTGCTCTTGAAAACAAGCATAGATCACCAGAATCATTTTTATAAATTAAGATCATATGTACTTAGTATGCAAAATACATACCGACATTTCCTTATATCCTATAATCCCACTCATTTTGCAAAGCGTATCCTATCCATCAACAACTTGTTTCAAACACCATCGCAACATGGATGCGTATCACATCCTTCCAGTATCCAATTATTTGAATGATTGTATCATATTCCACATTCAATTATTGTCTGTATAAGGACACATAATCCATGTGAAGTAGCCCACGCCCCTTGATGCAAAACACGACTTCATTCTTTCAATCTGCAGATGAACTAAACTGACTTGTGGTTGCATGGTCCGACGTTCTTCCATGTCAGGGCGAACCATTACTTTAGCTTGCCTCACGTATGACTCACGCCTAAAGTTGCTACAAAAATAAACTTTAGTGAGCTATTTTGTTGCTTTCGGAAGCGAGAGATGTAATGTGCATCTTAATAGTACTCAATGACATATTCACGCTACGGGGAACAAGTGAGGCTCACCGTACTTTAAGTCAGAGAATACCCGTGTAACAGTTCATTCGTGCAAACATATGTACTCGGCTTGCGCCCCGTACATTTTTTCAAGAATGTACTGTTACATGGGCATTCTCCTTACCGTAACGGATCGCGGTAGATAGCAAAAGGGTCTTCGCGTTGAACCAGGAATTGTACGGATAACGGTCTCCCAAAACCGAGACCATATTTCTTTGTCGCTGGACCTGTCTTGGCTCAGTTTAACCTTCACGTGCACAAACCTGGCATAAACACTAGCCCAGAACCCTAGGCTGTGTGGGCTGAAACACAGCCTTGTCGCATTCCATAGTAAAATTCTGGTCTGGAACAACTCCATTTCAGGGTTGGTTGACTTTGGACAAGTGTGGCCCTGATTCTCCTTTGCTGTGGGAAAAGTTGATAACAGAAACAAACCCTGTTGAGCCCTCAAATGTAACAATTTCCCACTAATGTAATAACCTGCAAATGTAACAACTTTTTTCCCTCTAATGTAACAAAACCCACAAATGTAGTAACTTTTTTCCCGCAAATGTAACATCGCCTTCAAATGTAACAACAAATTTCCCTCAAATGTAATAAAACCTCAACCGCAAATGTAAAACTTTTTTTCCCTCTAATGTAGTAAACTTTGTCAACCACAATTGTAACAACCATTTTTCCCTCTAATGTAACAATTTCCAAATCCGATTTAAAAGTGCTCCGGAAACAAATAATTATCAGGTGTATTCGTTTGTTTACTCACGTGCGCCGGCAAATTCTTTTCGAATAATTTCGAATGTCTGATCTGTGATTCTAATTATGATTGTCGTTAATTGATAGACCGGTGTTTGCAGTTGCAAGGACCCGAGAAGGGAGCCCCCGACTCTGCCTTAAGAAAGACATGTTAAGATATCTGACGTGTCCTAATCGATGATTTAATCTTAATTGTGCGTCTTTGGACAATTGCATACATTAGAAAACGTTTCATTGGGTGTCAGAGGTTCCTGCGTGGGCTGGTGGTATGAATGTGACATTCTCACGTCATTTGGTCCACTTTCAAATCCATGGACCCTCCATATGACATGAACTTACGACATCTGCTTGATAGTTTGTTTTGGGGAATTGACTTTCACCGTTTAAGAGAGAAAGGAATCCACGGTAGGATTATGTTTCCATTCTTTATTGAATATGTCACATGGCCATTGTGCATCTTCGTCCTCCCAGCTTGGAACCTCGCGATGGGGAGACCAGGTTGCAAGGGAAGACTTACGAAGCGACGGTTAATAACATTATTTAACAGATTATCATAAACTATTCGTGCTTAATTAGTAACCTGATGTCGGTCTGAGATTGCAGAGGTCTGCTCATATGGGTTCAAATCTTTATTGGTTATGGTTGGCATATTTGTGCCACTCGCCTGGCACAAAAAGGGCGCGCACGCGGGCAAGAACGTGAGAACGCGAGGAGGAGAACGCGAGGAGGAGAACGCGAGAACGCGAGGAGGAGAACGCGAGATGGCGAGGAGGAGAACGGGGGGCGAGAAGGCGATAGAGAGAACGCGAAATTGACCTCACCCTCGCATTCTCGCGTTCTCGCCCTCGCGTTCTCGCGATCTCGCCCTGGCGTTCTCGTCCTGCGTTCTTGCGAACACAAATATGCTACCATAATGGTGGCATATTTGTGCCACTGGCTATCTCGCATTCTCGCCTGGCACAAAAAAGGCGCGCACGCGAGAAGGCGAGGGCGAGCCACAGATAGCCATAGCCCGCGCCCGAAGCCATAGCCCAGCGAATGGAACCATAGCCTGGAGCTATAGCTCGCGCTCGGAGCCATGGCCAGGAACTTTAGCCCGCGCTCGGAGTCATAATCCAGCGCATTAAGCCATAGCCCAGAGCCATAGCCCAGAACCATAGCCCAGAGCCATAGCCCAGAGCCATAGCCCAGAGCCATAGCCCAGAGCCCTAGCCCAAAGCCATAGCCCAGAGCCATAGCCCGTGCCAGGAGTCTAGAGCTCAGCATACGGAGCCATAGCCCGTGCCAGGAGTCGTGGCCTGCGCCGTGAACTACAAATAAATTTCCTACAATACACCATGGAGTGATTGCTCCAAGCACTGGGCTATGACTCTGGGCGCGGACTATGGGTCCAGGCTATAACTCCGATTGGCGGATATGGCTCCGTGCACTGGACTATGGCTCCGGTCGCCGGGATATGGCTCTGGGCGTGGACTAGGAGAACTACGCCCGGAGCCATAGCAAGCGAGAACGCGGGGGCCAGAACGCGAGATCGACACAGATATGCCACCATGCGCCATAGTTGGTTGATACGATTAACGACATTTGTAGCCGTTTAAAGCATTGGCGAGGACACCATCAAACTAAAAACAATACCAGAAAAGTGCTTCTTTTGGAAATTTTGGGCCAATTACAGGTTCAAAACATCGTAAAACGCTGGTCCACCATTCAACGTCCACCGCATTTTAGCGACACTTCGTCGTGCGATGCAGAGCCATGTGCGGCCGATAACCGAGTATCGAAAAACACAAGCAATGAACAAATCATTATTTGGATCAGTCCAGCCATTCGGCAACTTTTTAGCGCATGCGCGTAGATATAAATGAATACAGTGACATCTGTCTGCCCGACCACTTCTCAAAGCCGATCGATTTTGTGTAAGTCTAGGCTTAGAATAGAGAAGCTTTACTGTACATCTGTTAAGTGTTTGTTTCCGGAGCACTTTTAAATCGGATTTGGAAATTGTTACATTAGAGGGAAAAATGGTTGTTACAATTGTGGTTGACAAAGTTTACTACATTAGAGGGAAAAAAAGTTTTACATTTGCAGTTGAGGTTTTATTACATTTGAGGGAAATTTGTTGTTACATTTGAAGGCGATGTTACATTTGCGGGAAAAAAGTTACTACATTTGTGGGTTTTGTTACATTAGAGGGAAAAAAGTTGTTACATTTGCGGGTTATTACATTAGTGGGAAATTGTTACATTTGAGGGCTCAACAAACCCTAATCCTTTTCTTTTTACTTCCTGACAAGTAATGACTAATCACATAAGTAACCTTTACCTGAAAGGCAAAAATAGTCCAGTCTGAACAATGAACCAATTAGCATGGCTTATAATATCATGTGATGACCTTGCACATGTGCAGTGAACAACTTCCTGTAAAAGAAATGGTGGCATGTTGTTGTCCATTTTTATGCCAGTAGGCAATTATAGCTCCTTTTGAAGATTTTAACAACTTTGGAAGAGATCATACATCAGTAATTATATATAGAAAAGTACTTTTACATTGTTGAAACTAATTGTGACTTAACTTAACTTAAACAATTTAATTTGTCATGTGAAGTTGATTTTTCACTATAGAATGCTACATGGCTATGATTCTTCAACCATAGCCATGGATTCATGGCTACATAAACACCAACATTTCTTACACAAGGTTCGGTACGAAGGAAGAAGAGCGTAGTGCCATCAACTGTGCATCCCTTCTTAACCTCGCGTCCTTCGAGACTATTATCTGAATGCGCTTTTATAACCGACATCTATGAGTGTTGTTAACAGCGGTCTTATTGTCCGCCATGTTGTCTTGGACCAGCTCTTGCACCCTCATTCCTCAACAGAAGCACACAATGCCCCGTCTTCTGTCTTCTGTTCATACTTTCTGCGTCCTTCGGACCGCTGTACATTCTCCAGGCTCCAATCGCGCTCTCTGGGCGCTGGACCGCCCCCAAACGGGGGAGATTGCGCCCGGATGTAGTCTCCATATAGAGGGCGCAGCGATGCGGGTCCGTATCTTTTGTGGGCCAACCCCAATGGTATCGTACGGATGGGTGGTTAGGTGGAGGGGGATGGTGGCTGGGTGGGTGGGTGGAGGGGGGGGGGGTGGTTGGATGGATGGGGGGGTGGGTGGTTTCGTGGAGGGAGAAGGGGTTAGAGGGGTAGGTTGGTGGAGGAGAGGATGGAGGCGGATGCCAGCAAAGACTGGCTTCTGCTGCTGTTGCCCTGTAGACAGGTCACGTGGGTGGGTCCCGGGCGTTTGATTCGTGGGTTGGTGAAGTGACTCGCAGACCCGGCATCAAGACTGTTGGAGCGGTGGTGTATGTGGGTGTGCCGCTGTGTCCTGGTGGTGTATGTGGGTGTGCCGCTGTGTCCTGGTGGTGTATGTGGGTGTGCCGCTGTGTCCTGGTGGTGTATGTGGGTGTGCCGCTGTGTCCTGGTGGTGTATGTGGGTGTGCCGCTGTGTCCTGGTGGTGTATGTGGGTGTGCCGCTGTGTCCTGGTGGTGTATGTGGGTGTGCCGCTGTGTCCTGGTGGTGTATGTGGGTGTGCCGCTGTGGCCTGGTGGTGTATGTGGGTGTGCCGCTGTGTCCTGGTGGTGTATGTGGGTGTGCCGCTGTGTCCTGGTGGTGTATGTGGGTGTGCCGCTGTGTCCTGGTGGTGTATGTGGGTGTGCCGCTGTGTCCTGGTGGTGTATGTGGGTGTGCCACTGTGTCCTGCTGGTGATATGAGGGGGTGTGGGGGGAGCGTGAGGGGTGTGGGGCGTGTGAGGGGTGCGGGGCGTGTGAGGGGTGTGAGGGTTGGAGCGGTGTGGGGCGTGTGAGGGGTGTGGGGCGTGTGAGGGGTATGGGACGTGTGAGGGGTGTGAGGGTTGGAGCAGTGTGGGACGTGTGAGGGGTATGCGGCGTATGAGGGGTGTGGGGCGTGTGAGGGGTGTGCGGCGTATGAGGGGTGTGGGGCGTGTGAGGGGTGTGGGGCGTGTGATGGGTATGGGGCGTGTGAGGGGTGGGCGGCGTATGAGGGGTGTGGGGCGTGTGAGGGTTGTGGGGCGTGTGAGGGGTGTGGGGCGTGTGAGGGGTGTGGGGCGTGTGAGGGGTGTGCGGCGTATGAGGGGTGTGGGGCGTGTGAGGGGTGTGGGGCGTGTGAGGGGTGTGGGGCGTGTGAGGGGTGTGGGGCGTGGGAGGGGTGTGCGGCGTATGAGGGGTGTGGGGCGTGTGAGGGGTGTGGGGCGTGTGAGGGGTGTGCGGCGTATGATGGGTGTGGGGCGTGTGAGGGGTGTGGGGCGTGTTAGGGGTGTGGGGCGTGTGAGGGGTGTGAGGGGTGTGGAGCGTGTGAGGGTGTGAGGGTGTGAGGGTTGGAGCGGTGTACGGCGTATGAGGGGTGTGGGGCGTATGAGGGGTGTGGGGCGTATGAGGGGTGTGAAGCGTGTGAGGGGTGTTAGGCGTGTGAGGGGTGTGGGGCGTGTGAGGGGTGTGGGGCGTGTGAGGGGTGTGAGGGTTGGAGCGGTGTGCGGCGTATGAGGGTTATGGGGGGTGCAAGGGGTGTTGGGCGTGTGAGGGGTGTGGGGCGTGTGAGGGGTGTGAGAGGTGTAGGAGCTTGTGAGGGGTGTGGGAGTGTGGTTTTGTTGGCTGTGGGGGTGTGTGAGTGCGTGGGGTGTGGGAGTGTGTTTTCGGTTGGCCTTTTGGCCGGCCTATCCAGGGGCGCCCAGTATGGGTTGCGTAGCTGGTTCAGCGGGGTCGGTACTGGCCTGATTGACTCCCCACCCCCACCCGCGCCAGCCGCCCCGCCCCTACATACTATTTTCCCTTCCATCCACCTCTCGCTCGACCTCTCACCCTGCCATCCCATTGGTCACCGTTGCTGGCGGCCAGCGTGGGATCCTGTTGCTGCTGCCAGTTGCAGGCAAATCGCGCTTCAAGCTTACTCGAAGAGAAGATCTGCAGCCCGCGAGACAGTGTTCAAGCAGCGTCACTCGCCTGCCAGGATATGGCCCGCGACAGTATTGGAGGTCTGGTGACGGGTGCGGTGACAGCGCTGCTGTGGGGATTACTGCGCTGTGACATGGGACATGCCAAGACGACCAAGCCCAAGATGTGGTAAGTCACCACTCCGTGTCCGCACCTTAGCATAGCGGCGACAGGGCAGCCTCCGCCACATTGCGGCAGGCGACAGGGCAGTCTCCGCCACATTGCGACAGGCGACAAGGCGGCCTCCGCCACATTGCGGCAGGCGACAGGGCGGTCTCAGCCACATTGCGGCAGGCGACAGGGCAGTCTCCGCCACATTTCGGCAGGCGACAAGGCGGCCTCCGCCACATTGCGGCAGGCGACAGAGCAGTCTCCGCCACATTTCGGCAGGCGACAAGGCGGCCTCCGCCACATTGCGGCAGGCGACAGGGCAGTCTCGGCCACATTGCGGCAGGCGACAGGGCAGCCTCCGCCACATTGCGGCAGGCGACAGGGCAGCCTCCGCCACATTGCGGCAGGCGACAGAGCAGTCTCCGCCACATTTCGGCAGGCGACAAGGCGGCCTCCGCCACATTGCGGCAGGCGACAGGGCAGTCTCGGCCACATTGCGGCAGGCGACAGGGCAGCCTCCGCCACATTGCGGCCGGCGACAGAGCAGTCTCCACCACATTGCGTCAGGCGACAGGGCGGCCTCCGCCACATTGCAGCAGGCGACAGGGCGACCTCCGCCACATTGCAGCAGGCGACAGGGCGACCTCCGCCACATTGCGGCATGCGACAGGGCAGCCTCCGCCACATTGCGGCATGCGACAGGGCAGCCTCCGCCACATTGCGGCAGGCGACAGGGTAGTCTCCGCCACATTGCGGCAGGCGACAGGGCAGCCTCCGCCACATTGCAGCAGGCGACAGGGCAGCCTCCGCCACATTGCGGCAGGCGACAGGGCGGTCTCGGCCACATTGCGGCAGGCGACACTTCCATCGCGTTGCGCCTCCTTCGGGCAAAACGAAATAACCAGCGCATTTTGAACTGTACCTCTACCGTAACAAATGATGGACCGGCGTCCTATATAACAACTCCTTACCTGATGTGGCATGGACTTGCACCATACAATAATCGTGTATCTGGCATATTAATAATGGCACCACAGGGGGTGAAGTGTTCCATTGCATGGCGAACGTTATCCGCCAGGCAGAGAAGTTAAGGTAACGTCGTATCCCGGCGATGTCTTGGTCAAACAATACATACAAGTGGCGTTGTTTTTTCTCCGAGATGATATTGCTGTTAATGGCTCCATCTGGCTGTTCCATCTGGCTGTTAGATTTTCCTTGTCGGGATTCTTTTGCTGCAATTCTCCACAAACGTCAATGATAACCACTTCCCTTTAGCCTCATTTGGGAATACATCAAATGCCCATCCAGATCACCGTTGGCGAGTGGCCGAGTGGCCGAGTAGCCGAACACTCGACCTAAGATCGAAAGGCCTCTGGCTCCAAACCCGGTACGGGCGATCTAATCTGGGGCATGTGTCATCCATATGGTCCATGGTCCGGGCGATCTAATCTGGGGCATGTGTCATCCATATGGTCCATGTTCCGGGCGATCAATCTGGGGCATGTGTCATCCATATGGTCCATGTTCCCGCTGAAGGTGTGGCACGCCGAATATATATTATAATTTACTCATTGTGTCCACAATACTGGCATAAAACAACAATCTATTATTTTCACACGTTTGCAAGTTTGAGTTTTTAATGAGAGCAGAATCTGCGCCATGTTTGCTTCCAACTCCGGTGAGTCTCGGCATTCGCACACTGCTTTACAACGCTGAACTAGACATACAGATAACAATATACTTCAACTAAAGTTAACTGGCAATAACAGAAGGTTGCCATACTTAGTACTGTTTACGCCAAAACACCAAGCATGTGTGTCAATACACCACGAATTTATTCGCTGGTCCGACAAACATTGTACATTGTACACAGTGTACATTGTACACACGGCGGTCATACATTGTACATTGTACACACGGCGGTCGTACATTGTACACTGTACACATGGCGTTCATACATTGTACATTGTACACATGGCGGTCATACATTGTACACATGGCGTTCATACATTGTACATTGTACACACGGCGGTCATACATTGTACACTGTACACATGGCGGTCATACATTTTACATTGTGCACACGGCGGTCATACATTGTACACACTGCGGTCATACATTGTGCACACGACGGTCATACATTGTACACACTACGGTCATACATTGTACACACGGCGGTCATAGGTTGTACAAAAGGAGGTCATACATTGTACACAGGGCGGTCATACATTGTACACACGGCGTATACACAAAGTGGTACCGCTTTCCACAATGGTACAGAGACGCCCAGCCAAATAGCTCCTGTGGCGACAAAGTCACGTGACTTTGGCTGTGGCTCTTGTGAGCGCCCCTCTGCGGAGAGAGAATAGCCCAAATCCTGCTCATCTTCCTCCCGTCCCTGACTCACAGTTACCGCACAAACCCTCAGGTATAGCAGGTGTACACAGCACCATTCGTCCCGAAGCTGTTGTCAGGAATTGTCAGGGCCGACATAGGCGTCCGACAGACAGACAGCCTCGCTGTGGGTAGTGAGACCCTTCTAGCCGCCGCCATGGCCCTGGTCAAAAGGCTACTGTGCCTGTTATATACCGGAGTCGTGTGTGTTTCTTTGATATCCCCGATATGTGGATATCAAAGAGGGATTGGTGGGTAAGTGTCTGTACCCAGAGGCCAGGTTGATGCATGATATCTTTAGAATAACACGACATTTATCAACCACACGTGCGGGTTATTATGCACATCTAGCCAAGTTATTAAGCACAGGGGCGAGGATAAGCCATTCTGTCATATTTTTGTCAATATTGCACAGATGATGGAATTCTCAGCCTACTCGTTGTGCAACATTAACTTCAGGGGCTGTTTGTTCAGGGTATTTGGTGTCTAACGACATTGTTCTATGTTCTGTATCTACCGTTCCGTGATAATTATTCTCTTGTCGCTTCCGAGCCAGAACTGTTTGTAACACTTTTGTAATATCTACCGAATTGTGGTAGTACATGTCGTGCCATCTGCCTTGTACTATGGGCTGATGGCCAGACGTACGACGTTCCCAACACTACAGTAACCTTTACCCACGCTAACCAATACTCATTCGTCATTCCTTTCATCGTTACACGCCACAAGGAGATTAACAATTAACAAAAAGTCCAGGGTATAAATCTTGTGAAGCTCGGAGCGTTCCGCAGTCTGTCCGGGGGGGGGGGGTAGGAGGGGGAGGGGAGGGGCGGGAGGGGGGGGGGGCCTGGCCCGGGGATACCACGCCGCCCGCCTGTACACCGGCGTCACTGGGCTATAATAACACGCAGGTGCCCGCCCCACATTGCGCGCTGAGAGTATGGGACTCCCCCCGCCCCCACCCACCCCCACCCCACCCCTCTCGCCGCTTGGCGATATAAAGGCCCATTTTGCTCTATTTTAGGGGTGACACCCTTCTTTTGGTTGCCGCCCCCTCCCTCGCCAAATGTGTTTGGTGCTGAACCCCTCACCCCTGTGGTAATAAGCCCCGCCCCCCACCCCCCCACGCACACATATTTTTTTATAAGGAAATGAAAGGGCGCCCTGCCTTAATTGATTTCATACCTAACATATTTGTCGCCATTTGCAAAAGTTGTTGCGTCAGTTATCGTTGGAAATGAAATGCTATTAATTAACATGCTACCTTCCTTTCCAAATGAAGCTAGTTATATGGTCCGTCCCGTCCCGTGCACTGTGCTGACCGCCTAGATGGCGGCCCAGTGCGACGGCGGGATACGGCCATTGGTGTGGTAGACTCTCGCCCTGTACGCGTGGAGACGAAGCAAGCTAAACCAACAGGGGTGCCGGCCTGGTAGCTCAGTGGGTTAGAGGGTTCGCCTTGAGTGGTCTGGCCGCCTGAGAGCCTAACGGCACGTGGATCGGTGGTTCGCACCCCGCTGTGGTCATGTCTGTGTGGTCAAAAGATACAGATCCCATGTCCTTGAGATATGCAAAGAGTAGGGAGTTACCCCGAGGGACATGGCTCCACTCTATATAACCAACCAACCTACCCCACGTGATTTGTTTCACCGGAGCACTTGAACAAATTATTAACGTTATTGTGTTGTTTATTGCAGGAACGACACCCACGCCATTGAACTAATTAATGACCTCCTCAACCGGTCGGCCAGTAGCGTGAGACCCAATGTTTACGGTAAGCAGGGCATACATTACCACGCCATTGACCTAATTAATGACATCCTCAACCGGTCAGCCAGTAGCGTGAGATCCAATGTTTACGGTAAGCAGGGCATACATTGCCACGCCATTGAACTAATTAATGACATCCTCAACCGGTCGGCCAGTAGCGTGAGACCCAATGTTTACGGTAAGTAGGCCATACATTACCACGCCACTGAACTAATTAATGACCTCCTCAACCGGTCGGCCAGTAGCGTGAGACCCAATGTTTACGGTAAGCAGGGCATACATTACCACGCCATTGATCTAATTAATGACATCCTCAACCGGTCGGCCAGTAGCGTGAGACCCAATGTTTACGGTAAGCAGGGCATACATTACCACGCCATTGAACTAATTAATGACATCCTCAACCGGTCGGCCAGTAGCGTGAGACCCAATGTTTACGGTAAGTAGGCCATACATTACCACGCCATTGAACTAATTAATGACCTCCTCAACCGGTCGGCCAGTAGCGTGAGACCCAATGTTTACGGTAAGCAGGGCATACATTACCACGCCATTGACCTAATTAATGACATCCTCAACCGGTCGGCCAGTAGCGTGAGACCCAATGTTTACGATAAGTAGGCCATACATTACCACGCCATTGAACTAATTAATGACCTCCTCAACCGGTCGGCCAGTAGCGTGAGACCCAATGTTTACGGTAAGCAGGGCATACATTACCACGCCATTGACCTAATTAATGACATCCTCAACCGGTCGGCCAGTAGCGTGAGACCCAATGTTTACGGTAAGCAGGGCATACATTACCACGCCATTGATCTAATTAATGACATCCTCAACCGGTCGGCCAGTAGCGTGAGACCCAATGTTTACGGTAAGCAGGGCATACATTACCACGCCATTGATCTAATTAATGACATCCTCAACCGGTCAGCCAGTAGCGTGAGACCCAATGTTTACGGTAAGCAGGGCATACATTACCACGCCATTGATCTAATTAATGACATCCTCAACCGGTCGGCCAGTAGCGTGAGACCCAATGTTTACGGTAAGCAGGGCATACATTACCACGCCATTGAACTAATTAATGACATCCTCAACCGGTCGGCCAGTAGCGTGAGACCCAATGTTTACGATAAGTAGGCCATACATTACCACGCCATTGAACTAATTAATGACCTCCTCAACCGGTCGGCCAGTAGCGTGAGACCCAATGTTTACGGTAAGCAGGGCATACATTACCACGCCATTGACCTAATTAATGACATCCTCAACCGGTCGGCCAGTAGCGTGAGACCCAATGTTTACGGTAAGCAGGGCATACATTACCACGCCATTGATCTAATTAATGACATCCTCAACCGGTCGGCCAGTAGCGTGAGACCCAATGTTTACGATAAGTAGGCCATACATTACCACGCCATTGAACTAATTAATGACCTCCTCAACCGGTCGGCCAGTAGCGTGAGACCCAATGTTTACGGTAAGCAGGGCATACATTACCACGCCATTGACCTAATTAATGACATCCTCAACCGGTCGGCCAGTAGCGTGAGACCCAATGTTTACGGTAAGCAGGGCATACATTACCACGCCATTGATCTAATTAATGACATCCTCAACCGGTCGGCCAGTAGCGTGAGACCCAATGTTTACGGTAAGCAGGGCATACATTACCACGCCATTGATCTAATTAATGACATCCTCAACCGGTCAGCCAGTAGCGTGAGACCCAATGTTTACGGTAAGCAGGGCATACATTACCACGCCATTGATCTAATTAATGACATCCTCAACCGGTCGGCCAGTAGCGTGAGACCCAATGTTTACGGTAAGCAGGGCATACATTACCACGCCATTGAACTAATTAATGACATCCTCAACCGGTCGGCCAGTAGCGTGAGACCCAATGTTTACGATAAGTAGGCCATACATTACCACGCCATTGAACTAATTAATGACCTCCTCAACCGGTCGGCCAGTAGCGTGAGACCCAATGTTTACGGTAAGCAGGGCATACATTACCACGCCATTGATCTAATTAATGACATCCTCAACCGGTCGGCCAGTAGCGTGAGACCCAATGTTTACGGTAAGCAGGGCATACATTACCACGCCATTGATCTAATTAATGACATCCTCAACCGGTCGGCCAGTAGCGTGAGACCTAATGTTTACGGTAAGCAGGGCATACATTACCACGCCATTGAACTAATTAATGACCTCCTCAACCGGTCGGCCAGTAGCGTGAGACCCAATGTTGACGGTAAGCAGGCCATGCATTACCACGCCGTTGGGGTTTTGCTAAAGTTTTTTGTGCTTTGTAGACAGTGGTATTGGTGCGTGAAAGAAAAGGTACGTCGTCTGACTGTAAGGTTACTATGGCTTGCACACAGTCTGTATGGACCAGAGAGGTTCTTGTGGCATTCATAAACCACACGTAGTAGACACATGACATTTGCATGAGTCTTTCCACAGCTATCGGCGCATAGACAGTTAGGTACGATAGTAGTTGCAATAAATACGACAGATAACTGACATAATCGTATCGGCCTCGATTAGTAACTGTATAATGGGAGAGGGGGTGCCCCTCTGAATCGCGAATTCCCAAGAATTAGGGAGAGGAATGTCGAATTTCCAAGATGAGGACTGCTCACAACTAAAAGTTGATGTCGCGAATATCTAGGAATTCACGGACTGCCATTATAACTGATCGCGGTAAATAGGCAAATGCGAATCGCGAATCTCCAAGAATTCCTGGATGCCAACCGTGAAGATCCGAAAAGTAGGTGCTCCCCCGCCCCGCTCCACCCCCAGCTCCCTTAATGGGGCTGTCAAGATTTAGTATGTCTGGTCTGCTGTAGGAGCGGGCCGGGGGTGGGGGGCGTGTTTGCTTTTGCTGCTACAATAACGCTGTATTGATTTGTGTCTCGACCCGTGTTGTGAGTGGTGCTGTTTGTTGGCACCCTTTGTCACTGCATGCATGGGGGAAAGGGGCAGTTAGTTGCGTGCCGTTCAGTGGGATTGTCGCAACAAAGTGTGAACAAAACTAAAAGCCGAACAGCGAACGTAACTTGGGACACGGACAAACCGTTGTGTGGTTCACTAGTTTTCCACCAGTCACGTGGTGCAACATCGCGCCTAGTATATTTGTTTCTGTCATGACAACCGGGGCTAAACAAGCCTACTCTCGGGCGATAAAAGGAGTTTTTGGAAGGCCATTGTCATGTTATGACCAGAACACTAGCTTAACCTCATCAAAATGTCATTTGGGGCTCAGAAGTGAGAATCATATTTTTTTGCCATTTTTCAGCAACGCTGTGTAGATTTGTGTTTCGACACTGTGGTCCCGAATCCCGTGTTGCGGGCACGCTAAAGGCACTTCTAAAGTGGATTCAGCTGGTTATGCATGATTTATTCTTGTTTTCTCGCTATACTGTGATATATACACAACACTACCCACATCGCTGTGTCGCGCTCTCGACCCCCATGTTTCCCACTCCCCGCCTCCCCTCCTCACCCTCTCCCCTGGGCTACCTGCATGCCCTCCTTCCTCCCCCGGCCACCTGAGCCAGAGCACTCATTGGTCTCCCGTTGACGCGATATAACCAAAAGTAGTTACTTTTGTGTCCTGAATATACAACCAACCATGACCCGACCGCCCCACAACCACCCCACCCCCAGCCCCCTCTAGAGAGAGGCGATCGAGGCACGTGACGTGTGCTGAAATAATGGCGTAGCTATACAATTATTGGCGTGTGTGATGGCTTAAACAATAGCCATCTCATCAAAAAGTCCTTTGTGACAATCGCCCCCCCCCCCCTCCCCCTCCCATTCCACAATACATAGAGTTACCCCCCTCCCCCTTCGCTTCTCCCACCCTTGGCGGCCCAGCCCCTGGCGGCCCAAACCTTGGCGGCCCAGCCCCTGGCAGTCCAGCCCCTTGGCGGCCCAGCCCCTGGCGGTCCAGCCCCTGGCGGCCCAGCCCCTGGCGGTCCAGCCCCTGGCGGCCCAGCCTCTGGCGGCCCAACCCTTGGCGGCCTAGCCCCTGGCGGTCCAGCCCCTGGCGGCCCAGCCCCTGGCGGTCCAGCCCCTGGCGGCCCAGCCCCTGGCGGTCCAGCCCCTGGTGGCCCAGCCCCCGTTGGTCCAGCCCCTGGCGGTCCAGCATCCAGCGGCCCAGCCCCCAGCGGCCCATCCCCCAGCGGCCCAGCCCCCGGCGGCCCAGCCCCTGGCGGCCCAGCCCCCGGCGGCCCAGCCCCTGGCGGCCCAGTCCCTGGCGGCCCAGCCCCTGGCGGCCCAGTCCCTGGCGGCCCAGCCCCCGTCGACCCAGCCCCTGGCGGTCCAGCCCCTGGTGGTCCAGCAGGAGAAACAGCTTAATTATTGAACCAACCTCCATTACACATCCTCAACCTAGTTATATGGAATCAGTTTTATCTTTACCCCCCCCCCGCCCCCGCCCAGTGGTCCTAATGGTAACACTTCATTAATTCATAACCCGGATGTTTCATGTCCTCCCTTATTTCCCGATGTAATGCCGTCACGCCAGGCCGGTTACGAACTGGTCTCGTCACACGAGATTTCACTTGGGTTGTTCATGCAGTCTGCGGAAGAGACTACATGCTTGGCGGACATTGCGCCGTGTGTCATTTTTCGTTGCGAGACTCACGCATCCTGTCACAGCCTGTTCATTGCGATGTGCACCGGACAGGTAACGTCATGACAACGTCGACACAACGTTATTTTTTGTTGCGATAATGTTGTGACAACGTGAAAATGTACGTTGTCCGAACGGTTTTAGATAACGTTGTCAGACATTCAATCCAGTATTAACATTGGGCCTTCTGTGAGAAGCAAATGCGTACAGAATGAATTAATTAGAAACATTACTGTCAAAGATAATCATTTATATTTTGTCTTCATGGTGCCTGATTTTTCACGTAACGTTTTCCTAACGCTGTGAAAACGTCCACCCCCGAATTTTCACCATGTTTTTATTAGTCACTATAGATGGCTAAGGTTTTTTTTTTGATGGATAATAGGCTAGAAAATATTAGTTCAATCTTTGTGACCAACTTTGTAACAACGTTGTCCTGATGTTGACTTTGAGATGACGTAATTACAACCAAATCCAACGTTGTGCGAACGTTGTGTGTTTGCTAGGTACTGACCTGTACCGTCCTTTGGTTCTGTGCCATGGGCTGACCAGGACCGAATAAGCGATCAGTTATTATGACGAACAACTGATAAAGAACTGAATAAAGAAATAAATTGTTAATGCGTAAACAAATCGCTAACAAACAAAAACGACAGTTTTTACCAATTCGTGAGTTACTGAGGGGGAGTTGTGTTCGTGGGTTGTAACAAACCAGTCCCGCTCCTTAGCGTTACAACGACCTGTTCCCCGGTGTGAGACTAGTATAACATAGGTATTTATATACCATATGTTACAGATGGTATGAAGGGGATATGTTTATTTCCCGAGCTGCCTTCATTCTCAGTCCCTCCCTGTCGCTGCCCCAGTGATAGCGTCACTCACTGACCCCATCACTCACTGATAACTCGAACCGCTGCAGAGGCGAAGCAGCACAGGGGGGCGGGGTCAAACCGTCAGCCTGCCAATCACCATTGACGGAGCCATCAATCACCCGGTATCAGCATTAGGCCACGCCCCGCCTCCTGTTGCATCATTACGCGAGTCACGGTGCCGAGATAGCTAGTAATGGGTAGTGATGTGGGGTGCCAGAGCCACACTGGACTGACATCGCCATAGTTATCAGGAAAACTCTTCAATGTTCACCAGACTAGAACAATATAAACGTAATATATTTATAAATGAATGCACAGGATATGTTGTGTCTTATATATGGCTCCAGTCTAATATCTATTTCCAAAATCGTTTGTTTTCTCGCTGATTCAGGCAGGCCTGTATTTTAAATAAGTTTAAATTGAGTTTCACAGATTATAGAGGTTACGTAATTACATGATGTTGCAATATTATGGATCCAAAATCAGTTGTGCGATATTTTTACTGTTAAAATATATTTTAAAGGTAAACGAGCATCGTAATGAAGTGATAATTAATTTCCGTAAATAAGTACGTTAGATTATTATAGTCCACACCCAAAAGTACGATGAGGAATATCTATAGTACAACAGTTTTTTTATCCATGCGACGTATGCACTGAGTGACCACAAGACACACAGAGTCATCATCGAGCCAGGGATCGAGCCCCCACTGGGCATGTAGCATTCCTGTAGTTAAGTTAACCCGTCAGTCAATTGTTGTTTAAGTAACCAACATTGCAACGGTACAGAATACGATGCAATCTATTTGTCGAGTTCGCAATTTAAGTCAGCACAGTTTGTAATTTAGAGACAACATAGTTTGTAGTTTACGACAACACAGTTTGTAATTTCCGACAACACAGTTTGTAATTTACGACCATAAAGTGCGAAACACAATAGCGTCTACATGGTTCAATCTAAGCCGCCTTTGTCACACTTTGTCGTCTGCTATTTTGGCGCCAAATGAAGGCGCCAAACTTGGAGCAACCAGATCACATCCCGCGTCCCGCGTCCCGCCAAGAGGGTGACCAGCGGCAAATGCGAAAAATCTAATAAAGGGTGACAGTGAAAGAGCCATTGGAGCCGTCATCCCAATAACGATATTGCCCATGGGAATGGAGCTAGGGGGTGGGGGGGGGAGTGGGGAGGGGTTGGTGCAGGACAGGAAGTTGCCCTTGTCTCCCAGACAGACACGAAGGATTTTCATGACGAGGTGGGTTTTTGTGCAATTACGACGTGGGTTTTTGCGCAATTCCGAGTAGATTTTCTGCCGTTGTGTTAACCCGTTTTTTAATATTAGATAATCAGGTATTCCGAGATGCGTGGCAATCAGTCCTGGCCTCGATGGCTTCGCTTCTCTCCATTTCGTTGCCGGATTCCGTACACTGCATGGTACAGTGCTGCCCTCTACTGGCCAAGATAGTCACAGTCACCCATGATTAGTGAGCATATAACTTGCCGTATGACTCTCCATATATATTATCCATATAACTTACGCTAAGCAGTATATAAATAAATATAACTAAATATAAACATAAGTAAAGCTAAGGCAATAAGGATGTACACGCGGTATGTCGACGGAGAATATCAGACAAGCTATACCATGTTTATATCCCAATATACAGATTTTAAACTCTTAAAACAGCAATAATAATTTGGATACTGTCTGTTATGCACTGTGTTGCGGAGGAGGAATACAAGCGCTAAATGGCGAATCCTCAAGAATTACAGAGAGTAATATCGAATCTCCAGGATCGGGACTGTCCAAAGCAGCTTAAAAACATTAGTTTAAACAGTTATATCGCGAATATCGAGGAATTCACGGACTGCTATAACGGAGCGTGGTAAATAGGGAAAGGGTCTTCGCGTTGAACAAATAATTGTACGGCTATCGCAAAAATCGCAAATCTCCAAGAATTCCTTGATGCCAATCGCGAAGATCGGATAAGGTATTCCCCCCTCATTAAAGGCTTAAAACCATAATTGAATGCATGACGAAGAAAATAAATATGCTCAAATCGATGCCTCACTCTTTAATTGTTTCTGAGTAATCAACTTGATAACATTAACTATACACTTTTCGTCTTTCATTTTGATAAACATCATTTATCTTTTACTTTTACTTTACTTATCTAATACTTTTACGGTGTTCGCACTATTTTGATGGTTGTTTTTGTTTGCCGTTCTGTCTTAGAGGGAAGCTAACCCGACCACACAGGTAAGTGCCATGGAGAAGTCAGTGAAAGGCCGGGATGGGTTTCATCTGTGGCCGACAGGTTTCAAGCCGCACCTGCAAGATGTCCTACTTCTGGCAAGGACTGCAGCAAGCTATAACCCCTTGACTAAGGGCGTCGGGGTAAAGAGGGGTGGGGGCGGGGGTGGAGGGGGGGGGGGGGGTAGGACAGGGTGGAGGAGGAGGGGGTAAGGTAGGGCGTGGAGGTCAAGGTTAGGAAAGGATTGAAGGGGAGGCAGGGGCAGGAGTGAGGGGGGCATGACGGAATGTCTAGGAGCGTGGGTGTGCAGGGTGGGCCAAGGCCTAGGGCGGGGGGGGGGGCAGAACGGAGGGGTGTACTGCGTAGAGAGTGTCGGGGTGAAGCCGTGCAGAGGTAGGGGGTGGGGCAGGGCAGAAGGGGAGTGAGGGGCATAGCATGGAGGAGTCAGGTCCTGGAGCAGACCGTTTAAACGTCCCTCTATAGGTCAGGCGTGAGTCGATGGGGATGGCAAGTTGTTTTTACAAACGGCCGATGGGTTAATGCGAATCGGTAATTGTAGCATATATGTTGCCATTTTTTTTTTAATTGCCGGGGAATACTTGTATAATAACTTCTAACCATTAACCGTTCATGATACAGCTCCACCCCCCCCCCCCCCCCCCACCCGCCCCCACTAGATCTGGTAAAGGTGGACGGGGTGAGATGCACAGACCGTACTCCTGTGCCGGCTGGTACTATAAGCCTTTGCATGCCATTGACCAGGGAGGGCTATGCTTGGCTGTCATAACCTGCCCGTCACTGATGGAGCGGGGCGCCTGAGGGGAGCCTTGGGGCACCGGGGTGGCCTCGTGGGTCAGCCGACCAGGCCCCGCCGGGTCTGGTCGCCTGCGTACGGGCACCCATCTCAGTGCTGGTACCCTCATCAAGTAAGCTAGAAACGTATTCCCTTACTTACAACTGAAGACACCAGGTGGCGGCATCGATCTGGCCGTATTCATAAATCATACTTAGGCTACGCAAATCTGCTTAGCGCTGAAATTTGTCCAAAATAGAAAATATTTACTCCGGAGGTGGTTTTATTTAATTATCCTGAATATGATTTCTTGATCATGGGCACCACAACAACGCGAAAAAAAGATTTTTTTTCCTAACTGTGTGGCTTATGACAACGGTCCTGGGGTACGGCAAGCCAAAGTGGAATTTAATAATGTATTGGACATCTCTTTTAAATTCAATATTATTTGGTACATATGTTCAAATAATTGGACATATCTTCAAATGATCAAGCATTATCTTTTCTAGGGGCGGTCTTTATAAACCACACGTAGCCTACACTTGGTATTTGGCAGGCCCATTTCACAGTTACTGACGTCATGACCATTGTATCTGTCGTATCTATGGCTACTGCCGTCATATCCATTATGCAGTTACTGACGTCATGACCATTGTATCTGTCGTATCTATGGCTACTGCCGTCATATCCATTATGCAGTTACTGACGTCATGACCATTGTATCTGTCGTATCTATGGCCACTGCCGTCATATCCATTATACAGTTACTGACGTCATGACCATTGTATCTGTCGTATCTATGGCTACTGCCGTCATATCCATTATGCAGTTACTGACGTCATGACCATTGTATCTGTCGTATCTATGGCTACTGCTGTCATATCCATTATACAGTTACTGACGTCATGACCATTGTATCTGTCGTATCTATGGCTACTGCTGTCATATCCATCATACAGTTAATGACGTCATGACCATTGTATCTTTCGTATCTATGGCTACTGCTGTCATATCCATTATACAGTTAACGACGTCATGACCATTGTATCTGTCGTATCTATGGCTACTGCTGTTATATCCATTATACAGTTACTGACGTCATGACCATTGTATCTGTCGTATCTATGGCTACTGCTGTCATCCATTATACAGTTACTGACGTCATGACCATTGTATCTGTCGTAACTATGGCTACTGCCGTCATATCCATTATACAGTTACTGACGTCATGACCATTGTATCTGTCGTATCTATGGCTACTGCCGTCATATCCATTATGCAGTTACTGACGTCATGACCATTGTATCTGTCGTATCTATGGCTACTGCTGTCATATCCATTATACAGTTACTGACGTCATGACCATTGTACCTGTCGTATCTATGGCCACTGCCGTCATATCCATTATACAGTTACTGACGTCATGACCATTGTATCTGTCGTGTCTATGGCTACTGCCGTCATATCCATTATGCAGTTACTGACGTCATGACCATTGTATCTGTCGTATCTATGGCTACTGCTGTTATATCCATTATACAGTTACTGACGTCATGACCATTGTATCTGTCGTATCTATGGCTACTGCTGTCATATCCATCATACAGTTAATGACGTCATGACCATTGTATCTTTCGTATCTATGGCTACTGCTGTCATATCCATTATACAGTTAACGACGTCATGACCATTGTATCTGTCGTATCTATGGCTACTGCTGTTATATCCATTATACAGTTACTGACGTCATGACCATTGTATCTGTCGTATCTATGGCTACTGCTGTCATCCATTATACAGTTACTGACGTCATGACCATTGTATCTGTCGTATCTATGGCTACTGCCGTCATATCCATTATACAGTTACTGACGTCATGACCATTGTATCTGTCGTATCTATGGCTACTGCCGTCATATCCATCATACAGTTAACGACGTCATGACCATTGTATCTGTCGTATCTATGGCTACTGCTGTTATATCCATTATACAGTTACTGACGTCATGACCATCGTATCTGTCGTATCTATGGCTACTGCTGTCATATCCATTATACAGTTACTGACGTCATGACCATTGTATCTGTCGTAACTATGGCTACTGCCGTCATATCCAGTATACAGTTACTGACGTCATGACCATTGTATCTGTCGTATCTATGGCTACTGCTGTCATATCCATTATACAGTTACTGACGTCATGACCATTGTATCTGTCGTAACTATGGCTACTGCCGTCATATCCAGTATACAGTTAATGACGTCATGACCATTGTATCTGTCGTATCTATGGCTACTACTGTCATATCTAATACTCGCCAGTTCTGATAGTTGACGCCACCTGGCGATTAACGGGGGAACTTAAATCACAGTTGACTTCCGGTTCGTTCAGTGCAGTGTTTTCGCGCCTGTAGCAAGGGGGTCGTGTGTGTGTGGTGGTTGGGGAGGGGAGGAGCGGAGTTCAGGGTAAATGTCGCCCGATGTGGCCGTTGTGGCCGCAGTAGAAAACGTGGTCTAATGCGGCCGCCGTTTTAAAACCAGGAAAGAAAGGGCGGGGGGGGGGGCGGGATCAGGGGTGCGTGCGCGGGAGCCTGGGCCCTGGGGTCCCTAAATTGGGGCTACTCATGGAGTCATAGGCTAAGTGAGGGGGTAGGTAACTGCTCAGGGTTAGGGTATATATATATGTGTCGTTTCTAAGACTAAAGGCAAAACAAAACAAAAGCATCTATGGGAAATTTATTTAGCATTAACATTTAGGATTAAAATCACATGCAGACCATCTAAGGAATAAATAATTCATTAAGTCTATATAAGCTTAATCAAATTAAAAGCAAGAAATTAATTTTTACCTCACTTAAATGGGTCAATGAAGTATATTTTCAACCAATTTTAGTTGATAAGTAAATAAATCAAAGTATTTTATGTGAAATTTCGTAAATGAATCATATGTGAAAGTATAAAACTCTCCCGAGTTTTTACCTAGGGGCTGGGCCCTACTTATTAGCTAGGGGGACTGACTAATTACTAGGGGGTGTGATTTATTGGCTAGGGGGATGAACTTATTATCTTGGGGGCCCTACTTATCATCTAGGGGGACAGACTTGATATCTAGGGGACCCTGCTTATTATCTAGCAGAGGCGCATGCAGGAATTCTTGAAATGGGGAGCACAATAAATTGTTCGACAAAAACTTTGACCAAATTTTAAAAGCCTGAGACATAGATGACTAGGATGTTACGTACTATTTTCACACTCTATAATCGTTGGTACTATAAAAATGAAGATAACACCAGCTATTTTATTACAAAAATAGCTAGGATGTCAAAAATTAAATAAATACTGAATGCAATCTCTTTTCCCTAAAGTTAGCAACACCACAGTTATAAAAGTTTAAATTAATTTAATCTATGTTGATATATTTTAATTAATGCCATCATTACTATCTTTAATAAAATGCATAATGGATATATTCTATTCATCTCAAGGCAAAATTATTTTAATAGTGTCCCAATATAATAATTGTCAAAAACTGGCTTCCCTGCAACAGCATATATTACCATCAGGCATCTCAAAACAATATAGGTCATACAAATATGTGTGTATGCAGTCTATTTGGCCATTGAAATTAGACTGCACTAATTTATTACAAAAATAGCGAGTGTGTCAGAAATTAAGCAAATACTGAAAGAAATCCCTTTTCCCTAAACTCAGCCACCCCTCTTAGCATGTCAAGCTTCGAGTATCTTTACAAAATGGTAGTAGTTTGTATTGCCAATATATATATCCCCTTGCTGACAGATAATTAAAATGATAATTAAAAAGGCAACAATATGGAAGTTAGTTTCAGTAGCTGTATACTATCGCATACTCTCTGGACCACTGCTAGTGAAGTCATATGTTTTAGAAATTTCATGTATTTCATAGAAAAATTGAATTAGAAATATATTATAGATAGATAGATATTTTTTTTATTATAGACATACAAACACAATACATAAATGCAAATATTACCTCGCCTTGTCCTGCAGGACTTATAATTAAGTGACTTTAAATTAACTACAGCATAAACCTAGATATATAACTGAAGTAAAGAAAAAAAGATCGCCCCCCCACTAAAAAAATTATGAATACCTAATTATCATCAAATACAATTATTAATCATAGGCCCAATAAAGGTCGCCCACTTATTCCTATATTTTTCTGCATGTGATTCTAAGCTCAAAAATATTACCATCATTTATACTGTCTGATATAGACCTACACACTATACACGTATTGGGCCCCGACTTATATAGTTCACACATAAAGTATTTTTTCCACAAATCAGTGAATGTTTTCTCGTAAATCGGAAATGTTGATGTCCGGAAAGTTTCCATGGTGACTAAAGGCCTATATAGATCGATCTAGAGCTGTCCAACCCTCCCCCGACCCTACACACCGCGGTTACGCGGTTAAGACCGACCGGAAGTCAACTCAGGCGGGCTCTACCACCACTCGATAGGTGGCGCGCGTGACTACGCGAACTCCGGAATTAGAATGGCACATAAAACCCCTCAATTCGTGCCTCAGGAACTGTGAAATTATTTCTAGAAATCTCAGCTACGTGTATAGGTCATGAATACCGTCGCCCCAGGGCGGCTATACCGATCGTTAACGGGTAGCCTATGGGCAGTTCTGTGCCTGTGCTGAGGACTAGCTGAAGCGGCTTTCACCTCGGTCTGCCGGCCGGGATAGGCCTACCTAGCTGGCTCCGATCATTAATTAACATGGATAACCCGAACTGACCCTAAGTAAAGACGTTTTCTTCTTTGATCGCCAGCGCTTCGCGGCCCGATTGCCCCCCCCCCCCCCACCACCTCCACCCCCCGCTAAGCCGACATCCAAGCGATGTGTACATGCAGCCAGATGGGGGAGGAGGGGGTGTGGAGGGTGGAGTGTGAAGGCGGGGGGGGGGTGTAGCCATGGTAGGTGGCAGTGGCTTATGTCTGTAGGGTGGTCGAGGTCAGGTGAACCACTGTGCCGTCAGGTTGTGGCTTCTGTTGTAGCCCCTTTCTTCGCATGGCTCCCGCCTTCCCTGAAGACAAGCGATCGAGTGTTGCATGAAATGCGTCGCAATTTTCTTCAATTATACGTGACGCCCCCTGGTCTGTGAAGTCAGATTATAGGTATATGGGGAGAAAGAGTGTGATGGGGCGGTGGGGGAGGGGGGGGGGTGGACGGGCGTGAAGAATAGCCCGGGAAATTCCTGGTATACGTAACCTTAGAAATCATGGGGGAACGGTTCTCGGAGAAAACGTGGATATTCGCACAGTTGGGATGCGAACCCCTTAGCCTTGGTTCTCTTCACCTGGCTAGGGTTTGGCCAAGCCTCTCTTCGTACAAATGGCAGCAAACCCAGGCCAAGGTGGGTTCAGGCTTACACACAAATAAAAGGGATTCAGAAAAATGTAATCAAATGTAACCAATGTAATTTAACGGCGCTGATTAAAATTATCGGTTTAACATTGCATAAAGCCCCCATTATAATGTATCAGCGTTAGTAGTCAACTCCGCACTAGGTTATCGGCCAAGAGAATAAACAAGGAAGTTACCATGCTGTAGTGGTGGCGTCTGTAGCCAGGCAGCATTAGACCCCCCCCACCACCACCCCCCACCCCCCACGCCCAACCCCCACCCTCACCCCCACCCCCACCCCCACCCCGACCCACCCCTACCCCCACCCACACCCCCACCCACACCGACTTGCATCTTGGTTAACCCAGCCTTTGACAGTTGGGCCTATTTCGAAAGACTAATAGTTCCTGGCTGACAATGACGGAAGTTAATGGGTTTCGCACTGGATTGTGAAGTCAGCGCGGACCGTAGAATCAACCCGTTGTAGATAGACCATTACCTGTTATTCTGTTCCCCAATGGCAAGGTCACATGGCTTACTGGCCGGGTCGGGCGGCTTACTGGCAAGGTCACATGGCTTACCCAGGCCACCATTATTTGTTTATTTGTCTTGGTCGTCTATATATAATTGCAGCTCAGTCTGGCACTTAAATGTCGAACGACGACAAATAATGGCAACATTGTTATTACCGATTCAGCCAAAAATAAGGCTTTAGGGTTGGGCTTAGGATGCGCATGAGGTGGGTAGAAATATCATTTACGCCCCCCCCCCTCCCACGGTACCTATAAGCTTGCCATTCATTTAGGTGATGAAACCCTAATGTCTAGCTAGGTTTAGGGGCGAGGTTTTAGGGGCGAGGTCTCGTTATTTTCGCGTTCTATCATCTGCCATAATCACCAGATTACCGCCATCTTCCTTGCAATACCTATGACATAGTCAGAGACCACGATTGTGCTCAAAAGTTCGGAATTGTCAGCTTGTCTCATGACTATATTTACCTGTACCTTTATTTACCTTCCAGGTGCACCGGTAGACGTGAAATGTGACTTTTATGTCCAGAGCCTGGGTCCGATGAACGAGGTGGACATGGTGAGCAATGGCGTCTGCACTAGGCAGCACTTCCGGTGTCTCTCACTGATACAATCTCCCACTCCATAGAGGGCGCTACGTTACTCGATCTGCTCACACCGGCTACTGTCCGTTGCCGGCCAATTCCTAGAATCTTGAAGAAGATAATCATTTTAGTATAATTTATATGAAAATAATTATTTATTGGGATGACACATACCGCAATAACGAGTTTTGTATAATCTATATTATATAGCAGTGTACGATTTTGAGATACTCAAGGCTGGTCCAACATTTTGAAGGGGGAGGGGTCCATCTTGGGTGGAGTGGGTACGAGCAGGGCGATGGGGTTAGGTGTGTCTCGTACATCACCAGAGAGGGGGCGGGGGGGGGGGGGGTCATTGTAGTCTCACGCAACAGCGTCAGGGTGCGCTACAGTTAACCTATAGCTAATGTCCACAGCTGTGTTCCCAGCATTATTTGTAAAAGTCCGCAACGCATTTGTGCTATCGATTTGCGCGGCGCCGAGATTATCACAGAGATATAGAGATATCACAGTTATACCGTAGCTCCAAGCCAAGATATAGAAATATCACAGATATATCGTCGTAGCTCAAAGTCGAGTGTGCGGCGACAGCAAGCGCAGGATCTGTGAAATGCGGAGAGGAGGAGGAAGTGTGTGGGGGGGGGGGTGCTTTATTTTGGAGGGGCTGTTAACAGACGACCACGGTGCATGCAGCATGGACCCCTGTACGCCCCCTCCCATCAACTTAAATCGGGTCACACCTCCTGCAGACTATATGTCAAAAAATATAAAGTAAGGATTCACTATTCATGACAAATCGGTTGTATTTGTGACACATATCACAGGGGCGTGTGCAAGAATCCTTGAAAGGGAGGGGGGGCACAAAAAATAAATTTGATGACTGGGGAGGGGGCACAAAATTGTATAAAGGGGTGGGGGCAGAGATATACTTTCGGGTCTGAAAGGGGAGGGACCGGTGCCACCTGTGCGCCCCCTGGAAACGCCTATGCAACAAATTATGGAAATAAGCTCCAAATAACCTTTAATCATCACCTCGTATGTATTTTCTGCAGGACTTCAGTATGGAGATCTACTTCCGGCAGAGATGGGTTGATGAACGCCTCAGCTTCACTGATCAAACGACTCCAATCATTTTGCCGCCAAAGTTCATCGACCGCGTCTGGCTGCCAGACGTGTATTTCCCCAACGAGAAACAGGGGCATTTCCATAATATCATCATACCTAACCGTTCGATGAAGATCTACCCGAACGGTACGGTGAGGTACAGCACTCGGTAAGTGAGGGCTTTGGGGCGGCTGGATGGGTTTAGGCCTTATATATATGGCAACCGCCGTAACTCAATTTGTATTTCATACGGAATATGCTAAACAACTTATCCGAATGGTCATTTTTCTTCCGACGAGGAGGAAGCAATTTACGTTGCTCGGACAGTGTTGTGGCTTCCCCATATCTGGATGCTTCATGCCCCAATATACGGCCCGAGCACAGTGTCTCAGTAGTGTCCATGCGACCGGAAACTGTTCACGTTGGTCACGCGATACTTATGCTTCTCATTGAGGTTGGAATACGAACACTTTTTTTCGTATCAAATTTGGATTAATATATTTATTATATTAATTTTAGGCTGACCCTGCGACTGGCCTGCAACATGCTCCTGATGAACTTCCCCTTGGATTACCAGGACTGTGGTGTACGGGTCAGCAGCTGTGAGTGTCGCTTTAAGGACGGACCAATTAATATCCAGTGTTTGTGTAGGGTGGAGGGGAGGGGGGGGCTATGCTATTTTTGTAAAAGAAAATCTGGCTCTGCATTTTGTTGCAAAAAATGTTGCTTTGGTTGTTTCCGAAGAAAATATCCTGACTATATTTTGCAGACCAATTTTTTTATAAATCCAGCCACCACAAAAATCCTCCAAATGGCAAAAATATAAACAAATGAGCTCTCGAACCCTTTAAAATTGTAATTTATAACGAAAACATTAGTATCGCGACCTAAACAGCTTCAGGGGTATGTGTGGTAGGATAAAGACAGGAGGGGGCGGGGGCATGTGTATGTTAGGCTGAAAGTCAATGTTTTCGGAGGTTTCGAAGCTGGCTGAGCTGCAAATCAACAGGGCATGGGCTTGCACCCTGGCACTTGCATCTGGGACATATTTCACTTCGGTTAATATATGTTTCCATATTTTATTTGTGTGCATAAAAGCGACCTAAAAAACAAACATTTCATAGCATTTCCACTTCAGAACATTTGAACAAAATATATTAATGATTTTTTACCGCGAGGTTGCGACTCGTGAGTGCACGACTAGTGCTGTGCCTGCCAAAATATTTCAGTATGACCTTGACCTCTTACGGCATGTTACCACTGAAATATCATGCTGCTGACATAGAACAGGACTGATAGACCGCTGAGATATGAACTTCCTTGTGAGCTGGACTCACCTTTGACTGTTGTTAGCCATCCTCAATTACCATCTTAAAGGTCGCCGCAATGATTGGATAACCGGCGGCGAAAACTGCTGTGCATTGAGAGGGGATCATGTGACCGTTGGATAAATAAACGTTTGAGTGAACCTGAGTGACGGCAACGTCTGACACAATCCCTCGCCTGGATCCTTCCTTCCGCCGCCATGTTGTTTTTGTTAATAAATGACGCCGCGGTGGCAACGGGAAGGTCAAGGTCGCGGCGCTGGCAGGTCAAGGCCGGGTTTGTTGTGTAAATAATGGTAGATCCGCAAGACAGGTCTCGTGGTAAGTGAAATGGAGGCGTCGTGGGCGTCTAGTGGGGTTCGGTGACACAATGCTATCATTTATAAATAATGCAGGCTACTGTTGACGATATTATTTGTTATATTATCAAAAATCATTATTTAAACGGCATTTTTTTGTTTTGTCAACGCCAAATTATATCTCCCACTCGTCGAAGAAAAAAAAGTGAATAGCAGATTCCATCGTTTAAAAAAGGGGCAACCACTGGTGGGAAAAACCCAATCTTTTTATTCGCAAAAAGTGGAGAGGTACTCCCCGAAACGCTGTTTTCTACCATGACTCAAAGTGTCATACCTAAACCGACTAACCTACGTAACCCTGATTTTATTTTAGACTCGCACGCCACGATTGAGTTGACCCTGCCGTAGTTTGTATTTTAGACTCGCACGACACGAATGAGTTGACCTTGTCCTGGTTTGTATTTTAGACGCGCACGACACGGTTGAGTTGACCTTGTCCTGGTTTGTATTTTAGACGCACACGAGACGAGTGAGTTGACCTTGTCCTGGTTTGTATTTTAGACGCGCACGACACGATTGAATTGACCTTGTCCTGGTTTGTATTTTAGACGCGCACGACACGGTTGAGTTGACCTTGTCCTGGTTTGTATTTTAGACGCGCACGAGACGAGTGAGTTGACCTTGTCCTGGTTTGATGACGACCCGGTGGAGTATCAAGGGCGAGAGCTGACGCTGCCCCAGTTCCAGCTCCTAAACATCTCCACTCAGCCCTGCCTGACAGAGTACAAGACAGGTCAGTGGAACATGTCACCCAGCCCGGCCTGACAGAATACAAGACAGGTCAGTGGAACATGTAACTCAGCCCTGCGTGACAGAGTACAAGACAGGTCAGTGAAACATGTCACCCAGCCCTGCCTGACAGAGCACAAGACAGGTCAGTGAAACATGTCACTCAGCCCTGCCTGACAGAGTACAAGACAGGTCAGTGGAACATGTCACCCAGCCCTGCCTGACAGAGTACAAGACGGGTCAGTGGAATATGTCACTCAGCCCTGCCTGACAAAGTACAAGATAGGTCCGTGGAACATGTCACTCGGCCTGCCTGACAGAGTGCAAGACAGGTCAGTGGAACATGTCACTCAGCCCTACCTGACAGAGTGCAAGACAGGTCAGTGGAACATGTCACTCAGCCCTACCTGACAGAGTGCAAGACAGGTCAGTAGAACATGTCACTCAGCCCTGCCTGACACAGTACAAGACAGGTCGTTGAAACATGTCACCCAGTCTGCCTGGCAGATTACAAGACATATCAGTGGAACATGTCACTCAGCCCTGCCTGACAGAATACAAGACAGGTCAGTGGAACATGTCACCCAGCCCTGTCTGACAGAGTACAAGACAGGTCAGTGGAGCATGTCACCCAGCCCTGCCTGACAGAGTACAAGACAGGTCAGTGGAACATGCAGTAAAATAAGATTAAGTAAAATAGCAGATTAAGTAAAATTAGATTATGTAAAATAAGAGTAATTGTAATCAGATTAAGTAAAGTTAGAGTAATTGTAATCAGATTAAGTAAAGTTAGAGTAAGTGCAATAAGATTAAGTGTAATTAAGTGCAATAAGATTAAGTGTAATAAGATTAAGTGTAATAAGATTAAGTGCAATAAGATTAAGTGTAATAAGATTAAGTGCAATAAGATTAAGTGTAATATGATTGCAATCCGAATGGCATGGTAGACGTATGGTGGAGTGTGCTCGGCTTGGCCTGGACCTCTGCCAGGACAGCCGACAGTTCGGACACTCGGCCAGATCCTACGTTGGAACGGAATCTCGAAGACAAGCTCCTGTGTCCTGCCAGTGAAGTGTAATTGCGCGGACCCGGCCAGGTGCCCCCTCCCCGTCCCCGTCTCCGTCCCCTGTCTCCGTTTTGGGCGGGAGGGGAGGGGGGTCCGCGATTAAAGCCCTCCCCCCCTTTTCACCGCCAAAATCCTCTGAACGCACATTTTCAGAGCCCCCCCTCCCCCACCCCCCCGACCCCGGTCTCGTAAGTTTTCAAATATCCGCTCTATAGGGTTATCTTTTTGATCACAAATGTTCGATTCCTCAAGCATCAAGGAGCACCCGCGGAACCCCCCACCAGATTCGTAAAACAGTGCCCCCCCCCCCCCCCACCCCGCTCCATCAAAGGCAACGTGACGTCATGCGTCGTTCTCAAACATATATCAACCAATGGCATGGCGGTATTCCCTTCACGTCCTCGGGCGTTGCTTGCAGGTCACTTCGCCTGCCTGAGCGTGACGTTTCACCTGAAACGCCAGGTGGGGTTCTACGTGCTCCAGACGTTCATCCCATCCATCCTGATCGTCATGCTCTCCTGGGTCTCCTTCTGGATCAGCAAAGACGCCGTCCCCGCCAGGATCACGCTAGGGGTCACCACCGTCCTCACCATGACAACGCAGGTACAGCCAGCACCTCCGCCGGTCCAAAACTATTAAACTAAACAAATCATTTACTTCTATGTTTAGAGACTCAATAAAATCTGTCAACTCTAATATTTAAAGAGGCCATGGATGGATGGATTCGTTTATTCAACAAAGTGTGTACATAATGAAATAAACCGAACAATGTTTGTCTAAGTATAAATCATGCACACTTAGTCGAGGAGACTCTAGTTAAGGCCTTGTGAGACCGCTGGCGCTAGAGCCACCTAGAATGAGGCTATGACCTTATGAAAGCCTCATGTACTTTAATTTCAAGATGTTAATTCCCTTGGTTCATTATGTAGGTATATATGTACGCAGTTACGTCACGCACGGAGGCTTCCATGGTTTGTTTTTTGTGTATGACGTCATAGCGCAATGCGACATTCATTCGTTCTCCATGTTTAATTAATTTGAATTTTATTTTGTAAAATGGTCCAATGTTCATAGCCATTGTGCTCCAGTGTGGCAGGCGAGAGATGGCGGTGACATTCACACCGGACGTTTTCACTGTGGGACTGTGTCTGCCGTAGAGATGGTGCAAACCCATCCCTCCACCCAAGTCCACTACCCATGCAAGGATCCACCCATCACCTCACGCACACTTCAGCTGAACACCACACCACACCCCCACCCCTCTCCTCACCCACCCCGCACCTCACCCCCACCCCACACCTTAGCCCCACATCACACCTCACCCCCGCCCCACACCTCAGCTCCACCCGGCATCTCACCCCACCTCACACCTCACCCCTACCCCCCCCCCGCCCCCCACCTACGTATCATCCATCCAAACGGTTAATGCCTGCGAGCAATAAATACAAAAATAAAATAAAAATAAAACGCATTTTTTCAGCTGAGCACCTCTCGCAGCAACTCGATGTTGGTGTCGTACCCGAAGGCTATTGACATCTGGTACGCCTGTTGTATGATCTTCGTCTTTGTGGCTCTGCTGGAGTACGCCCTTGTCAATGTACGTCACAGGGCGCAGAGGAAACGCAACGACTCCAACAACATCGTAAGACGCCGCACAGCGATACAACGTCTTGCCTCGTGTTTTACGCCCGACAGCGAATGACGTCATTGGGGTCGTCTGCTTTTGGTTCTCATATACTTGACTACCATTGGAAGGCGTTAATGAAGTGGTGCAGCATTTATACATTGGCCTGTTTCTGTTTGCACAGTCACATATTCTGCGTGTGTGACAGTGGATATCAAAAAGAAACAAATTATTGGTGTCTAAGCCACTTTTGAGCACAAGAAAGCTAAATTGGGCCTTGAAAATGTATCATAAAAATCCTCTTGGTTAATTTAATACGCTCCAACTACGTAGAAGTCATCCCTATTCGCTGACCCGACCCCCTCCCCCCCCCCCCCCCCACGGCTTAGTCAAGTTGAAACCAGAAGCACAGCGCCATTGATGACGGCTAAGCTACAGTCGCGCGTAGCTTGTCACTAACAGGCTGATCTTTTCACCAAATGTTGTTTTGCTAATACTGAAGTTACTAATTCGTTCTTTCTAAAGACAGTTCCACTTAACGACCATGAGAAGGAACCGTTGTATAGACAGTTCATTACAGCACGTCTACAAGGGAGACGCTAGAGGAGGGGAACCCCTTTTCACGCCTAAGATACTGCTAAAGATAAGGTGGAAATGACACACTGTTAAATACGAGATCGATAGCAAAAAACTTCCTCCAAAATTCGAGCCCTCTCGTTGACGTAGTCTGTGAAAGCCCCCGATGTGATCATGACAATAGGCCTATTCAAGCTATCATACTGATATAATTACAGAAGTTAAAATATTTCCAAGATTTATTAAAATTCCAATGGGACGAATTAAGGAGACTTGTTACGTTGTCGTTCTTCTTCCTGGTCAATTCGTGGAACTGTCTCAAGGCAACTACCCACCTTCTGCGGGAATGGCTCCATTTGATTTTGGCTTTGATTCGCAGGTTCGTTGCTATGGCTGCTTCCGTTTCTGGGGACAGGTGCACTTCATTTACTGACGTCTTTATCGATTTACTATCTGAGCACGGCGACAATGATACCAGCCACAAGGCATCCCCCCTCTGGGCGTGTCAGGCAGATATGTTTTCATCCCTATTCTGACCCGCCTAACTTTTAACATCGATTTAACCGCCTTGCACCCGCACCCTTTCCTCCTGCACCTCAGCTGAACAACTCTCGCAGTAACCAGACCCTGGTGTCCTACCCCAAGGCTATAGACGTGTGGTGTGCTGGGTGCATGCTTTTTGTCTTCGCCTCCCTGCTCGAGTACGCCTTCGTCAACGTCTTGCTGAGGGCCCGGCGGGGGCTGGGGCGGCGGGGGCACAGAGCCCGCCAGCTGGACGTCGTGAGTAGCTGTCGCTCGCTTCCCGTTTCTCGCTTTACCGCACAGCGATAGGCGTCATAACGCACCCAGGACAGCGGCCGGCCTCGTAAATCATAACGTCGCCATGCAAGGCGCGACGGGTTTGGGCGCCGAACATGGTTGGCATCCGTCCGTTGGCGTTAATTAGACGATGGGTTTCCAAATAACGTTTTTGTAATCTAACTATTCCTATCTATCATGTGTCAGGAAAATTCGCACTGTGTAGGCACGCAAAAGGGTGCCACACGATGTACCTGATACATATAACTCAAGCCATTTCATTGGAATGGTAGAAATTCTGCATGAGGTGAAAAATGTACATTGGTATTTAAATAAACCATCTCATTAATGTCAGCATATATAAGACCGCAAGACTTAGCTATTAGTTTATAGCATGGCTGTATTTCAATGGGGATTTTTTCCCCACTTGATTTATTCTTCTGGTACCGGTTTTTCAATTAGTTATTTATTATGAATACACTGCAGGTGTTATGGATACAGCTGTTATGTGTTTGGTTCAATGCCCAAGTTACCTTGTTTAATTACATGCATGGATGAGTGAGAAACTAGAATGTGGAGAAAGTAAAAAGAAATAGTGTATGGTCCACTAGTTTACAAATCGCAATTTATTAGTTCGATGCCTTGCACCGTTCACACCACGTTATAACATTGTCAACAGATATATCAGGCTCCATTGGAAGGAAACCTTGTCTGTTGTTGCTCGTAGCAGCGTGCAAATTATGAGAGCAACGGCTTACCATAGATGTCTTGTGAACGTTATCCGGATCAGTAATTGTAATGTAACACTAACTGGGCTTTGTATTAAGGGGTGGACATCCCAGATAGCATGCCAACGTTATCTTAACGTTAGGTGAACGTTAGCAGCTGCGTTTACTTAACGTTATATGTGAACGTTATTCTAACGTAATTTTGCTCATTGATTTAACGTTAAATTAACGTTGGCGTTAAATTAACGCTAACAGTAAACCATTTTTAAACGAATATCAACCGGTTAACATTAAACAATACGTATAGATGTGTATATATGTATATATGAATATATAGCATGGTTGAAGAAAACGTCTCTCCGCTTCTCTTGATTACACATCACAGGTGTTAAGACTAGAGTGGCCTGTTGGTTTCAGGAGCTGCAGAACACACAGGTGACGAGTGACCTAAATGGGGCAAACCCCGCGCAGACAGCCATTACAAAGGAGGAGGAGTTCATGTCCGGGAGGAACTCTCGTCGTCGTCGCATCCAGTTCACGTTCTTCACGCACAACGTGACTGCTGGCGGCGTGGACAAGGCGGCTCGCATCGTCTTCCCGCTCACTTTCTTCCTCTTCAACGTCGTGTACTGGGCGGTCTACACCCAGCCTATCGTGTGGAAAAACCTCATCCCTGAGTGATCCAGACACCGAGCTCATCCCTGAGTGATCCAGACACCGAGCTCATCCCTGGGTGATCCAGACAGAGACCTCATACCTGAGTGATCTAAACAGAGACATCATCCCTGAATAATCAAAACAAAGACCTCATCCCTGAGTAATCCCAACAAAGACCGCATCCCTGAGTGATCCAAACAGACCTCATCCCTGAGTAATGCAAATAGAGACCTCTAGCCTGAGTAATGTAAACAGAGGCCTCATCCCTGAGCGATCCAAACAGAGACCTCATCCCTGAGTAATCTAAGCAGAGACCTCATCCCGAAGTGATGTAAACAGAGGCCTCATCCCTGAGCGATCCAAACAGACATCATCCCTGAGTGATCAAAACAGACGTCATCCCTAAGTGATCCAAACAGACATCATCCCTGAGTGATCCAAACAGACATCATCCCTGAGTGATCCAACAGACATCAATCCCTGAGTGATCCAAACTGAGACATATTCCATGAGTAATCCAAAAAGAGACCTCATCCCTGAGTATTCCAAACAGAGACCTCATACCTGAGTAATCCAAAAAGAGACCTCATCCCTGAGTATTCCAAACAGAGACCTCATACCTGAGTAATCCAAACAGAGACCTCATCCCTGAGTAATCCGAACAGAGACATCATCCTTGAGTAATCCAAACAAAGACCGCATCCCTGAGTAATCCAGAGACCTCATCCCTGAGTAATCCAGAGACATCATCCCTGAGTAATCCAAACAGAGACATCATCCCTGAGTAATCCACAGACATCATCCCTGAGTAATCCAAACAGAGACATCATCCCTGAGTAATCCAAACAGAGACATCATCCCTGAGTAATCTAAGCAGAGACATCATCCCTGAGTAATCCAGAGACACCATCCCTGAGTAATCCAAACAGAGACATCATCCCTGAGTAATCCAGAGACCTCATCCCTGAGTAATCCAAACAGAGACATCATCCCTGAGTAATCTAAACAGAGACATCATCCCTGAGTAATCCAAACAGAGACATCATCCCTGAGTAATCTAAGCAGAGACATCATCCCTGAGTAATCTAAGCAGAGACATCATCCCTGAGTAATCCAAACAGAGACATCATCCCTGAGTAATCCAAACAGAGACATCATCCCTGAGTAATCTAAACAGAGACATCATCCCTGAGTAATCTAAACAGAGACCGCCTCCCTGAGTAATCCAAACAGAGACATCATCCCTGAGTAATCCAGACAGATATCTTATCCCTAAGTAATCCAGAAAGAGACACTCCCAGTGAATCCAACTCTACTCTCTTTCTCGCTGACATCGAGGCTGGGACCGGAAGGGACGCTCACCCATGCTTTTTAGGCCTTATCGTAAGGTCTTCTCCCCCCTCCCCCCCCCCGCCCCCCCCCCCGCCGCAAACGGGGCAGGCCCGATAGCTCAGTAGGTTAGAGCGCTCGCATTGAGTGCCCCGGTCACCTGAGAGCCTAACGGCACGTGGATCGGTAGTTCGAGCCCCGCTGTGGCCATGTCTGTGTGGTCAGAGGATAGAGATCCCATGTCCTTCTTCGTAAAGAGTAGGGGGTGACCTCGGGGGACATGGCTCCACTCTCCCTAGCTTCTTCCATTGACGCGATAAGACCAAAAGTGGTTATAGAAGCGTCCTAAATATACAACCAATCAACCAAGCAAAGTCGTCTCCCTTCACGGCAAATGGGGTTCATTCCTCACAGCTTTGTTGAGCTCAGCGGATGCAGTCAGAACTGTGTAGCTCTCGGACATTGCTCGGCACGAATGGTGGTCACAACGGAACTGTCAAAAGGGATATTCGTGCGGATGACAGGCACAATATCTCCATTCAATGTTACGAGAGTCTTGATACTGCTGTGTACGTGTTTCTGTACCCATGGGACAGACTGGAGGCATTGCATATCCCAAGTATTATGTGCTTCATATCGAAATCACGATGCGTAACTAAAGGACGAATGCAGGGAATTTATCCCATCATTGAAGCAACGAAGGGTCACAGTTAGATCTGAGGGATTACAATCAAATTTTTCTTGTATTTTTTTTCTTGAACTCTTCATTCGTCATACTGCCTTTGTCAAATCTGTATCAGCTTGTGTTTCGGCTGATAGGCAGAATATATAGATAGGGTGAGCATTAAGTGAGTGATTGGTTGGCTAACAGGCTGGTTGAATGATTGGCTGGTTGGATGATAGGCTGACTGTCTGTCTGTTTGATTGCCTGGTTCCCTGATTGGCTGGCTGGCTGTTTGTTTAGAGGACTGGCTTGCCAGGCGGGTTCCCTGACTGTATATCTGTCTCATAGATTGGTTCCCTGATTGGCTTCTGTCTTATGGACTGGTTTCCTGATTGGCTGGTCGTGTGATTGGCTGATTAACTGGTTGGTTGATTGGTTGGCCGTCAAATTGATAGGCTGGCGGAGGGTTGAGTGACTGAAAGATTGATACACTCTTGCCTGGGTTACTGACTGACTTGGTAGCCGACTGTTGCTTGGGTTACTGACTGACTTGGTAGCCGACTGTTGCCTGGGTTACTGACTGACTTGGTAGCCGACTGTTGCCTGGGTTACTGACTGACTTGGTAGCCGACTGTTGCCTGGGTTACTGACTGACTTGGTAGCCGACTGTTGCCTGGGTTACTGACTGACTTGGTAGCCGACTGTTGCCTGGGTTACTAGACCAGCTTTATTCTACTTGGGCTGCCGACATGTGCAATTCACCCGGTGATAAGACTGAATAGGCGAGAGGCAGAAGTTTTCCATTATAGAATAGTTTTCATCTTATAGTAGCTTCTTTTTTTACGATATATGCCATTTAATATGAAAGATATACAAATGTGCTTGTATATTTGTCCATAGCAATTAATCTTATACCGTCACTGGTAGAGACCTAGACTTCCTTCTTTCCACCATGAAGCCAATGCCAGGGACGGATCCACTGTTTTAGGGCCGACATTTATACCATTTAACATATGAAAAACAAAACCGGCCCCCCTATCCAACATATCTGGATCCGACCCTGAAACCGCGACCCCCCCTCTATCCAGATTTTCTGGATCCGCCCCTGAATGCACCTTCCCCCATAACATTCAACCATTGGATCAAGCACGCCATGTTAAAGCACAAGTATTAATATATATATACATATGGATATACAAGTATATATGTATATATACTGGCGTTTAAGGTAAACGCTGTCGATTCAATGTGTCGCTAACTCTATCAATATCGCACAGATATTGTCCTATTGAGGTCACTGGGACATGACAACTGTACATGTGTTAGAGACACATAACGTTTGCGAGTTGTTGGTTCGTTTTCCGCTTTACAAACATTTCTCGCAGTCTTAACCTACCCTTAATGAAAGGTTTTCTGATGAGAGCCGAATATTTATACCTTACATCCTTAAAATCCCCTAATAAAGTGAAACCCCACTGCATCAAAGCGTAAAAACACAGACATGTTTAGCTTGTTTCATGCAGCTCACTATCTCTTCGGTTCCAATGACATTTAACATGGTTGGTTGGGTGGCATCCGTCCGTCTGCGAACGACGATGGATTTTTTTGTTTTGGTTTAAGACGTAAGATTTCTTTCCCGGAAATTGCGCTTATGACTAAATAAGCCTATCTGTGACCGACAGAGCTTACCGCAGTCGTCGCGTCGATGACCCGTCGATAGGGTTTGGTTTGTATTCACTGGGCACCTAGATGTGCGTTTCAAATCCAGTTTCTCAAAACTACATTATCGAAATCAAACGATCTATGCACATAGTGTTCACTTCATTTGACGTGGTTTTTTTTTTAGTTTTATACGTCAACATGGTATAACTTTTTTGATATATGACGTTGACATAATTACACTTTCATTACATAATACATTATCGTAGGTTATAAATATAAGGTGTGTTGTCCTTGATACTGTCAGATTTACGACAAATTGTCGACTTGGGCGTATCTTTTACATAGCAATCAACCTGGTAGTAATAATTTACTCAGTTATATACATATACAATATTTGCAACCCGGTGTTGACAATTTGTTAAAATGTTCATCCAATGCGAAGTATCAATAAAGGTATTGAAATCGTATTTTATTGATAATAATATAGGTGTTTCTTCTCTTATCATACACATTTTACGAACAAATGTACAAGTGTATACATCTATGGATTAATGGTCCACAGTGAGGGACAATTCCTTTGTTATTAGTTTTGTTTGATGATGTCGAACCCGAGCCCCCGCCCCCCCCCCCCCCCGATGTCTGGGATGGTAGACCCCAATAAGGGTTAAGAGCATAGCGCGACACATACATGGGGGGCAGGGGGGCAGGGGGGGGGATTGTGTTCCCAAATCACGAAGAACATACTTCCTTATTCCCCGATCACGATGAACAGCGAACCAAGCGGTCGTAGACTTCCAATCAGATAAGTTATCACTGTGCGAAGATAGCCATTAAATATTGGGTTAAATTGCTAGCAATGCCGCATAACAGACTATTCAAAGTTGCATACAACATGTTATATCAACATGACGATGTTGGGAGAAGATTTGGTTATTCAGACATGGTTTCGGTTATGCGTGGATAACGCAGACAGTTGGGGACCCAGTTTGTTTCATGCGAGAGGTCACTCAGCGAGCCAGGGATATTCTCAGCCAGAATTGGTGCTCCAATGTGTGTGACAATACAAAGCTGGCACCAGAATATCGCTGCTATATTAACTATGTTAATCCCCGAGCGTTACCTGACATGCTTACAAGCCAAACGTTTGCGTAGCGTGTATAGCAGATTCCGATGAGCGAATCATAATTTGATGGTCGAAAAAGGTAGACATATAAATTTACCCTTTTAAGAAAGACTTTGCATCCATTGTCAACGCGTCGGGGTGGACGAAGTCGAGTCACAAGCTCACTTTTTACTAAAGTGCTCGTTGGATGACGATATTCGTAAACTCCACATAAAGAACTACTATAATCATTATACGTTCCCAACAATGGATAAATTTGTAGAGCTGATGTCCACAAACAACGAGCAAGTTATGTTTAATTTATGTAAATATATAAGGCGTCTAGGTGTGGTCTAGATAGCGTCTAGGTGTGGTCTAGATAGGTGGGGTCTTGTTGTGGTCTAGATAGGGTCTAGGTGTGCTCTAGGTGTGGTCTAGATAGGGTCTGGGTGTGGTCTAGGTGTGGTCTGGCTGAGGTCTCGATAGGGTGGTCTGGGTGTGGTATAGATGTGGTCTAGATGTGGTCTGAGTGTGGTCTGTCTGTGGTCTAGATAAGGTCTGTGTGGGGTCGGGGTGTTGTCTGACTGGTCTAGATAGGGTCTGGGTGTGGTCTTTGTGTGGTCCGGGATTGGTCTAGATGTGGTCTAGATAGCGTCTAGGTGTGGTCTAGATAGCGCCTAGGTGTGGTCTAGATAGGTTGGGTCTTGTTGTGGTCTAGATAGGGTCTAGGTGTGGTCTAGATAGGGTCTAGGTGTGGTCTAGTTGTGCTCTAGGTGTGGTCTAGATAGGGTCTGGGTGTGGTCTAGGTGTGGTCTGGCTGAGGTCTCGATAGGGTGGTCTGGGTGTGGTATAGATGTGGTCTGGGTGTGGTCTAGGTGTGGGCTGGCGTCTGTTCGCCTCTTCAAACCCCCAGACATCAGATTAGCCATTCGGAAGTCGTTCTGACGAACCTGCTAACCTCACTCGTGACGCCTGATTGACCTCCCCCCTGATGTCTGTCGTGGCCAGAGTGTCTCGCTCGCTGGAGCCATCAGTCTTGTCTTCAGTCGTCAGAGACATCCGTGGGTGGCGCTGTGATAACGTCCTTGGTACCAAGTACGGGATGAACGAGGAACTCTAGCTCTACATCCGTGTCATCCAGCAGTAGCACTGGTAGGCCTACCAGCCTAGCCAGGTCCTAACTTCGCACCCATGCCCCTCCCCCCCCCCTCCTGTCCCCAGCCCCCCCCCCCATCTACTACTGGCCTAGTCATATATCTCCATTACGAGACCATGAAGCACGTCTCGCCTTCTCCTCGCGACGTGGATCGACCGCCTGACCATTTGCGCCATTGAGGGTTACGTGGTCTATAGGGATGCCGACAGCGCCCTCTGGCGAAGTCCCCTGCTCCTGTCGTGGCGACCGCTAATTGATCCGCTAATGGACGATTATGAACTGGGACAGCAAGACGGCGGTGGAGACCTGTAAAAGGCGAACCCTCACAGTCCTTAAAGCCTATAGACGTGTAGCCCAAACCGGGAGGGACCAAATGTGAGCGATAATGAGGTTACCTAGCAGGTAATAGCGGACACCGAGGCTCGTGTCGATAGTCCAACCGCGGCCGTGAGAAATAAAGGGCGGATAAAAGAGGAAATCATTACGAAGATCTATGATAGTCCGCCCAGCTCGTTATCCTAACGTATCTTGTTCATGAATATATAGCTGTAGAATCTTTGGAATCCTGGCCGGGGCTGTTGCTGTAGATTATGAGGGTTAATTGTCGGGAAGGGACCCTACGTTCACTGCTTCTCGCGGCGGAGCACGGCAGTGAAATGACGATGGGTGGCAACAAGAATGTAAAAGTATATTGATGATGGGTGGCAACAAGAATGTAAAGTATATTGATGATGGGTGGCAACAAGAATGTAAAGTATATTGATGATGGGTGGCAACAAGAATGTAAAAGTATATTGATGATGGGTGGCAACAAGAATGTAAAGTATATTGATGATGGGTGGCAATAAGAATGTAAGTATATTGATGATGGGTGGCAATAAGAATGTAAAGTATATTGATGATGGGTGGCAATAAGAATGTAAGTATATTGATGATGGGTGGCAACAAGAATGTAAAAGTATATTGATGATGGGTGGCAACAAGATTGTAAAAGTATATTGATTATGGGTGGCAACAAGAATGTAAAAGTATATTGATGATGGGTGGCAACAAGAATGTAAAAGTATATTGATGATTGGTGGCAATAAGAATGTAAAAGTATATTGATGGTGGGTTGCAATAAGAATGTAAATAGATAGTGATGATGGGTGGCAACGAGAATGTAAATGCATATTGATGAAGGTTACCACAAAGAGTGTGAAAGTACAGTGATGAAGCTAACAACAAAATGTGTGAAAGTACATTGATGAAGCTAACCACAATAATTGCGAAAGTACATTGATGAAGCTAACCACAAAATGTGTGAAAGTACGTTGATGAAGCTAACCACAAAAATTGTGAAAGTACATTGATGAAGCTAACCACAAACATTGTGAAAGTACGTTGATGAAGCTAACCACAAAAATTGTGAAAGTACATTGATGAAGCTAACCACAAACATCGTGAAAGTACATTGATGAAGCTAACCACAAAGATTGTGAAAGTTCATTGATGAAGCTTACCACACAATGTGTGAAAGTACGTTGATAAAGCTAACCACAAAAATTGTGAAAGTACGTTGATGAAGCAAACCACAAACATTGTGAAAGTACATTGATGAAGCTAACCACAAACATTGTGAAAGTACGTTGATGAAGCTAACCACAAACATTGTCAAAGTACATTGATGAAGCTAACCACAAACATTGTGAAAGTACATTGATGAAGCTTACCACAAAATATGTGAAAGTACATTGATGAAGCTAACCACAAAGATTGTGAAAGTACATTGATGAAGCTAATTACCACAAAGAGTGTGAAAGTGCATTGATGAAGCTTACCACAAAATATGTGAAAGTACATTGATGAAGCTAACCACAAAGATTGTGAAAGTACATTGATGAAGCTAATTACCACAAAGAGTGTGAAAGTGCATTGATGAAGCTTACCACAAAATATGTGAAAGTACATTGGTGAAGCTAACCACAAAGATTATGAAAGTACATTGATGAAGCTAACCACAAAATGTGTGAAAGTACGTTGATGAAGCTAACCACAAAAATTGTGAAAGTACATTGATGAAGCTAGCCACAAACATTGTGAAAGTACGTTGATGAAGCTAACCACCAAAATTGTGAAAGTACATTGATGAAGCTAACCACAAACATTGTGAAAGTACATTGATGAAGCTAACCACAAAGATTGTGAAAGTTCATTGATGAAGCTTACCACACAATGTGTGAAAGTACGTTGATGAAGCTAACCACAAAAATTGTGAAAGTACGTTGATGAAGCAAACCTCAAACATTGTGAAAGTACGTTGATGAAGCTAACCACAAACATTGTGAAAGTACGTTGATGAAGCTAACCACAAACATTGTGAAAGTACATTGATGAAGCTAACCACAAACATTGTGAAAGTACATTGATGAAGCTTACCACAAAATATGTGAAAGTACATTGATGAAGCTAACCACAAAGATTGTGAAAGTACATTGATGAAGCTAATTACCTCAAAGAGTGTGAAAGTGCATTGGTGAAGCTAACCACAAAGATTATGAAAGTACATTGATGAAGCTTACCACAAAATGCGTGAAAGTTCATTGATGAAGCTAACCACACAGATTGTGAAAATACATTGATGAAGTTAATTACCACCAAGAGTGTGAAAGTACACTGATGAAGCTTACAACAAAGAGTGTGAATGTACATTGATGAAGCTTACCACAAATAATGTGGCAGTGAAATGATGATCCGAACCTGGTCGTTACATAGGCCTATATCTTACAGCTACATGATGAAACCTGAGATGGGCTGCCTGCATGATTCGTTTGCACCGATAACGTAAGAACGAGAACCTTGCGACAACGTTACGTTTGTCATTAGGGGATTAGTAATTAACAAATCGTATGAACAACTCTGGTGCAGCCGCTGCGGAACAAGGACGCCTGCTGCAGGTAAGGGCGATAATGACTTGTCTTGTTTCACGGAGGGTCTGCGGCTTGCACGGATCTCCTCAGAACGAGTGTCGACGCCGATGTCGTTATACTGTTGTTGGGGGGATGGGGGGGTGTTGGGGGGCGGGGGCCGGAAGCACCCGCTCAGGCAGTGAACCGAAAACCCAAGTGAGCAATTCCGAGGAAACACTCCATGTGTCTGACTCCGAGCAAAGTAGCGCTGAACAACTCGGTGTTACCGTCGATACTATGCAGGGTATCCACGGAAACAAACAGTACCGCCGGCAACTTGTCTCGTCTACCTCCAGACCCACTTCTCAGGCTCACCGAGGCTGCAAATTGTAACCCCCCCCCCCCCCAACCCCTCAGTCCTATGTCAAGATACAAGGCGTCCTCGCGGTCCGGGGTCACACCTCCCTCCCCCTTCCTCATCCGCAGCCCACCCCTCCCCCCCCACCCGCCACCCGCCACCCGCCCACCCCTTCACCCCCCCCCCACCACCCGCCACCCGCCACCCGCCCACCCCTCAGTCCTATGTCAAGATACAAGGCGTCCTCGCGGTCCGGGGTCACACCTCCCTCCCCCTTCCTCATCCGCGGCCCACCCCTTCACACCCCCCCCTCCCCCCGCCACCCGCCCACCCCTTCACCCCCCCCCACCACCCGCCCACCCCTCAGTCCTATGTCAAGATACAAGGCGTCCTCGCGGTCCGGGGTCACACCTCCCTCCCCCTTCCTCATCCGCGGCCCAACCCTTCACACACCCCCCCCCCCCTCGCCCCTCCCCGCCACCCGCCACCCGCCCTCCCCTCAGTCCTATGTCAAGATACAAGGCGTCCTCGCGGTCCGGGGTCACACCTCCCTCCCCCTTCCTCATCCGCGGCCCACCCCTTCACCCCCCCCCCCTCCCCATCCGCGTCATACCCGCTAACCTCTTCCCCTCCCCGGTTCCTTCGAGACGGTCTGTCTACTCTACTCTACGTCACTTGTTGCGCCAACTCCCGGATGTTTGCCTATTACAAGGCCGACATAATGACCTCGCTTCCATAACTCACCCTCGTTGTGGAGCCTGTTCATTAGGGGGTGGGGGGGGGGGACAAGGGGTATTTCCGTTCCTCGGGATTGGGCTTTTCATTTCACCGTGAACTGGGAGTGAGGAAAGTAATTATTCGTGAACTGGGAATGGGGTATTAGCCGACCGCCGTGATCAAGGATTTTCATTCATCGTGAACTGGGAATTTTAATATTAAACAACCGTGAATCGGGAAATCGTTAATTTAGTATCGTGTAGCCGCCCTTCCATTGCGTGTGGCGAGTTATGCTTTTAATTCATCTTGACATGGGAATAAAGATATGTATTCTTCGTGATCTGAGAACACGACCCCCCCTTGCCCCCCCCCCCCCCCATTAGGGTCAAGTTCCAACTCGTTTCGCAGGCGCAGGGATGGATATGGCCAACAAAATTATATAACAAGAGAGGGTGGGGGCGGGGCAGGCCACCATGTGTTTCTCTGTACCAAGTGGGTTGTACGGGGTGCACGTGTTTTCGGCGTGACGTCACGGGGTGTAGGGTGTATAGGGCGATCACCATGACGTCACGTGGACCGCTCGCTGTGACGTCACGTGGTGTGGCACGTACAGCTCGCTATGACGTCAAAAAGTTCAGAAAATTATCGTTGACAATCTATAAAACCTTAAAGTACCGAATTAGGCGAAAGCAATGATTCAGTATTCCATTGGGATTAATTCGGTGAATTTCGGCTCATAGGACACTAGTTTAAACCCATAGTCCCTTTCGGTTTAGACGTAATTTAGAGACTATTGTAGTCTCTTGCATACCAATTGTAAGGCAGCGATTTAGTCTTGCTGAGCCTTATGAGATCAGAAATCTTTAAAGCAGCCACTGTGGTTGCCCCTTTAAGACAAACAACATGCAGGGGATCAAACATCGACCACAAACTGACAAATGTAATACAATATTCTACCCGTGAATGATTGCTGTGCAATGTCCAAGCGGCCGTTAACAACCGTGTCTGCCAGCAGCCTAGGCCACCCACCTCTCCACCCACCTGTCCCTGACACCTCCTCATCCTCACCCCGCCTTCACCCCCCCCCCCGCCCCCCTATTCCCTCAACACACACACCTCTCCACACAGGAGCTGAGAGACAGTGAATGAATCTTCAGAGCGTAATAAACCGGCCTTAAATCTTACGGAAGGAACCGCTAATCGCAATCAAAGCCGCTTAAGTCCCAGAACTCTCCACCCGCGAGGGGGCGCCTTGCACCTGGGAGTGACCACGTGGTCTCACGCCCCCACCCCACCCCCGCACTTCCCAAAACACACACAAACACCACCCCTGCCTCTATAGGCGTATTAACTTGTTTTTAGTCCGCTGTTGCCGCTTTGGCTGTGGAAATAGATAGTCAATAAGACAAGAATTGCGTTAAAGCAGTAACAGGCAATTCTTGGGTCTAGCTTTACTGTGTAAACGTAATTGTAAAACCCAACAAGTAGAATCTGAGGTTTCTTTTCCGGTCGAAAAGGAAACACAAGCCACATAATCGAAGGATGGTGTGGGAGTGTAGGGGAACAAACTCAAGTAAGCTTCACCCCCCCCCCCCACACACACACACTGCATTCCCTGTCGTCGCGTGGCATAGATGTCTCCTTCATTATGACGTCACTGGGTACGGGGTGCATAGCTCGCCATGACGTCACTGGGTCGGGAATGTATAGCTCGCCATGACGTCACTGGGTACGGATTGTATAGCTCGCCATGACGTCAATGGGTTCGGAGTGTATAGCTCGCTATGACGTCACTAGATAACGGGTGTATAATGCCCCATGACCTTCTATAGCTCGTCATGACTTCATTGGGCACGAGTTCTATAGCTCGCCATGACGTCACAGGTTATGGGGTCTATAGCTCGCCATGACGTCACTGAGTATGGGGTCTATAGCTCTCAGATACGTTATTGGTATGCGGAGATAATTTTTTTTTCGGCAAAAAATGACATATGTTCATACATATATTCTACACACACATATATAGTGTATGCTACTTACTGCTCAAAATTAACACAACAATGACATATATACAAAGTAGAAAAATACAAAGTCTATTGTTAAATTATATGTTTACCCTTTATCCATCAAATCTTGTATACTCTTCCATATGTTATGTTATTTTTGCTATTCTGGTCTCCTTAAAATCAGTTTCTAATGTATATAACTTTTGGTCTTGTCTCATCACTGCTGGAGGAACTAAACCTTTATCTTTACAAGGCGTTGCAAAAATATCGTTTTTAACAATAATACACATATATGGTCTTATTATTAATATACGTGTGCTTGTCTTCTTATTAAAAAATAGTTTAAAAGAAGTTTATTTCAAAGCCACTTCACCGGGGACCAATGTAAGATGTAAGCTGCTCCAGAAAGGCCGCCACGGATCCAGAAAGGTCGACGAATAACACTCACCCTCT
>OZ025260.1:19032978-19197543 GCA_964019135.1 Arenicola marina | reverse complement strand
CCGAGGGAGAAAGGGGAGGGGGTACAGATTGAAAGGACATCCGCTTCAATCTCCCCCACAATCTTCCTGCCCTGCCTGCCCGCAGCTGAACCCGACCGGCATCCGTCCGGTACCCCAGTGGCTCCGGCACCCCTCCCTCTGGCTCCGACACCCCTCCCCCTCTGGCTCCGGCACCCCTCCCCCTCTGGCTCCGGCACCCCTCCCTCTGGCTCCGACACCCCTCCCCCTCTGGCTCCGACACCCCTCCCCCTCTGGCTCCGACACCCCTCCCCCACTGGCTCCGGCACCCCTCCTCCACTGGCTCCGGCACCCCTCCCCCTCTGGCTCCGGCACCCCCTCCCCCTCTGGCTCCGACACCCCTCCCCCTCTGGCTCCGACACCCCTCCCCCACTGGTTCCGGCACCCCTCCCCCTCTGGCTCCGGCACCCCTCCTCCACTGGCTCCGGCACCCCTCCCCCTCTGGCTCCGACACCCCTCCCCCACTGGCTCCGGCACCCCTCCCCCTCTGGCTCCGGCACCCCTCCTCCACTGGCTCCGGCACCCCTCCCTCTGGCTCCGACACCCCTCCCCCTCTGGCTCCGACACCCCTCCCCCTCTGGCTCCGACACCCCTCCCCCACTGGCTCCGGCACCCCTCCCCCTCTGGCTCCGGCACCCCTCCTCCACTGGCTCCGGCACCCCTCCCTCTGGCTCCGACACCCCTCCCCCTCTGGCTCCGGCACCCCTCCCCCACTGGCTCCGGCACCCCTCCCCCTCTGGCTCCGGCACCCCTCAAGCTACAGGGCACGAGATCGGTCGGAGAGTGGCCGGGTTGGTCGGCTGGTCATCGTTGGCGATGCGGGTGCGCCAGAGGGCGGCCGGGGGGGGGGGGGGAGTGGGAGAGGTGAGGAGAGGGAGGGGGGAGAGGGGGCTAGGGGGTCGGGCACGCAGTTTGTTCGTTCTTCGATGGAGCGGGGGGAAGACGGGTGCTGCGTACCGACATATTCCCTCCCCTGCCCCGGTATACGGTGGTGGATTTCACAAAGATGGTATTAGGTAATACCAGTATTAACTTTAATACCGGCAAATTTTGTAATAGGTAATACCGACTCGTAATACCGTTTCACAAACGCTAATAAAGACGGTATTAGCTGTGACCGGTATTAAGCGATTTCATTGACGTCACAACATATCGCGACAAAATGCTAAACGTAAACGTGGTAAGCTTAGATCCATAAGCTTAGTTTATACGTTTCGATTTCTAAATCGAACTGTTTTTACCCACGAATGGGTCAGATTCGGGCAAACTTACCTCATTTAATTTATTTACGGGGGTACGGGGGTACGGGGGTACGGGGGTATGGGGGAGTGCGGGGGGGGATGCACTGGCTTACTCGTGAGAGATCCATTAGCTATTCCCTTCACACGCCCCACAACAACAGGAATCGGTCGAACTGGTCTAAGACTGGCCGCTTGTGTTGTCTCTCCGTGCCCGCAGCGACACCATGGCAGAGGTCCGACCAGCAGTATAGTGAGCCCCAGCCACCGACACGTGTATCGGCAGAACCGGGCAGGTAAGGGGTTCACGGTGGTAGCGGGGGGGGGGGGTTGGGCGAGGGGGGGGGGGGGAGGTAGCCCTATAGGAGGGGCAGGTATTTGCGACAAGTGAAGCGGAGAGGCGAGGCTGAGTTTGTGATGGAGGGGGGAGGGGTGTGGAGAGTGACGGAGGTGGAGGGGAGAGAGTGGGCGCGGGGGACGCTGGCGAAGGTGGTGGGGAGGGAGGAGGGGAGGTTGGAGGTCGAGGGGGGGGGGGGGGGTTACCGTTATCCATCTATTTACCGCTTCGCTTGACCCGTTCCGTCTGCTCAATTAATACCTAGAGGGGTGGGGGCTACAGCTGTATTGATGTGGTTCAGCGAATAAGGAAACTTTTCTGTGTGGTCCATTGACGGGACGGGGTCGGATGGGGTGAGGCCGGGAGGGCCGTTGGCGCACCATTGGCGCAACCTTGGCGGGTTTGGGGGAGGGTACGTATAGGAGGAGGGGTGAGGTGGGGTGGCTGATTGGGAGAGGAGGGAGGAGGAGAAGGAGGGTGGGGCGGGGGGTCCTCCTGCCGATCACGTTGCCATGATGGCAAGTAGCAACAACAGCGGACGGAAGACGGTCTGCTGCCAGTAGAGGGCGTCATTCGGCCGGGACTCTCGCCAAGGTCAGGACACCTGACTCCCTCACACACGCCACCTAGCGTTGCCAGACCACGTGGCGCCCTCACGGCCAGAAGTGGTTTCCTTCTTTTCGTCTTCGGATCCGCCTTTTGGATTACTGGAAGCGCTCTGCCGCGTGAGGGATTATCTATCTGGACTGGGACTGAAGCAGGATGTCTCCCGCCACGTGAGTGTAGCTGTCTCACCCTGATGGTTGGCCGTCCTGTACGGTGGCGCCACCCCACGGCTGGCTCATGACACCATTGATTGAGACCCGGGGACTGAGTTTAGCTCTCACTAGGGGGCCCTTCTCATCAACCCCACGCAGCGCTACGCAAACATAGTTAACGCTAAGTAAAACATTAAGTGACACAAACAAAGACAAAGGGACACGCACAGCATACATGTATTCGAAAAATACAACAAAATCATTATTCTAGATAATTACTCCTACGAATGTACCATTGAAAACTGCTACATGTGCCAGTATCAACATTTATTCATGGAGGGGTAAGTATTTGTTTTGGGGAGGGGGGTCTATTTGTAGTATCTGTATTTGCAGTATTTGGAATCACAAGTCGTAGATATCAATCTTGGAACCTTCTTCTAAATGCTCTTGTGTGATTCGTATGTTTCTGTTCTTAGGCGGCAAAGCCGTTTTAACATGTTCTACTTGGTGTTAAGTAGATTTGCATAGCGCCAAGAGCCATTGATGGACAACATGATTCATGTTTGCTGCAAGCATCGGCAATATATCGGGGGTGGGGGGTCGTGTTCCCAAATCACGAAAAAAAAATCTGTTTATTCCCTAGTATCGATGAATTAAATGGAAAACTCCCCGCATAAAATGGAAGGGGCGGATACATGAGATAAATTGTCGATTTCCCAATTCACGGTTATTTAATATTAAGATCCACAGTTCACTTTTAATGAAAAGCCTTGATCACGACCATCGGCTAATATCTCATTCACAGTTCACGAAGAATTATTTTTCTCATTCTAAGTTCACGAAGAATAATTTTCCTCATTCTCAGTTCACGGTGAAATGAAAAGCCCATTCCCGAGGCCCGGAAACCCCTTGCATCCCCGTGTATTACTGACCAGTTAGATTGGCTGACAGGTTACTAATTATAACAACTGAGTGCAGATTACACGGTGTATAATAATGCTTATTTATCCATGTATTCCGACTGCGACAACAGATTGAGCACTATTGATAGATAAGGAAGCCCACATGTGTAACGGGTTACATCTTGTCGCAAGCCACCTGCTGGGCTAGCGTGTTGATGGCCGGCCGATTAAACAAAAAAGTGATTATTTAATTTTTAAATATTATATTAAAGAACCTGTATATATCCCACTTTGTGGATACACAAAAACAGATGTCAAGAAGCTACTCTTCGGCGGGATTTCCCGGCTTCAATTTCACAACATAAATTTACGCTTTGCTTTCCATACATGATACGCGGTACTTCGATATGGACTTTTATCTGCGGAGAAGTCGCGCCGCTTTCACTGCATCAGGTGGTGATCCTTGACATGCGATGGATAGATAACCATAGAACACTGTTTGGAGGCAGAGTGAAATGGCCTCCCGTAGAGAACCGACCCGCCGGTTTCCTGCTGATAAATCCGGGGGCAGTCGATATATGAAAGAAAGGACGTGAGGTTAGCAAGGATTATAACATCATACAGACGTATATTTTGCATATGGCGCTGTGCACTGCTCAAAAACAAATCAGGATCAAAGTGGGTATATTTCTCACCTCGATCACCTTGTCATGACGCACAGCGAGCTTTGTGGTCACCACGTGATGGGTCCTTGTCTGTGCCCCCCCGGCTCATGGCTCTCGGTGAAGAGCAGGGTCACGGCTTGGGGGGGCCCGAGAGCTGCTGTGCGACCCCGTAGGGCCTTCAGGTGAGTCAAATATTGCATGTATGTCTGTGGCGGCCATCATAATCCACGGGGACGGGGGCTGTGACGGAGAAGGAGGGGGAAGGGGGGGGGGGGAGCGGGGCGGATGCGGGGGGGGGGGGGGTGCACCCCTACGTCTCCACCCATGCCTCTTACCTGGCGTCATCCGTCACTTAGAGGGGATTACTCTGTTTCTATCGCATCCACCCCCCCCCGCCTCCCCTCCTCCACCCACCCGTTATGGGCGAGTTCATCCAAAACATTTGAGCCAGTTTTAGAGAATTAGGGTCAGTTTAGTACTACGGGAACCTCCCTGGCTCAATTAATAAGCAAGACACCCCCGGGACTTGCATCCGGGGTACGATTCATCCAACCCCATGTCATTGTACCGGGAGGTTTCTTAGCCTATTTTAGCAATATAGACAATCAACATTGGCCTAAGAACCTAACATTTAATATTAGGTAAGGAAGGGCGGGGGCATGGGGGCGGGGTGGGGAGGGGGGTAGCGAAAAAGTGGTAGAGTAGCGGGTTCGATAAATGCAAATATAGTGTAATAAAATCAACAAAGATCGTATATGTAAACAATAAGCATCATCATACAAAACTGGAGGCATATGAAACAGATTATCAAGCCTGATGCCCAGCCTGCCATACACCATGCACAATCTGACAGACCGACCGTCGTGCGCCTGGATACCTAGAGCAACACTGCATCTCGAGGTCTTTCTTTCTCGTCATATACATTTTATTTATCACCAGTTTGACGATATCTATTTTTTAGGACGTTGTGGTTAGTGTATGAAGCGGATTTGATGCAGTCTGGCCTTGGCATTTGGGTTTCTAGCGATCTGATCGATCTGTCAATACCGGGGAAACATTGGTTGCACGTGGCGCGCTGGGCTGTCCCCTATCATCGTATCGGTCCCACCAAAGGCCGACGGACGAGTATCTCGATATGCCTGGGGATGCGAATAGACAGAGAATGGGACCGAGACACTGAGAGACAGACAGAGAGGGGGACTGATACAGAGAGTGAGATAGACACAGACAAATGAGAGGGAGAGAAGGAGGCAAGGAGTGTGACAACGAGAGACAACGAGACGGAGATGACGCGAAACAGAGAAAGTGATAAGTGAAACAGAGAAAGTGAAAAGTGAAACAGAAGAAGTGATAAGTGAAACAGAGGAAGTGAAAGTGAAACAGAGGAAGTGATAAGTGAAACAGAGGAAGTGATAAGTGAAACAGAGGAAGTGACAAGTGAAACAGAGGAAGTGATAAGTGAAACAGAGGAAGTGACAAGTGAAACAGAGGAAGTGACAAGTGAAACAGAGGAAGTGACAAGTGAAACAGAGGAAGTGACAAGTGAAACAGAGGAAGTGATAAGTGAAACAGAGGAAGTGATAAGTGAAACAGAGGAAGTGATAAGTGAAACAGAGAAAGTGATAAGTGAAACAGAGAAAGTGACAAGTGAAACAGAGGAAGTGACAAGTGAAACAGAGGAAGTGATAAGTGAAACAGAGGAAGTGATAAGTGAAACAGAGAAAGTGATAAGTGAAACAGAGAAAGTGACAGGTGAAACAGAGGAAGTGATAAGTGAAACAGAGGAAGTGACAAGTGAAACAGAGGAAGTGATAAGTGAAACAGAGGAAGTGATAAGTGAAACAGAGGAAGTGACAAGTGAAACAGAGGAAGTGATAAGTGAAACAGAGGAAGTGATAAGTGAAACAGAGAAAGTGAAACAGAGAAAGTGATAAGTGAAACACAGAACAAGAAAGAGAAACAACGAGCTGGCTACCTGGTAGTCTCCCAACTAACAGGTTAACGTCATAACAACGTCGACAAAATGTTATTTTTTTATTGCAATTGTAGGTAACATTGTCAGACATTCAGTCCAGTATTAAAATTGTGCCTTCTGTGAGAAACGAATGCGTATATGATGAATTAATTAGAAGCATGACTGCCAAAGACAATTAATTACATATTGTTTTCATTACGTCTGATTTTTGCAGTTAACGTTGCTCTAGCGTTATGAAAACGTTTACTCCTGATTTCTCACCATTTTGTATTTATAACAACTGCTACAATCAGCCAATTTTGATTAGTCACTACACATAGCAAATGTTTTATTTTTATGCAATATAGGCTAGAAAATATTAGTTCAATGTTTGAGACAAACGTTGTAACAACGTTGACCTCATTGTGTTGTGTGTTTGCTGGGCTGCCATAGCAGTCGGTAACTAGCTTGTTCATCCCTGTTGAAGTATCCTACGACTACGACTACAGAGAGACGACTGGAATGATGGTTGCCGAGATATTTGATCATGCCTTTGATGTATAACACATATGTCTGAGCACTTTGGATATCTGCTTCACATGGTATGCGGGGGTCGGCCCGATAGCTCAGTGGGTTAGAGCCCCGCTGTGGCCATGTCTCCATGGTTGCCGGATAAAGATCCCATGTTCTTCTGCGTAAAGAGTAGGATGTTACCCCGCAGACATGGCTCCACGCTCCCTCCCTTCGCCCACTGACGCGATATGACCAAATGTGGTGAAAGCGTCCTGAATATACAAGCAATGAAATGGTAAGGGAAGTCCAGGTGGTTGGTGTATGCCGTCTCGGTGACTGGGGGTCTGTTTGAAGGCCACACGGCGCCCAGGTTGGGACAGACACACCCACTGTCATACCTGGTGCACCTGATTGGCCACGCGGCGCCCAGGTTGGGACAGACACACCCACTGTCATACCTGGTGCACCTGATTGGCCACGCGGCGCCCAGGTTGGGACAAACACAGCTATTGTCATACCTGGTGCGCCTGATCGGCCACGCGGCGCCCAGGTTGGGACAGACACACCCATTGTCATACCTGGTGCGCCTGATCGGCCACGCGGCGCCCAGGTTGGGACAGACACACCCATTGTCATACCTGGTGCGCCTGATCGGCCACGTGGCGCCCAGGTTGGGACAGACACACCCATTGTCATACCTGGCGCACCTGATCGGCCACGCGGCGCCCAGGTTGGGACAGACACACCCATTGTCATACCTGGTGCACCTGATCGGCCACACGGCGCCCAGGTTGGGACAGACACACCCATTGTCATACCTGGTGCACCTGATCGGCCACACGGTGCCCAGGTTGGGACAGACACACCCATTGTCATACCTGGTGCACCTGATCGGCCACACGGCGCCCAGGTTGGGACAGACACACCGACTGTCATACCTGGTGCACCTGATCGGCCACACGGCGCCCAGGTTGGGACAGACACACCCATTGTCATAGCTGGTGCACCTGATCGGCCACACGGCGCCCAGGTTGGGACAGACACACCCATTGTCATAGCTGGTGCACCTGATCGGCCACACGGCGCCAAGGTTGGGACAGACACACCCATTGTCATAGCTGGTGCACCTGATCGGCCACACGGCGCCCAGGTTGGGACAGACACACCCATTGTCATACCTGGTGCACCTGATCGGCCACACGGCGCCCAGGTTGGGACAGACACACCCATTGTTATACCTGGCGCACCTGATTGGCCACACGGCGCCCAGGTTGGGACAAACACACCCATTGTCATACCTGGTGCACCTGATCGGCCACACGGCGCCCAGGTTGGGACAGACACACCCATTGTCATACCTGGTGCACCTGATTGGCCACACGGCGCCCAGGCTGGGACAGACACACCCATTGTCATACCTGGTGCACCTGATCGGCCACACAGCGCCCAGGTTGAGACAGACACACCCATTGTCATACCTGGTGCACCTGATCGGCCACACGGTGCCCAGGTTGGGACAGACACACCGACTGTCATACCTGGTGCACCTGATCGGCCACACGGTGCCCAGGTTGGGACAGACACACCGACTGTCATACCTGGTGCACCTGATCGGCCACACGGTGCCCAGGTTGGGACAGACACACCCATTGTCATACCTGGTGCACCTGATCGGCCACACAGCGCCCAGGTTGAGACAGACACACCCATTGTCATACCTGGTGCACCTGATCGGCCACACGGTGCCCAGGTTGGGACAGACACACCGACTGTCATACCTGGTGCACCTGATCGGCCACACGGTGCCCAAGTTGGGACAGACACACCGACTGTCATACCTGGTGCACCTGATCGGCCACACGGTGCCCAGGTTGGGACAGACACACCCATTGTCATACCTAGTGCACCTGATCGGCCACACGGCGCCCAGGTTGGGACAGACACACCCATTGTCATACCTGGTGCACCTGATCGGCTCCAGGGAACAGCTTCCCGAATTCATTACATTTTCAAAGCACCCCTTATTGGTTTGGGCGTCAATCAGAATAGATGTCTAGTCGTGGCGGTCGCCAACGCTGGGAGTGTGTTGACCTTATTCGGAAAATGTCGGCAGGATTGTTAGGGGAGATTAGCACCGACCATGCTTGGAATCGTGCTGTTGTGCTTGTTAGCGAGATGTCTATGGATGTATATGGTTCCCGCGGAATTGCTTATCTGCTCTTCAGTGAGATATTTAGTTCCCTTAAAATTGTCCATCTACTCTTTAGTAAAATATTTGGTTCCCTTGGAATTGTCCATTTGCTTGTTAGCGAGATATTTGGTACTCTTAGAAGTGCCCATCTGCTCTTTAGTTAGGTATCTGGTTCCCTCAGCATTGTCCATCTCCTCTCAATCGACATGTTTACTTCACTCCAACATCCCCCAACTGTACCAAATGACGTCACACCGCACCGGTGAATCTCCGCTGGATAGCGATTGGTCTAAATTAACCTCATGTTCGCCATTCAATGGCCCATCACCTTATGTTGTATTGCTATGGCGATGGCCCATCACCTCATGTTGTATTGCTATGGCGATGGCCCATCACCTCATGTTGTATTGCTATGGCGATGGCCCATCACCTCATGTTGTATTGCTATGGCGATGGCCCATCACCTCATGTTGTATTGTTATGGCGATGGCCCATCACCTCATGTTGTACTGCTATGGCGATGGCCCATCACCTCATGTTGTATTGTTATGGCGATGGCCCAATATAGCGCAATAAACTGTAACAGTAACAAAAACCCGCAATCGAACGAAACTGATGCCAGCTGCGTTCTCAATCAGCTTGACCTCGTAAAAAAGTGCGCAACTACATGGGTAGGTATGGATGGGCATCAGTACACGTACCCAGAAAAACTACCTCCCCTCGTCCCACTTAAGTTACTGATCAAAAAAATACTTTTATGCAGCTAAAAAAAAGGACATCAAAGGGACTTTTTTTTTACATTTCACGCCTTATCAGATGAGCACCGGGCAGGGGCAACAGTTCACATGTATGTGGGTTTTCATCTGGACAAACAAGTATATATCGTTCACGAAATTGAGCTTCATGAAAGGGAAGTCCATTTGCTGGGTAAACATCTATCACCTTACTTTTTGTCTCCTTTTATCAATCACTTTGTTGTCGCCTGGTGTCGCTGGTTCTATGGCCGCGCAAAAAAAATGGTGGGAAATCTAACGGGTGATGGAAGCGTTAACACGGTAGCACGTTGGTTAACGGGAACTCTCTGTTACCTATCCTTAACGTGGATTGGCTGGAAGCGGTACCAGACCGTGGAGAACGGCACAACATAATACCTCACCCACGACAATGGTAACTCGGAACCCCCCCACCCCCACCCCCCCTTACCGGTTTCTACTTTTGTTAAACGGGACAGGCCATAAGTTCCCACAAGAGGATACGGCACCGATCCTCATTATGGCTACAATAGCAACCATTATACAAGGAGCGAGATAAACATGGCGGCTGAGGGTGACCGTCAGTCAGCTCCCCCCTATACGGATCCCAAGGTGCAACATTACAGGTAAAACACAACACGGAGAACTGACAGACCGGAGTCGGCACCGTGGGTGGCGTTAAGTAAGGGCTTGTAGAACAAGGGTTTGTAAAGCGCGGGCTTGTAGAACGAGGGTTTGTAAAGCGAGGGCTCGTAGAACGAGGGTTTGTAAAGCCAGGGCTTGTAGAGCGAAGGCTTGTAGAGCGAAGGCTTGTAGAACGAGGGTTTGTAAAGCCAGGGCTTGTGGAGCGAGGGTTTGTAAAGCGAGGGCTTGTAGAGCGAGGGCTCGTAGAGCGAAGGCTTGTAGAACGAGGGCTTGTAGAACGAGGGTTTGTAAAGCGAGAGCTTGTAGAGCGAGGGTTTGTAGAACGAGAGCTTGTAGAGCAAAGGCTTGTAGAACGAGGGCTTGTAGAACGAGGGTTTGTAAAGCGAGGGCTCGTAGAGCGAAAGCTTGTAGAACGAGGGCTTGTAGAACGAGGGTTTGTAAAGCGAGCGCTTGTAGAACAAGGGTTTGTAAAACGAGGGCTCGTAGAGCGAAGGCTTGTAGAACAAGGGCTTGTAGAACGAGGGTTTGTAAAGCGAGGGCTTGTAGAGCGAGAGTTTGTAGAACGAGGGCTTGTAGAGCAAAGGCTTGTAGAACGAGGGCTTGCAGAACGAGGGTTTGTAAAGCTAGGGCTCAGGGAGCGAAGGCTTGTAGAACGAGGGCTTGTAGAACGAGGGCTTGTAGAACGAGGGTTTGTAAAGCGAGGGCTTGTAGAGCGAGGGTTTGTAAAGCGAGGGCTTGTAGAGCGAGGGTTTGTAAAGCGAGGGCTTGTAGAGAGAGCGTTTGTAGAACGAAAGCTTGTAGAACGACGGTTTGTAAAGCGAGGGCTTGCAGAGCGAGGGCTTGTAGAGCGAAGGCTTGTAGAACGAGGGCTTGTAGAACAAGGGTTTGTAAAGCGAGGGCTCGTGGAGCGAAGGCTTTTAGAACGAAGGTTTGTAAAGCGAGGGCTTGTAAAGCGAGGGTTTGTAAAGCGAGGGCTTGTAGAACGAGGTTTTGTAAAGCGAGGGCTTGTAGAGCGAGGGCTTGTAGCACGAGGGCTTGTAGAACAAGGGTTTGTAAAGCGAGGGCTTGTAAAGCGAGGCTTTGTAAAGCGAGGGCTTGTAGAACGAGGTTTTGTAAAGCGAGGGCTTGTAGAGCGAGGGCTTGTAGCACGAGGGCTTGTAGAACGAGGGTTTGTAAAGCGAGGGCTTGTAGAACGAGGGTTTGTAAAGCGAGGGCTTGTTCAGCGAGGGCTTGTAGAGCGAGGGCTTCTGGAGCGAGGGCTTGTAGAACGAGGGTTTGTAAAGCGAGGGCTTGCAGAGCAAGGGCTTGTAGAACGAGGACTTGTAAAGCGAGGGTTTGTAAAGCGAGGGCTTGTAGAGCGAGGTTTTGTAAAGCGAGGGCTTGTAAAGCGAGGGCTTGTAGAGCAAAGGCTTGTAGAACGAGGGCTTGTAGAACGAGGGTGTGTAAAGCGATGGCTTGTAGAGCGAGGGTTTGTAAAGCGAAGGCTTGTAGAACGAAGGTTTGTAAAGCGAGGGCTTGTAAAGCAAGGGTTTGTAAAGCGAGGGCTTGTTGAGCGAGGGCTTGGAGAGCGAGGGCTTCTGGAGCAAGGGCTTGTAGAGCGAAGATTTGTAGAACCAGGGCTTGTAGAGCGAAGGTTTGTAGAACTAGGGCTTGTAGAACGAGGGTTTGTAAAGCGAGGGCTTGCAGAGCGAGGGCTTGTAGAACGAGGACTTGTAGAACGAGAGCTTGTAGAACGAGGGTTTGTAAAGCGAGGGCTTGAAAGCGAGGGCTTGTAGAACGAGGGTTTGTAGAACGAGGGTTTGTAAAGCGAGGGCTTGTAGAGCGAGGGCTTGTAGAGCGAGGGCTTGTAGAACGAGGGCTTGTAGAGCGAGAGCTTGTAGAGCGAGGGTTTGTAAAGCGAGGGCTTGAAAGCGAGGGCTTGTAGAACGAGGGTTTGTAGAACGAGGGTTTGTAAAGCGAGGGCTTGTAGAGCGAGGGCTTGTAGAGCGAGGGCTTGTAGAACGAGGGCTTGTAGAACGAGGGTTTGTAAAGCGAGGGCTTGAAAGCGAGGGCTTGTAGAACGAGGGTTTGTAGAACGAGGGTTTGTAAAGCGAGGGCTTGTAGAGCGAGGGCTTGTAGAGCGAGGGCTTGTAGAACGAGGGCTTGTAGAGGGAGGGCTTGCAGAGCGAGGGCTTGTAGAGCGAGGGCTTGTAGAGCTAGGGTTTGTAGAACGAGGGTTTGTAGAACGAGGGCTTGTAGAGCGAGGGCTTGTAGCGCGAGGGCTTGTAGAGCGAGGGCTTGTAGAACGAGGGCTTGTAGAACGAGGGCTTGCAGAGCGAGGGTTTGTGGGGCGACCCAGGGTTTATAGAACGAATGCTTGTAGAGCGAGGGCTTGTAGAGTGAGGGTTTGTAGAACGAGGGCTTGTAGAGCGATGGTTTGTACAACGAAGCTTTTTAGAATGAGGGCTTGTAGAGAAAAGGCTAGTAGAGCGAGGGCTTCTAAAACAAGGGTTTGTAGAGCGAGAGATTGTAGAGCGAGCGTTTATATTTCGATGGCTTGTAGAGCGAGGGTTTATAGAGCGATGACTTGTAGAGCCATGGCTTGTAGCCCGAGGGCTTGTAGCCCGAGGGTTGGTAGACCTAGGGTTACGAGGGCGAGGATTCGTAGAGCCAGGGTTTGTATATATAACGTTTAACTACGTAATTTAAACATATTGTTTTGTACATAATCCTGTACGTTGGCATTGGCGACGAGTCGAGCGGAAGACAAGAGATGACAGATGATAATGATGCAACAATGAAATCAACTCATAAATTTTGGAATGTTTAAATCATGGCGTAAGCTCATGGACGGAGGAATCGTATCCGCCCAGTTAACAGTAGGGGTAAGTATGACAATAAGCGTAGGAACCCAGGGGGGGGGGGGGGGAGGGGGGCAGCAGTAAAACGTAAGAAAACTTCTGATTGTCTGATCTGATCATAAACATAACTGAAAGGGACTGCCGACTCCTGACGTCACGCGATTATGTTTTGTTGCGCGCAGCGCCCCCACCGGGAGGCACAGGCGGTGAATATGGCGGCAACAATTGAATGCGTTGACAGTGCGATGGCGCAATATTTCACGGTAAGTATGACGCGTTTCACTCCTGAGATGAAGATATCCATGTACTTGTCACCTCACTTATCTATGGCTTAATTAAGTGTATTATATCGTAACAATATGCCTATATTCCCTTGTATACGGCTAAGAAGATCCTCAGGCAAGGCTACTGGCACTTCTTGGCTCTATCGCTGCAAAGCTGTGTAGTGGGGTGGGGGGAGCGGGTGGGGGGCACGACACACCAGCTATAAAAACTTACGCTTTGTAAGTAGGGTGGCCTATTTATCGACCTCGTGGGTGGGGGGGGGGGGGGCACTATTATACACATATCGTGCGGGGGTTCCGCGGGTGTCTAGCTTGATGCTTGCGAGAGCGGACATTTGTGATGAAACAAGATACCCCCATAGAGCGGATATTTTAAACTTGGCAAATGAGGTGGGGGTGGGGGGGGGGGTGTCTAAAAATAGACGTTCATAAAGCGGGTTGGCGGAAAAAAATACCCATTCCGAGCGGATTTTGGCGGTAAAATGCCCCGATCGAGCGAATTTTGGCGGTGAAAAAGGAGAGGAGGGGCCAAACCCAGCAATATACCTAATTACCTAAGTACCCCCCCCCCCCCCGCCCTGGGCTATCGACTAGAACTAGGCGATGCTACGTGTGGGTGTGGGGTGGGGGAGTGGCAGGGTTAGGGTCACCTTATTGTGTGCTGGATTTTAATGCGCAAATAATAGAAAGTGTTTCATTTATGTCTATGATCTGATTTCATTCAAAGCAACTTTGGGCAAAACAGCCATTTCTTCCATTTTGAGCGGTATGCTATATCTCTTTTGGGCATTGTCCCGTTAAACCCGTTATCACATTGCGTCCATTGTCACGTTGCACCCTTTGTTACGTCGCATCCATTGTCACGTTGCACCCTTTGTTACGTCGCATCCATTGTTACGTCGCATCCATTGTTAGGTTGCCCCCAGTGTCACGTTGCACCCATGGTCACGTACGATAGTCCCATCTGGAGGCGAGGGGTACGGAATTTTAATTTTCAAGAAACATTTTTTACTGAACTATAGGCCTATGCACTGTTAATACAACTAGGGATACGTGTGTGTGGGGGGGGGGGGGGTGCCAGCCTCTGTTATCACCGGCTTCTGAATCGGTATAGCTCAATCATTACTCACACAAGTTATTTAGTATACATCAATACTGCATATGGCGAAATCTACCTCCGTAATAATGGAGCTTTTCTCTTTATGAGGCTGTGGGTAGCCTATTTATTGGGACATCACCTGTGTATGACTGGCTGTATAGATGGGTTTTTTTCTATCCAACAGGGCACAGTTGTTGAAAAGATTACAGTTGTTTACAAGGGGCGGCTTGAGATTAGGCTCAGCTGGCTGGGGAGCCGTCCCCCGCCTCTCCCAGCCCCCTCCCCCCCAGCCTCCCCCCCCCCACCCCCAGGGTGCAATGGAGTCCGGAGTCGTGTCTCTACGCACCCAGACACATGCGCATTAGCGGCGGCGGTGGTAGGGTTGGGGGCGGGGGAGCTGGAGGGTGTAGGTCCTGCTGAAGGTCGATCGCTGATGACGCCCACCACACCGGTTCCCTCGTAGTATGAGTAAATGATGGATTTACTCTGAGCGATGAGCGAGCGATCCACTCTACCTGGTTGCCATAACAACGGTTTTGGTGGCACCGGGGGGACGTGCACAAGTTGGCCCGTTGGAGGGTCATGATTGATCTCACCCGTCCGCCAGGGACCCCCACGTGGCACGGCCATCATACGCATGCGCGGCTTTGAACGTGCGGGACATATGTAAAGTGATAAGCCTCCCCTCATCTCTCCCCGCCCCTCGCCCGGCCCCTCGCCCCGCCCCTCGCCGCTCTGCCCCCCTCCCCCCACACACACACTCCTCAAGCATCAATGATGGGCGCTGCGTGCCGATATATTTGTTCACGGTTTCACCTGACCCCCGCACCCCCCCCCCCCCCACCCCCGCTGGTACTGAGGTAGGGGCCCAGGGAACGGAAAAGGAACAGGCATGTTATCGATTGACATACCTCGCATCCGCCATTCTCCCGCTCACTCCCTCTGCCCGTGTTTCCTACCCCTCCCCCCTCCCCCTCCCACCCCCCCACCCCTCTCCCTCTCTTTCTCTACCTCGGTCTACCTCCAGACTCTCACGCCATCATCTCGCTTGCTCCCTATTTGGGACGCTGAGTGTCATATGCCGATGTATTTAGACCGCCCGCCAGACGTGGCTCTGGGGGTGACCGTCTGGTCAGGGTGGGACAATAGCTGTGGGCCCTAAGCCGCGACCTGCCTTGTGTACTAACGGTCACCTGTGTTTTACGCTAAGCAGCGGCAGTGGCGGGCCTGCTCAGATACACGATTCATTGGATGTACATATACATGTACACCATTATAATATAATAACATGATACATAATTGATACCATCACCCACGCTGGGCGCGGTCTGTCCTGTCTGTGCTGCGACCAGTCCGTACCAGAGACAGCAACAGACGAGGAGTCCAGCATGTCAAAGTACGTAGCACGATAATAACATGCGTGGCCGTTGTTATCGTGCTACTTCCGGCTTGTCCACCGGTTGTTGCCCCACTAAATAGTGGGGGGGGGATACCTTTTCCGATCTCCGCGATTTGTATCCACGAATTCCGGGAGTTTCACGATCAGCTGTTGGCAATTGTTGGGGATCGTTATCCGTACAATTCAACGCGAAAACCCTTTGGCTTTTTACCGCGATCCGTTATAGCAGTCTGCGAATTCTTCGATATTCGCGATATCCCCATTACCGCGTTTTTTTTCGCCTCCCCGCCTTAAAATGTCCTAATCTTGGAGATTCGATATCGCTCTCCCTAATGATCTCATTGAGGTAGGCCCTGCCGTCTTTCCTGTCTGAAGCTTCCATCGCTATCGTCAGTGTGACGTCAATACCTCCGGCCATATCGAGGGGGTCGGCTGGACCCGACTATTACCGGTTAATATGGGGCCGGCCACCTGAGAGCCTAACGGCATGTGGATCGGTGGTTCGAGCCCCGGCTGTGGCCATGTCTGTGTGGTCGCAGGATGAAGATCTCATGTCCTTCTTCGCAAATAGTAGGGGGTTACCCCCGGGGACATGGCTCCACTCTAGCTTCCTTTTCCCATTGACGCGATATCATCAAAAGTGGTTAAAGCGTCAGGAATGCACAACCGACAAATATGTTACCTCCAGGGGCAGCTGTGGTCGCAAAATGCTGGTGTCTGATAGTCGTTAATTGGTACACTGACGGGTGACCCGTCATCATCTTACAGCCGGTACAACGATAGTAGTCCCGGGGGTTGGTGGGTGGGGGGCGGGCACTAGATATAGTTAGGTATATACATATGTACCGCCTAAATTACCGCCTTTTGTTCGCCTTTTTTCTCTCAATCCTCGCAGCAGAAATGTCGAAAGTGGTCAAATAACATTTCGGCTCTTGACTATGTATTCCATTTGATAGCTATTTTAAGTGTTCAATTATTTAACGTTCATATACATTGCCATGACTGTCAGTACCTATCTTGAATGCCTTTTTATCCAAAAATGTCTCTCTCAATGACCACAAAATCTCGCACTTTTCTCTCACTCTCCATTTGCCCTCCATGGTCTGGACGGCGGCACACCCCCACCACCGTACTAATGTAGTGCCCCCTTCCCCCGACCCCCCGGGATAGTAACACAAGCTTCGGACTCGCATCACGCTTAGTCAGTCCACGAGCGGTTCCTCTAACGCGTCCTAGCATCCTAGGGGAACATATCCATGGTACAAGTGACTGATGGGGAACCTAACCATGGTACAAGTGGCTGATGGGGAACCTAACCATGGTACAGGTGGCTGATGGGGAACCTAGCCATGGTACAAGTGACTGATGGGGAACTTAACCAAGGTACAGGTGGCTGATGAGGAACCTAGCCAAGGTACAGGTGGCTGATGAGGAACCTAACCATGGTACAGGTGACTGATGGGGAACCTAGCCATGGTACAGGTGACTGATGGGGAACCTAACCATGGTACAGGTGACTGATGGGGAACCTAGCCATGGTACAAGTGACTGATGGGGAACTTAACCAAGGTACAGGTGGCTGATGAGAAACCTAGCCAAGGTACAGGTGGCTGATGAGGAACCTAACCATGGTACAGGTGACTGATGGGGAACCTAGCCATGGTACAGGTGACTGATGGGGAACCTAACCATGGTACAGGTGACTGATGGGGAACCTAGCCATGGTACAGGTGACTGATGGGGAACCTAGCCATGGTACAGGTGACTGATGGGGAACCTAGCCATGGTACAGGTGACTGATGGGGAACCTAGCCATGGTACAGGTGACTGATGGGGAACCTAGCCATGGTACAGGTGACTGATGGGGAACCTAGCCATGGTACAGGTGACTGATGGGGAACCTAGTCATGGTACAGGTGACTGATGGGGAACCTAGCCATGGTACAGGTGGCTGATGGGGAACCTAGCCATGGTACAGGTGACTGATGGGGAACCTAGCCATGGTACAGGTGACTGATGGGGAACCTAACCATGGTACAAGTGACTGATGGGGAACCTAGCCATGGTACAGGTGACTGATGGGGAACCTAGCCATGGTACAGGTGACTGATGGGGAACCTAGCCATGGTACAGGTAACTGATGGGGAACCTAGCCATGGTACAGGTGACTGATGGGGAACCTAGCCATGGTACAGGTGACTGATGGGGAACCTAACCATGGTACAAGTGACTGATGGGGAACCTAGCCATGGTACAGGTGACTGATGGGGAACCTAGCCATGGTACAGGTGACTGATGGGGAACCTAGCCATGGTACAGGTGACTGATGGGGAACCTAGCCATGGTACAGGTGACTGATGGGGAACCTAGCCATGGTACAAGTGACTGATGGGGAACCTAGCCATAGTACAGGTGACTGATGGGGAACCTAGCCATGGTACAGGTGACTGATGGGGAACCTAACCATGGTACAGGTGGCTGATGGGGAACCTAGCCATGGTACAAGTGACTGATGGGGAACTTAACCAAGGTACAGGTGGCTGATGAGGAACCTAGCCAAGGTACAGGTGGCTGATGAGGAACCTAACCATGGTACAGGTGACTGATGGGGAACCTAGCCATGGTACAGGTGACTGATGGGGAACCTAACCATGGTACAGGTGACTGATGGGGAACCTAGCCATGGTACAGGTGACTGATGGGGAACCTAGCCATGGTACAGGTGACTGATGGGGAACCTAGCCATGGTACAGGTGGCTGATGGGGAACCTAGCCATGGTACAGGTGACTGATGGGGAATATAACCATGGTACAAGTGGCTGATGGGGACCCTAGCCATGGTGCAAGTGACTGATGGGGAACCTAGCCATGGTACAGGTGACTGATGGGGAACCTAGCCATGGTACAGGTGACTGATGGGGAACCTAGTCATGGTACAGGTGACTGATGGGGAACCTAGCCATGGTACAAGTGACTGATGGGGAACCTAGCCATGGTACAGGTGACTGATGGGGAACCTAACCATGGTACAGGTGACTGATGGGGAACCTAGCCATGGTACAGGTGACTGATGGGGAACCTAGCCATGGTACAGGTGACTGATGGGGAACCTAGTCATGGTACAGGTGACTGATGGGGAACCTAATCATGGTACAGGTGACTGATGGGGAACCTAGCCATGGTACAGGTGACTGATGGGGAACCTAACCATGGTACAAGTGACTGATGGGGAACCTAGCCATGGTACAGGTGACTGATGGGGAACCTAGCCATGGTACAGGTGACTGATGGGGAACCTAGCCATGGTACAGGTGACTGATGGGGAACCTAGCCATGGTACAAGTGACTGATGGGGAACCTAGCCATAGTACAGGTGACTGATGGGGAACCTAGCCATGGTACAGGTGGCTGATTGGGAACCTAGCCATGGTACCGGTGACTGATGGGGAACCTAGCCATGGTACAGGTGACTGGTGGGGAACCTAGCTATGGTACAGGTGACTGATGGGGAACCTAGCCATGGTACAGGTGACTGATGGGGAACCTAGCCATGGTACAGGTGGCTGGTGGGGAACCTAGCCATGGTACATATGGCTGATGGGGAACCTAGTCATGGTACAGGTGGCTGATGGGGAACCTAGCCATGGTACAGGTGACTGATGGGGAACCTAGCCATGGTAAAAGTGACTGATGGGGAACCTAGCCATGGTACAGGTGACTGATGGGGAACCTAGCCATGGTACAGGTGACTGATGGGGAACCTAGCCATGGTACAGGTGACTGATGGGGAACCTAGCCATGGTACAGGTGACTGATGGCGAACCTAGCCATGGTACAGGTGACTGATGGGGAACCTAGCCATGGTACAGGTGACTGATGGGGAACCTAGCCATGGTACAGGTGACTGATGGGGAACCTAGCCATGGTAAAAGTGACTGATGGGGAACCTAGCCATGGTACAGATGACTGATGGGGAACCTAGCCATGGTACAGGTGACTGATGGGGAACCTAGCCATGGTACAGGTGGCTGGTGGGGAACCTAGCCATGGTACAGATGGCTGATGGGGAACCTAGTCATGGTACAGGTGGCTGATGGGGAACCTAGCCATGGTACAGGTGACTGATGGGGAACCTAGCCATGGTACAGGTGACTGATGGCGAACCTAGCCATGGTACAGGTGACTGATGGGGAACCTAGCCATGGTACAGGTGACTGATGGGGAACCTAGCCATGGTACAGGTGACTGATGGGGAACCTAGCCGTGGTACAGGTGACTGATGGGGAACCTAGCCATGGTACAGGTGACTGATGGGGAACCTAACCATGGTACAGGTGGCTGGTGGGGAACCTAGTCATGGTACAGGTGACTGATGGCGAACCTAGCCATGGTACAGGTGACTGATGGCGAACCTAACCATGGTACAAGTGACTGATGAGGAACCTAGCCATGGTACAGGTGACTGATGGGGAACCTAACCATGGTACAGGTGACTGATGGGGAACCTAACCATGGTACAAGTGACTGATGAGGAACCTAGCCATGGTACAAGTGACTGATGGGGAACCTAGCCATGGTACAGGTGACTGATGGGGAACCTAGCCATGGTACAGATGGCTGATGGGGAACCTAGCCATGGTACAGGTGACTGATGGGGAACCTAGCCATGGTACAGGTGACTGATGGGGAACCTAGCCATGGTACAGGTGACTGATGGGGAACCTAGCCATGGTACAGGTGACTGATGGGGAACCTAGCCATGGTACAGGTGACTGATGGGGAACCTAGCCATGGTACAGGTGACTGATGGGGAACCTAGCCATGGTACAGGTGACTGATGGGGAACCTAGCCATGGTACAGGTGACTGATGGGGAACCTAGCCATGGTACAGGTGACTGATGGGGAACCTAGCCATGGTACAGGTGACTGATGGGGAACCTAGCCATGGTACAGGTGACTGATGGGGAACCTAGCCATGGTACAGGTGACTGATGGGGAACCTAGCCATGGTACAGGTGACTGATGGGGAACCTAGCCATGGTACAGGTGACTGATGGGGAACCTAACCATGGTACAAGTGACTGGTGGGGAACCTAGCCATGGTACAGGTGACTGATGGGGAACCTAGCCATGGTACAGATGGCTGATGAGGAACCTAGCCATAGTACAGGTGACTGATGGGGAACCTAGCCATGGTACAGGTGGCTGATGGGGAACCTAGCCATGGTACAGGTGACTGATGGGGAACCTAACCATGGTACAAGTGACTGATGAGGAACCTAGCCATGGTACAAGTGACTGATGGGGAACCTAGCCATGGTACAGGTGACTGATGGGGAACCTAGCCATGGTACAGATGACGTATAGGGTCAATATGCATCGCACATAGAAAACGTTATAATTTTATTGACTTTGACTCTTGTCCCTCGTGTGGCTCAAAACCCGAAGATGCAAAGCATTTCTTTGTACTATGTCCCAGGCTCGCCGCTCTCCGTGCCTGGGCGAGATCGGTCCCATGCTCTTGATGTCAACCCCCCCCCCTATCAGTAGTACTACCCCGATGTCAGAACGCGAAATACTGAAGTTGAATAACCTACTATTACACGGTTGCGATGGACTCGTCCTCGCACAGAACCAACAATTGTTTAAAAGCGTTCACCGTTATATTCGTGACTCTGAGCGTTTTGACGTCGTCTGAATTTATCGATATATGGTCACCTGCCATAACCTCTTGAAATAAATAAAGCTTATATAAAAAAAGCATATGCATCGCCTCGCCTCGGCGATGGAGGAAAACAAACGCTGAACTGGGATCGGAACGATATATCATACGCCTTTTTGTGTTATTAAGCCATTGAGGCAGAAAAACAATCGGGCTGTATTGGGCTGGACTAGGTGCTGGCAGTTGACATTTGGCAAGTGACAGTATAATAATGAACAACCTCTCACTTCCACAACTGGTGCTATAGATTTTATTTTTCATTTTGACTATCGTGGAGGTAAAATATGCCTCGCTAAAGCGCTATTTGCTCCAACCTTGACGACATGCCAGTTTGATTTGTGCGCTATTTATATGTGTGGTGGCATGTTATCATAAGGTTATCATAAGGAATTAAACAGCTCATCCGCATTGGAAATGCTTTAAAATTTCACCAGGGGCAACAACCGTGGTATGAGCAGCTTTAAATAGATAAAAAGGTATCACCAGCCAGACAATGATAAAACCCTGCTTACACCTGTGTGTCTGGTGGAGGATTGCTGCACCGGATAGCCGCTCCATGCAATACCATGGCACCGATAGGCACACCGGCTTGGAAGTCAGTCATTCAAGCAGTTGATGACTTCCGTTTTGTTATTAAATGTTTCCACAGAGTATTGATTACTTCCTACCGGGATGTGTATACAACAGCGACTAACGTTTTTCCTGATGTCGCGCCGGGTGCGAAGAGCTCACATATTGATCGCGTTAGCTCTCATCATCTATTTTTCATTTGTTATTATTGAGCAAAGGTCGTTGGCTCTGGGTTCGTAAGCTTTGAAATACGATTTTAAAAACACGATCTGAGGTGATTTAGCACGATTCAATTCGGGGTTCAATACATGGATACAGTAGGGATGTATATATCGGTGCTGGGCTGAAGCTGAAATGGTTAAGCTGGTGACGAGCTGCTGGGATGGGCGTGTATCTGATGTAAATATTGATGGAAAGAAATTCAGATCTAAGCGCCGACTACCAAACTCGTGGACCCAGCGCGGCCCTATAATTATACAAATCTAGTGGGGAGGTTCCGTGCGTGCCTTGATGTCTGAGATAATCCAATAGAACTGATATTTTAAAAGTTGTGACCAGGGGAGGGCGGGGGATGGGGGCTCAGAAAATGTGCGTTCATAGAGCGGGTTGCCGGGAAAAAATACCCCTTGGGAGCGTATTTTGGCGGTAAAACCCCCCGACCGGCCGGATTTCGGCGACTTGACAGACTTACATAGCGAGATACATAGCGACTTACCCTTCTCCCCCCCCCCCCCACCCCCCTCCACCCCTACACAATAGGGGCAAATAGAGCAGCACCCCCTTCGTCAGTACAACTTATTAATTACACGTCCCAACCCCCGCTGGCCCCTTCCAGCGAAATCTCGCGAGGCGCTCTCAAGCAACAGGAGACTCGATCACCAGCCGGAACATACGTCACAATCTTTTTTTACCTCTATTGATAGCGCTCTTCATCGATCGCCCTCCTCTGTTTGTTGTGCGGATCATGCGCCACCAGCATTCAGGTCGTGGCGGGTAACATAGTGCTGCAAAACAGTCCAATCAATGTGGAGGCCGCATACCAGGGAAGGCGGGGCCGGGGCTGGGCCGGGGTATCTCGGGATAAGGGAAACTTTTGACTTTCCTGCCCTTACAGTGTCGGATTCACTGACCAGACCACTGACTTGTCAATGAGATCTCAATGTCAATATTGCAATGAGTATAGACAATACATAGACAATACCTGCAGGATGGGTTGGTGTCATATGCACCACAGCTGTCATCCAGACATCAATCCAGGGTGATACAACCTGACATAAATCTAGGGTGATACACCCAGACATCAATCTAAGGTGATATGCCCAGACATCAATCTAGTGTGATATGCCCAGACATCAATCTAAGGTGATATGCCCAGACATCAATCTAGTGTGATATATCCAGACATCAATCTAGTGTGATACACCCAGACATCAATCTAAGGTGATATGCCCAGACATCAATCTAGTGTGATATACCCGGACATCAATCTAGTGTGATACACCCAGACATCAATCTAAGGTGATATGCCCAGACATCAATCTAGTGTGATATGCCCAGACATCAATCTAGTGTGATACACCCAGACATCAATCTAGTGTGATATACCCGGACATCAATCTAGTGTGATACACCCAGACATCAATCTAGTGTGATATGCCCAGACATCAATCTAAGGTGATATACCCGGACATCAATCTAGTGTGATACACCCAGACATCAATCTAGTGTGATACACCCAGACATCAATCTAAGGTGATATACCCGGACATCAATCTAGTGTGATACACCCAGACATCAATCTAGTGTGATATACCCGGACATCAATCTAGGGTGATATACCCAGACATCAATCTAGTGTGATATGCCCAGACATCAATCTAGTGTGATATATCCAGACATCAATCTAGTGTGATACACCCAGACATCAATCTAAGGTGATATGCCCAGACATCAATCTAGTGTGATATGCCCAGATATCAATCTAGTGTGATATATCCAGACATCAATCTAGTGTGATATACCCGGACATCAATCTAGGGTGATATACCCAGACATCAATCTAGTGTGATATGCCCAGACATCAATCTAAGGTGATATGCCCAGACATCAATCTAGTGTGATATACCCGGACATCAATCTAGGGTGATATACCCAGACATCAATCTAGTGTGATATGCCCAGACATCAATCTAGTGTGATATATCCAGACATCAATCTAGTGTGATACACCCAGACATCAATCTAAGGTGATATGCCCAGACATCAATCTAGTGTGATATGCCCAGATATCAATCTAGTGTGATATATCCAGACATCAATCTAGTGTGATATACCCGGACATCAATCTAGGGTGATATACCCAGACATCAATCTAGTGTGATATGCCCAGACATCAATCTAAGGTGATATGCCCAGACATCAATCTAGTGTGATATACCCGGACATCAATCTAGGGTGATATACCCAGACATCAATCTAGTGTGATATGCCCAGACATCAATCTAGTGTGATATATCCAGACATCAATCTAGTGTGATACACCCAGACATCAATCTAAGGTGATATGCCCAGACATCAATCTAGTGTGATATGCCCAGACATCAATCTAGTGTGATATATCCAGACATCAATCTAGTGTGATATATCCAGACATCAATCTAGTGTGATATACCCGGACATCAATCTAGGGTGATATACCCAGACATCAATCTAGTGTGATATGCCCAGACATCAATCTAGTGTGATATATCCAGACATCAATCTAGTGTGATACACCCAGACATCAATCTAAGGTGATATGCCCAGACATCAATCTAGTGTGATATATCCAGACATCAATCTAGTGTGATACACCCAGACATCAATCTAAGGTGATATGCCCAGACATCAATCTAGGGTGATATACCCGGACATCAATCTAGGGTGATATACCCGGACATCAATCTAAGGTGATATACCCAGACATCAATCTAGGGTGATATACCCAGACATCAATCTAGGGTTATATACCCACAGTTTGTTGTGCACTAGCATGAAACAAATGTAAGTAATACGGATATATTATAACGCTCCTGAGATAAGAGAAATTGACGTCTGAGGTAGTTGACTGCATCACTGATCGGAGTGGTTAGCCACAGGAGGAGGGCGACCAAACAAATCAGGCACTGTGTATGGGGAGGACGTGAGGCTGGGGGAACAGCCCCGGACTAGACACAAGCAGCCTTTCCAACTGACCGATTATCCTTGTTTGGCGATGCTCCATTCATTCGCGTCACGATTATTTCTCCATTATCAATAATCTGGCCTCTCATTAAACCCATCCCTCCCCCCCCCCCCCCCAGACCCCTCCCACCCCCTCCTTCCCCCCTCCCTCGTCCTTTAATCAGCCCACATCCCTCCCTCCCGCGCCCCTTCCCCCGGTCTTTGTCAATTCATTCTATATACGCCTCGACACCCCCCACAGACCCCCAATCCCCTTGCGCCTCCCCCCCCGCCTTCCCCCAAATCCCCCACCCCACGGCCCAGGACCACAGACGGGCGCATACAGTCAATATCAGTAGAGGGTCCGAGGTTGAGATGGACAGTGGGGTGCAGGGGGTCTAGAATAGGGTTCAGGATAGATGAAAGGCCCGGTGAGTGGTGGAGGGGGGGGGGGTGGAGTGGGGGGTGGACCAGGCCTGGATGTAGAGCCTATATTTTGGAGCCACGTGGACCAGGCCTGGGTGTAGAGCCTATACATGGAGCCACGTGGACCAGGCCTGGGTGTAGAGCCTATACATGGAGCCACGTGGACCAGGCCTGGGTGTAGAGCCTATACATGGAGCCACGTGGACCAGGCCTGGGTGTAGAGCCTATATATGGAGCCACGTGGACCAGGCCTGGGTGTAGAGCCTATACATGGAGCCACGTGGACCAGGCCTGGGTGTAGAGCCTATACATGGAGCCACGTGGACCAGGCCTGGGTGTAGAGCCTATACATGGAGCCACGTGAACCAGGCCTGGGTGTAGAGCCTATACATGGAGCCACGTGAACCAGGCCTGGATGTAGAGCCTATATTTTGGAGCCACGTGGACCAGGCCTGGGTGTAGAGCCTATATTTTGAAGCCACGTGGACCAGGCCTGGGTGTAGAGCCTATACATGGAGCCACGTGGACCAGGCCTGGGTGTAGAGCCTATACATGGAGCCACGTGAACCAGGCCTGGATGTAGAGCCTATATTTTGGAGCCACGTGGACCAGGCCTGGGTGTAGAGCCTATATTTTGGAGCCACGTGGACCAGGCCTGGGTGTAGAGCCTATACATGGAGCCACGTGAACCAGGCCTGGGTGTAGAGCCTATACATGGAGCCACGTGAACCAGGCCTGGATGTAGAGCCTATATTTTGGAGCCACGTGGACCAGGCCTGGGTGTAGAGCCTATATTTTGGAGCCACGTGGACCAGGCCTGGGTGTAGAGCCTATACATGGAGCCACGTGAACCAGGCCTGGGTGTAGAGCCTATACATGGAGCCACGTGAACCAGGCCTGGATGTAGAGCCTATATTTTGGAGCCACGTGGACCAGGCCTTGGCTTAGAGCCTACATCGTTGGAGCCACGTGGACCAGGCCTGGGTGTAGAGCCTATACATGGAGCCACGTGGACCAGGCCTGGGTGTAGAGCCTATACATGGAGCCACGTGGACCAGGCCTGGGTGTAGAGCCTATACATGGAGCCACGTGGACCAGGCCTGGGTGTAGAGCCTATACATGGAGCCACGTGAACCAGGCCTGGGTGTAGAGCCTATACATGGAGCCACGTGAACCAGGCCTGGATGTAGAGCCTATATTTTGGAGCCACGTGGACCAGGCCTTGGCTTAGAGCCTACATCGTTGGAGCCACGTGGACCAAGCCTGGGTGTAAAGCCTATACATGGAGCCACGTGAACCAGGCCTGGGTGTAGAGCCTATACATGGAGCCACGTGAACCAGGCCTGGGTGTAGAGCCTATATTTTGGAGCCACGTGGACCAGGCCTGGGTGTAGAGACTATACATGGAGCCACGTGGACCAGGCCTGGGTGTAGAGCCTATACATGGAGCCACGTGGACCAGGCCTGGGTGTAGAGACTATACATGGAGCCACGTGGACCAGGCCTTGGCTTAGAGCCTACATCGTTGGAGCCACGTGGACCAAGCCTGGGTGTAAAGCCTATACATGGAGCCACGTGGACCAGGCCTGGGTGTAGAGCCTATACATGGAGCCACGTGAACCAGGCCTTGGCTTAGAGCCTATATTTTGGAGCCACGTGGACCAGGCCTGGGTGTAGAGACTATACATGGAGCCACGTGGACCAGGCCTGGGTGTAGAGCCTATACATGGAGCCACGTGGACCAGGCCTGGGTGTAGAGACTATACATGGAGCCACGTGGACCAGGCCTTGGCTTAGAGCCTACATCGTTGGAGCCACGTGGACCAAGCCTGGGTGTAAAGCCTATACATGGAGCCACGTGAACCAGGCCTGGGTGTAGAGCCTATACATGGAGCCACGTGAACCAGGCCTTGGCTTAGAGCCTATATTTTGGAGCCACGTGGACCAGGCCTTGGCTTAGAGCCTACATCGTTGGAGCCACGTGGACCAGGCCTGGGTGTAGAGCCTATACATGGAGCCACGTGAACCAGGCCTGGGTGTAGAGCCTATACATGGAGCCACGTGAACCAGGCCTGGGTGTAGAGCCTATATTTTGGAGCCACGTGGACCAGGCCTGGATGTAGAGCCTATATTTTGGAGCCACGTGGACCAGGCCTGGGTGTAGAGCCTATACATGGAGCCACGTGGACCAGGCCTGGGTGTAGAGCCTATACATGGAGCCACGTGAACCAGGCCTGGGTGTAGAGCCTATACATGGAGCCACGTGAACCAGGCCTTGGCTTAAAGCCTATATTTTGGAGCCACGTGGACCAGGCCTTGGCTAGAGCCTACATCGTTGGAGCCACGTGGACCAGGCCTGGGTGTAGAGCCTATACATGGAGCCACGTGGACCAGGCCTGGGTGTAGAGCCTATACATGGAGCCACGTGGACCAGGCCTGGGTGTAGAGCCTATACATGGAGCCACGTGAACCAGGCCTTGGCTTAGAGCCTATATTTTGGAGCCACGTGGACCAGGCCTTGGCTTAGAGCCTACATCGTTGGAGCCACGTGGACCAGGCCTGGGTGTAGAGCCTATACATGGAGCCACGTGAACCAGGCCTGGGTGTAGAGCCTATACATGGAGCCACGTGGACCAGGCCTGGATGTAGAGCCTATATTTTGGAGCCACGTGGACCAGGCCTTGGCTTAGAGCCTACATCGTTGGAGCCACGTGGACCAAGCCTGGTGTAAAGCCTATACATGGAGCCACGTGGACCAGGGCCTGGGTGTAGAGCTATATACATAGGGAACTAAGGACAGACGAACTTCGGGCAGACATATGCTGGTTGTCATGTGACACCTTGCTGACGTCACGCGGGGTTTATTCGCCCGCCCTGCATGGCGCCGAGGGTGGCGTAGCAGGAAATGGTATGTGTGTCCCCCATTTGTAATGTCTCATTCAAGAGGGGGTGGGGGGGGGGGGTGGCGGGGGAGGGAGGGGGAGGTGATTTGTGAAGTGACGTGTATCTGTGAGGGGGTTGGAGGCTGGGGCCTTCTGTTTTTGTCTGGGAGAGGCATTGTGAGCCGATATGTGCGAGAAGGGGTGGTGGGTGGGGGGGGGGGGGGGCGGCGGGGGGGGGGTGCGTTGTTATTACGGTCTTACGGTCAATACCATTAACCCACCCTGACAGTCATCACTGGTGCCAGCATCTCCGTGGTACCGTGGAAAACATCTCACAGATATGTAGTATACACGTGTGGCGGGTAATATCTCACAGATATATAGCATACACGTGTGGCGGGTAATATCTCACAGATATATAGCATACACGTGTCGCGGGTAATATCTCACAAATATATAGCATACACGTGTGGCGGGTAATATCTCACAGATATATAGCATACACGTGTCGCGGGTAATATCTCACAGATATATAGCATACACGTGTGGCAGGTGATATCTCACAGATATATAGCGTACACGTGTCGCGGGTAATATCTCACAGATATGTAGCATACACGTGTGGCGGGTAATATCTCACATATATATAGCATGCACGTGTGGCGGGTAATATCTCACAGATATATAGTATACACGTGTGGCAGGTGATATCTCACAGATATGTAGCATACACGTGTGGCGGGTAATATCTCACAGATATATAGCATACACGTGTGGCAGGTGATATCTCACAGATATATAGCGTACACGTGTCGCGGGTAATATCTCACAGATATGTAGCATACACGTGTGGCGGGTAATATCTCACAGATATATAGCATACACGTGTGGCGGGTAATATCTCACAGATATATAGTATACACGTGTGGCAGGTGATATCTCACAGATATGTAGCGTACACGTGTGGCGGGTAATATCTCACAGATATATAGTATACACGTGTGGCAGGTGATATCTCACAGATATATAGCGTACACGTGTGGCGGGTAATATCTCACAGATATATAGCGTACACGTGTGGCAGGTGATATCTCACAGATATATAGTATACACGTGTGGCAGGTGATATCTCACAGATATATAGCGTACACGTGTCGCGGGTAATATCTCACAGATATGTAGCATACACGTGTGGCGGGTAATATCTCACAGATATGTAGCATACACGTGTGGCAGGTGATATCTCACAGATATATAGCGTACACGTGTCGCGGGTAATATCTCACAGGTATGTAGCGTACACGTGTGGCGGGTAATATCTCACAGATATGTAGCATACACGTGTGGCGGGTAATATCTCGTTACATATGTATATATAGCAAGCGCGTCTTCTTTGTGGTGACGCAGGTGGTGAGGAGAAGAACGTGCCTGTGGTACGGGTGTTGAGGCGGGCAGACTGGAGGGTAAGGGGCTGTGGGTGGGGCGGAGGGGGGGGGGTGAGGTGCATAAGCTGCATGGGGTGAGAGGCTGGGGGGTGAGGGGTGAGAGGCTGGGGGGTGAGGGGTGAGAGGCTGGGGGGTGAGGGGTGAAGCACGCCCCTCATACACTCACTAATATGTGCATCCACAGCCCATCGGTCCCCACATTCCTTCCCTGCTGGCTGGCCCTGTCGGTCCCCCCCCCGCCCCTCCACCCCCATCTGCGCCTCCACCTGGTCACCCTCCGCCCGGAAACACTGATACAAATCGTATTAATGACACACCTGCGACGTCGATGCATCGACCTGGGAAGGGTGCACTCCACTAATTCCCGAGACTTCATTATATCGACCTGGGAAAGGTGTACACCACTAATTCCTGCGCCGTACAGCGCTCGCTTTATGGTAACCCACCTTGGTTAAGACGAGAAAATGGAGGTATTCCCGGGCCCCACTAATCGTGGCTTGGGAGGGGGGAGTAGGATAGGGGTCTTGGAAAGAATGTTATTGTTCTTTTGCGTCTGATCTACATTCTAACAACGCTCTGTTTACATTTTTTGAAAACGACTCTCTATATTACACAGTCTGTCAGAAACAACCTTTATGCCTGTCTGTTTCTGTTATTAGACATCTACAGCCGGAGGCGACATCTCACTATTTCATATATCTATGATTCTATTCGTCCAGTGGACTCTTTAGCGAAGGTGTGGGGGCAAAAACCACATCCATTGATGCAGCAACTAATAGTAACTAACCGGCCGCTTATTCGAGCAGCTACGGTAGTTACAATCTCTATGAAAAATTGTTATCTTTAACATTTCATCAGGTTGCCACGATGATCACGTGATCATTTCCCGTGGCGTTGGATTGTCTTGATATTATAGCGCCAGTCGAACATAATAACATATAAATGGGAAGAACAGGAATGACATATCTTAAGCCATGCCATGCCGGCGCTCTGCGCATGCGCAGTACACGCGATGGCGTAGGGTAGGGGGTTACCCCCGGGGACATGGCTCCACTCTCCCTTCCGTCTCCCGTTGACGTGATATGACCAAAAGCGGTCAAAGCGTCCTGAATAACCAACCAACCAACTGGTTAGGAATGGTATGTATGCAGCGATGGTAATCGATCGGAAAGGACAAGAATATGTAAACAGATAAATACAACAATATGGGGCTCAGTTGAGATCAATGCCGGCTGTGCGCATGTCCCAAAGGGTAATGGAAAAGATACAACCGAGGGTTTGGCTGCCGGTGTATCGCCCACACCTAGCTGGGGCACCTGACACCCCCACGTAAGTAGAAGCCCGGGGCGGCAGTGGTGTGTGTGTGTAACATACGTGGCCTGTGTCAAAATGTCCTGCAAAGGTGGGCGTTTATCTATGGCAGGCATCGTCAGAGATTTATACTGTCAATTTGACGCACAGGCCATAGGTGTAGGAAGATTGTTGCGATTGGGGAGGGGGCGGGGGGCACAAACATTCGTGGTTCTATATAGGACCTGATATGACGCGTCCATAAGAAAGATGTTTTTGCTTTATCGTGAGGTTACAGGGGCGGATTTGGGATTTGCCAAAGGGGGGCTTGCTCTCTGAAAAACTGCCGACCGGGCGGGGGAGTGCTCTCTGGTGCTCGGCGAAGCCGACTTTAACAGTGTATATCCCCCCTAGATCCGCCCCTTTTACCACGAAAATTATTACATGTTAGTTTGGTAAGCAGCAGGTGAATTATGGTGGGAGCACAAAGATACCCGTGCCGCCACAATATTTTCTTAGGGGAGGCCCGTACCCCGGATGCCCCCCCCCCCGGTTCCTCCGCCTATGCATGCAGTACATGGATCTACAATTATCATGTAGTGTATATCACGCCAATGGGAGGAGGAAGTGAGAGTGGAGCCATGTCTCCCGGGGTAACCCCCCTACACGTTGCGCAGTGCGACATGGGACCTATATCCTGCGACTGCACAGACATGGCCACAGCGGGATTGGCTCGTTTCACTCTATTTCCGGTGTGGCGTACTCCGCGTGGCGGGAAATGAAACAGAATCGCGGGCAACATGTCCTTATCTCTGAAGGTTGTGACGTCAGCGAAATGTGGGTTTATTAAGCAGGGGTACAATACTGGTGTGTGACAAGCCCCAATAACTCATGGGCTAAGGATACCATGCCGATACCTTGAGCATGTCACACAACGAGGGAGGTTAATTACCTCATTAGCCCATTCTATCTATATAAGGAAGTTGCACCGAGACCTGAAAACCCCCCACAAATGTGAGCTTAATTTAGCGGCCTTCATTAATTATGGACCAGGATGCTTTTACCTGGGCCAATTACCCAAGACCTCTCCCCTTATAAAGGAGTCCTGGCCATCAATATAAGCTATTTACTGGCCATTCGGTCCCAGAATTGTGCCACAACTGCCAAGTTACAATCTGACCTTCATTCGTTATTCCGCCTTCGACTCCCAAGGTCCCTCCCCCTTCCCCTCCTCTCTCGTGATCCCGCCTTTGATCAACACGGTCCATCACCCCACCCCAACCGGGGGGGGGGGGCGCGGGTTAAAAACCAACATCGATCGTAGTTATATATTAATGAGCAGGCCATTGGTTAACATTGAGTACCCTTCAAGACGGCTGTGGGGTGGCGGTGTGGGCGGTGTGGTGAGCGATCTGCAGTCAACCCCCCCCCCCGGAGGGGTGCGCTCACAGAGCGCGTTCCCTGAATGCATGCTTGGCCGGAACTACCACCCAGACCTATGTCCCTCCGCGCTTATATCAGAGACATTCGGTCAAGGTCAGAGACATAAGGTCGTGGCCAGTGACATACGGGCGAGGTCAGAGACATACGGTCAATGTCAGACATACGGTCAATGTCAGACATGCAGTCAGTGTCAGATACATAGGTCAAGGTCAGAAACATAAGGTCAATTTCAGAGACATACGGTCAATATCACGGACATACTGTCAAGGTCAGAGACGTAAGGTCAAGGCCAGAGACATACGCTCAAGGTCAGAGACATACGGTCGAGGCCAGAGGCATACTGTCAAGGTTAGAGACATACGGTTCAGGTCAGAGACATGCGGTCAAGGTCACTTTCTCGTAGCGGGAAGTGGAAGTGTATCAAAGCGAGAGACGCCGGCACTTGCACCTGATGACCTGTGCTAAACATGGAATAGTTACCCAATGCTAATGGATCTACATAATCAGATTTAGTTTAGATTGGATTTCAGTTATTGCCTTTGCCTTATTTTTATGACGTATTTTCACTTATTGTCGTCAACCGTTTGATATTTGATATTATTTGTCACTTGTTTGTTGTCGTCTCGATTAGTGAACTATACTCTTGACCTTGCAGGCGATGCGTCCGACCCCAATGCAACCCTTTCTTCGTGGTCATCTTTTCACTGATGACCTTGATGTTGGTGTACGTGTCGGTCGACAACGAGTCTCAGATCAAGCTTGAGGAACATGCGCAACTGTTGTCAGCATTCAGTCTCCAGCAGGTCATAGAAGCTCAAGGCAGTCGGGGTCAGTATATTAAATTCAATACAATTTTATGGGTGTTGGCTCCGTATATGTTATATTGAGCCGTTCTCATATTGCATACAAATGTCGCGCTATTTACAAGTGATCGTATGTTAGGACCCAAAACGTCATAGTGACGAAAACGTCATACCACACTGCCTGCGCCATCAGGGAGAAAATGTAAAATTGCCCTGCCCCGTCTCCCTCATAAACGTCACGCAGGACTGTGTGAGCGATAACCGGGATGGTTCAAGTAAAACGTTAAACTGTGTATTTCATTCTACCAAGGTCTGACATTTTTGTCACTATGACGTTTTGGGTTCTAAAAAAACGTACTCATCAGTTTGTGTCCAAATTGTGTCTAATCCCGCGGTGTGTCTAACCCCGCGGCGTGTCTAACCCCGCGGCGTGTCTAACCCAGCGGTGTGTCTAACCCCGCGGCGTGTCTAACCCCGCGGTGTTTCTAACTCTATTGGATGTATAAAGGCAACGAGTTGTTACGCTATTAACATGGTTGCCGCATGGACGTCGCTTCGGCACCATGTTTGTACCCATGGTAACGGTTCGGTGACGTGAGTCCCTGGTCGCCAGGCTGAGAACTATGGGGGTCCGGCGTGTGGGGACCCGGCCACCGTGACAGTTGTCTCGTGACACGAGGTGTGGGGTGAGATACCGTGAGACCTACTCTACATGAGGGGACGTCGTAGATGTGGGACACGCCACATAAAATACCCGTCAAGGGCACGGGGGAGGGGGGGTGCGACGGGAGGGGGTGAGGGAGTAGGGGAGTGAGTGGGTCTGGGGGTGAGGGGGGGTGAGAGGGTGAGGGGGTGACCGTGATATACCCTCAACCCCACCTCCGCCCCTCTCACCGCCCCGCGTCTTGCCCGCCAACCACCCTCGCCCCCCCCACCCCCGCTCTCCGCCCGCTTACTACCACCTCCTCTCAGCGCCTCGATCTACCTTACCACCCAACTCCCCTCTGGCCTCCCCGGTCTCCCTCGTCACCCCCCTCCTCCCTCCCCTCTAGCCTCCCCGGTCTCCCTCACCACCCACCCACCTCCTCCCCTCTAGTCTCCCCGATCTCTCTCACCATCACGCATGACCTGCTCGTATCGACAGATGTCGGACGTGAGAACCCGGATGTTGGACAATATGGCCGCCCGTATCACTCTGCCGTCATTGTCGACAATGACACCAAACGGGACTTGTTCCTTGAGGCAAGGGCAAAATCAACAACAATAACAGCGTCCACAACGGAATGATGAGGGTGAGAGGGTGAGGGGAGGGGTAGAGGGTGAGGGGAGGGGTAGAGGGGAGGGTGAGAGGGTGAGAGGGTGAGGGGAGGGTGAGAAGGTGAGGGGAGGGTGAGAGGGTGAGGGGAGGGTGAGAGGGTGAGGGGAGGGTGAGGGGGTAAGAGGAGGGTGAGAGGGTGAGGAGAAGGGTGAGAGGGTGAGGGGAGGGTGAGAGGGTGAGGGGAGGGTGAGAGGGTGAGGGGAGGGTGAGAGGGTGAGGGGGGTGAGAGGGTGAGGGGAGGGTGAGAGGATGAGGGGAGGGTGAGAGGGTGAGGGGAGGGTGAGAGGATGAGGGGAGGGTGACAGGGTGAGGGGAGGGTGACAGGGTGAGGGGAGGGGGAGAGGGTGAGGGGAGGGTAAGAGGGTGAGGGGAGGGGTAGAGGGTGAGGGGAGGGTGAGAGGGGGAGGGGAGGGTGAGAGGGTGAGGGGAGGGTGAGAGGGTGAGGGGAGGGTGAGAGGGTGAGGGGAGAGTGAGATGGTGAGAGGAGGGTGAGAGGGTGAGGGGAGGGTGAGAGAGTGAGGGGAGGGGTAGAGGGTGAGGGGAGGGTGAGAGGGGGAGGGGAGGGTGAGAGGGTGAGGGGAGGGTGAGAGGGTGAGGGGAGGGTGAGAGGGTGAGGGGAGAGTGAGATGGTGAGAGGAGGGTGAGAGGGTGAGGGGAGGGTGAGAGAGTGAGGGGAGGGGTAGAGGGTGTGTTGAGGGTAAGACAGCGACGGGAGGGTGAGGGGGTGAGGGAAGAATTCATGTCAATTTCCCTGATTTTTGGGGGGGGGGTAGCAATCGTGGCAGGGTAGGTACCTCAGTAGATGCCATTGCGTGGGAAGGAGGAGGGGGCGTGGAGGGATGTGGAGGGAGGGAGGTGGGGGGGGGGGGGTGTGCGGTGGCGATTGTATGGACCGGAAGTGATTCGATCCTTGCCGTGACAGTGGCTGCGGCACGGAATTGGTTTGTGTGACGCGCTGTCAGCGCCAAAAAAAGGTTGGGCGGGGCGTTAGACTAGCGGAGTAGGTGGGTGGTGTGGGGAGGGGGGCATGTTAACTGGGGTAGAAGGCTGTGCGGGGGTGGCCGCGATAGGGGGGGGGTCCTCTTCCTGCGATGGGTACGTGCGAGCTCAGAAAGAGGGGCGGAGTGGAGGGCGTGGGGCCGGGGGGTGGGATGATCCCGTTGACGAGTGACCCTGAATCCATGGAAACACGGCGGAAAGAACAATTTGGATAGAAATGTCACTTGGCTTTCCGGAGGAAGAGGGGTATCTATCGGGATATTGGCCATGGGACTGGCGAACGGGGGAGGGGAGGTGTTTAGCGGAGAAAAAAGAGGTAGAGTTATAGTGGAGAGGACAAGGGTGGGGTAGAGGAGTTACACTGGAGAGAACAGGGGTAGAGTGGAGAAGAAAGGGGTAGAGTGAAGAGGACAGGGGTAGAGTAGAGAGGAAAGGGGTGGAGGAGAGAGGAGTGGATGGGGGAAAGGAAAGGGATAGAGGAGAAGAAAGATGTAGGGGAGAGAGGAAATGGCTAGGGAATAGGAAATGGTTAGGCGAGAGAAAGAAGGTGTAGGGGAGAGAGGAAATGTGTAGAGGAGAGAAGTAGAGGAGATATGCAAAGGGTAGGTAGAGGGGAGGGCAGAGTGGTGGAGGAGAGCAGACTCGTGGATTTAACAGGAGAGGGTGAAAAAGAGGGGTCGCGGAGAGAGAAGAGGGTAGAGTGGCTTGGGTGGAAAGCCTCTGATGAGGACATAACGGTGACTTGGCAAATTGGTGCACATTCGCTGTCGCTTTCGGTCAACGAGCTCCATAAACACAGCCGAGGGCCTACACATATTGAGTCCTTATTGGCGATAGGCGGCCCAGACTGGTTACCAGGCAACAGTGACATCTGGCTCTATGGCGTCTGTTGTCACGTACTGATATCTTATTCTTATTTGATATCTGGCGTATTGCCTTATAAGATCACCATTTATATCTGTTGTATATTGCCTTGCAATATCACCATTTACATCTGGTGTATTGCCTTACAATATCACCATTGGTATTTGGTGTATTGCCTTAAGCCATCACCATTGATAGCTTGCCTTATAACATCACCATTTATATCTGGTGTATTGCCTTACAATATCACCATTGATATCTGGTGTATTGCCTTAAGCCATCACCATTGACAGCTGGTGCATTGGAAAAGACGTTTTGATTATTTAACCCTATTTTTAACCGGTTAAGTTAACTCTACCTCTACCCTCCCCGAAAACGTTATCTCTATTTACCTATTATCCCCATCTTCGTATGGAATTGCAAGCAAATGAATGAGGTGTATGTTGGAAATAGTCTTTAAAATCAGTCTTTGGTCCTAACATTTATGGTTGGGAATTTTTAGTTTATGCATTTACACAGATTATCCTTGTTATATCTTGATGGACGTTAGTGCCTTGTTGTGTAGCGTCGAACCCTGTGTCGCATTATTTTGCAAAGCCCCGTCTTCTCATCATATTCCGTGGACAGGTGGCGCTCTCTGTATTGCACATCGTCAGTGTCTGAGATCTGCATTGGTTGCTATGTGTCCCTGGCATGCCCAGCCTCACATCTCGTGTCGTCTCGGGGGTAATAGTTGGTTCAGTGTACACGGAAACACAAGCGGCGTGTTTGGTCCATTGTATAATTCCATCGTGATTGATGTTCGATATGTTGGCGGCAAGCTGTACCAACAATGTGCGTCTCGTTAACTGGCGGCGTTACTGACTGTATTGTTCTCACGAACATGGTCCGTCAACGAGCACCCGCCCCCACACCCCAACCCCAGCCCCTTCCATCTCCCAACCCCTTCCCCCTCCACCCCTTGCACCCCCATCCCGGCAATCTCGCCACCCCTTCCACCTCCACCCCTTGCACCCCCATCCCGGCAATCTCCCCACCCCTTCCATCTCCCCACCCCTTCCAGCTCCCCACCCCTTGCACCCCTTGCACCCCTACCCCTTCCATCCCCCCATCCCTTGCACCCCAACCCTTCCAGCCCCCCCCCTTTCATCCCCCACCCCTTCCATCCCCCCATCCCTTCCACCCCCATCCCTACCATCTCTCCACCCCTTCCATCTCCCCACCCCTTCCCCCCCACCCATTCCACCCCCACCCCTTCCATCCCCCATCCCTCCCATCTCCCCACCCCTTCCCCCACCCCTTCCACCCCCACCCCTTCCATCCCCCATCCCTTCCATTTCCCCACTCTTCCATCTCCCCACCCCTTCCATCCCCCACCCCTTCCATCTCCCGACCCCTTTCACCCCTTCCATCCCCTTCCGTCCGCCCACGCGTTCCACCCGCTAATCCGTTCCGTCCCCCCACCCCTTTCTCATCGTCAAGCGTACTGCACCTTGTTCACACCCCCCCCCCCTGTTTTACCCCCCTCCCCACCCCCACCCCCACCAAGGTCGTTTCGCTCATTTCAAAGTCAATTACTAATTCATTCATTCAATACCCTAGTGGGAGTCTCTGTCTCCCCTGCATGAACCTTCCCAGGATCTGTATCAAAGCGACTTCAAACGAATATCCACTTAGGCCAAAAGAAAGCAATAGTTATGTTAGGGCCATCGAAAGGGGTCTTATTTTCTCATCATCTTCCATGGAAGTCTCCCATTTCCTGCTTCCATCATTGCCACGGGATGTTGTTGGCATGGCTTGGTAGCCCACATGTGTACAGCGATCAGACACAGCAGACCATCATCTATCCATTGCAATGTAAGGCTTGCAGAATGGGCAACCCTGCATGTTGCCGCTGTGTCCCCCCCCCCCCCCCTGGCGCCGGCAGAGGTGATGACTTGTATTCATCCATGACCCTCGCTGCCACATTCCTTGCCCCGGACAGGTCCAGTTGGGTGACCTGCGCCTTATACTTAATGCGTATTGTAAGCTACCTATAATACTGAGCTGCACTGATTGGATACTCCATGAAATGTGGGTCACAGGTACCAATGTCAATCTGCAAATCGCTTCCTTTATATCGACAATGTATAGCGTTATAATGTTGGTTTTGTTGTCTGTTACAGGGAACGCATTCGACAATGTCTTGGTGGACACAACCAACAGGAGTTCTCGGTTCGGCTGGCGTCCGGCAGGTGGCCCGATTCTCCCGGGCGAGGAGGAGGGAGAGGGGGCGGGAGAGAATACGTGGCTGGGGGGTGAGCGCCCGCCGCGCATGCGCATGTGCAGCCAGCAGGAGCGCCTGCAGCACGTGCGGCGCGTGTGCCGGAAGTACCGAGGCGCCATGAGCGACCGCCTCCTGGAGCCCGCCAAGCGCCTCATGGCGGACGAGATCCACAACATCCTCTACTGCCAGATGTCTAAAGTGGGCTGCACGGCCTTCAAGACCGTCATCTCCAAGGCCAACGCCAACGTGCTGCAGAAGGAGTACCTGGTACCGGCAACATCCACCCTCGAGATGGACATCCACGCGGAGCGCTACACCAACGCCCTCAACTTCTTCTACATCAGCCACTTCAACGCCTCCGAACAAACCCTCCGCGTGGAGAAATACTTCAAATTCATGGCCATGAGACACCCGTTCGAGAGGCTCATCTCAGCCTGGAGGGACAAGGTGCTCCACAAGTCTGAGTACACCTCCTGGCCAAGCGCCATCCTGGAGAACGCTCGTCCCGATATCTTCGACGATATGAATTTGTTCCAGAAGTGGTATTGGCAGCTGGTGGGTTCGGAGCACCGCGTTGGGCTCCCCCGCTTCGACGAGTTCGTGGCGTGGGTGGTGGACCAGCACGTGTACAATGAGCACTGGCTCACGGCCATTGACTCTTGTCACGTGTGCGCCCACGACTGGGACGCCATCTTGCGGATAGAGACCATGGATATCGACAGTAACATTTTGTTACAACGGCTGAAGGATGACCTTCCTAACGGTATAGACGACATGAAGATTGTCCACTCCCGTCAGCGTAATCCCAAGTTTTTTTACCCATCGAAGGAATTGGACTTGTGGAAGAATATCAGCAGTAAACATGAGGAATATTTTCTCAATTTGTACAACATCGATATGGAGATGTTCGGGTACAAGTGGGACAGACGGAAAAAACGCACTGTGTGTGAGATCGAGACCCCCAACGGCCCGTGTTGCTAAGTAACCGGCACCCCCCTCAGTCATGTACACCACGTGCCAAAAATTGGGTTTGGGGTTCCTGGCCATCTTGCTCCAGTCTTTATTCATTCATTAGTTATAATGAATACCTGAACATGAATGTCTTAATATGTGTTACCGGTGTGTATTTTAAGTAGTTCTTGATGTCGTGAGTTTCTTACTACACAACAGGAAACATAAATGCAACTGCTATTACAAAATCAAAACTCGAATGACTGGAGAGTGCATGACGGCGTGTGTGAAACGTGCTCGTGTCGCATTTCTTATTAGGTTTTCTCTGATCTGATCTGCTGACGCGTTGCTTGTTAGCCTCTTGCAGAACTTACCTCACGTCTCCCACCTAAACTGGTAATTGGGTAACACTGGCAGTGACCGTAGTTGTCCAAAATGATACATTGTGACGAAAAGGTGTGACAAATAACGCATATGGTGCAACGAAAAAAAAATCACCCTGGAGCATACCGATCAAGTATTACTACAATTTACAGAGATAAAACAAAACGACGTACGCACAGGCTCCTGCCCTGAGAGAGTTATAAGCGGGGGTAGGGGGGGGGGGGCGCATCGCCAGATTCAGCAGTATCTGTCACGAAATGAGGCGTAGCTAGACCTTGGCGACTAACATGACAGTAGTCAATGAACGCTTTTGAAAATATTTATCTTATTTGTCTTATTCTGTTTTATTTGCTGCAGTCGAGATGTATTTGTATTCATTGGTTATCAGTCGAGCCTTTTGCTTATTTATACCGGCCAGCCTTCAAATGTGAGAATGGACGGCTGTCGAATCTGTCAACGCATACTGCGAGGCTGAAACACCATAGTTTTACCTGATCAATGCAGGTAAAACTAAATTAGAGGTATGAACAAACCATGGTACCATGTGAGTGGTAGGTCCCAATCCATGGCACAAAACTACCTCGAATTGCGAATGGCCATTCATCGCAGCACTAAAACTGTGTCAAAACGTTTATTTTGTGTATTTTTTCACGATTTATATTATCCCGACATATATGCATTAATTAGTAGACCTCGTACAGGCATGGTATCTGTGATTGATTGATTGAGGGCGTTTCTGCCAGGGGGCAATAATTGACGATGTCGCTTCACCTCACCCGACGCAGCGAAATCAGCAACTACTTAATGAAATCATGCAAATATGCACTTGACGGTGTCGTGAAACCAACAATGGCCAAAGAATTATGTCATTAATATGTTATACATATATATATGGTGTAGCGCTTGGGGTAGTCATGACAACTAGTCTGGATTGTTGTGAGAACAACTACAAAGACAACTTGTCTTTATTATGACTGTGTTATGGTGTTGTACGCGTGCTAGGTAGACATAACAACCAGGTGTGTTATCAGGGGCTGGAGCGGAGGGGAGGGTGGGGGTTAACCGCCAGACGTGTACGTTATACGTACATTGTCGACTACCAAAGAAAGAGGTTTGTGTATGTCTTGGCAACTGCTGCGGCCACTGGCGGGCCTGCATGTTCGTATACGCGGTGTTTATTGAAGTTGTTGTTCGCAGCTATGGGTGGGTGAAGCGTTGTCTGTAGGATCTTGCCTTGCATAGTGTGTACTTCTCGCGGCCTTGCTAATCTACCTGGTTTCCAGAATGGTTATAGTTTTGTTTATATTCCTACTGGCTGCGGCGGTAGTTACGTTAGTGTCGTTGACGCTATCTAGATGTTGTACGCGTGTTTTTTTGGCTTATAGCCAATCATTAACTTTTTAACTATCAGTTACGCCAGCATTAGCCACTCTGCTCGACAGCCAGACCGGTTGTTACTGTCATTTGAGTCATTATGGCATAATAGTTAAGTCAGTATTATTCAAGCTGCCTGAACGGTGTTATTCAATTACCATTGCAATTGCGTCCACACTCAATCAAGTACCTTTCAAATGATATATTGTATGTAGTGAGCGGATGTGACTGAACACGGTGCGCCATAGGCCGGGGATTGGCGGAGCATGCGCGATGAGTGCTATCACGTAAGTGGGCGCGGCATCGGCGAGCGTCATGGATTAAGTGGGCGTGGCTAAAGCAAGCGTCATGGCTTAAGTGGGCGTGACTAAGGCGAGCGCCACGAGGTAAGTGGGCGTGGCTAAAACGCGCGTCATATCTAAAGGTTCCGGCACCGCCCACCGCCCGGGCACCTCCCACTGCCCGGGCACCGCCCACCGAAAGGGACCGCCCTCGGCCCACCCACCGCCCACTGCCCCTTGATAGGACCGGGTCTATTACTCTCTCGTCACGTCGCTTGTCGTTGCAAATAAAGCGAATTATGTATAAAGACATCTGTGTTTAGTCCGATGCCTGCATCGGTATCTCTCTATGAACGGTTTCCTTATACGACGGCCCCCTATTACCCAACCCCCCAACCCCGCCTTGAGAGACAAAAACCGTGGAAAGAACGTGATACTGTTAGTACTGGAGCAACCAATTGCGTGATGACACCATTGAGGGTCATTGCAAGGATATTATTCTTTAGGACAATATAGACCCCATCGTCTCCCTTCTTGTACCGACAAGCCGTCATACCCGCTCATCGCCTTGTGCGCTGGCATAGCATTGTGGTTGGCTGCCCGCCGCCTTCTCTAACAGACGAAATGGATGTTTCAGCCTATCGGTATATAGCAGGGATTTTATCACATTCCCGCTGGATGTGTTTCGGACTAACCTTCCTGACCTCAAAACCCGATCTGGTCTCGGTGACCCATTCTGGGTTTATAGTGGTGAGTCTGGAGAAGACAATGTACACATCGTCCAGAGGCAGATCCACGAATTTGAAAAGGGGGGCGGCGGGGGCATTATTGTAACTTGCGACCGGATGGTGGGGGGGAGGGTTTGTGGTCCGCGCCTCAGACATCGCTCCTCCCCAAAAAGTGGGGGGGGGACTCTGAACAAAATTGCAACCAGGGGTCCACCAATGTTTGGACGACCAAGGGTGGGGTATGGGGGGTCACTGAACAGTTGCGACCGATGGAAAGGGGATCCACGCCCCAGATAGCCTAATTTTTGGCCGCTCATGTCGTCTGCGATGTTATTCGGCTGAGTTGGACCCTATGTAATGCTCTTGATGCAAGTATTTGAAAAGTGACATTTCTTGCGCCTTTTGGTTGGACAAGTGCGTGACACCTACTGACCTGTAGTGCATGTAATCGGTGTGCAGTTACGTCCAGTGTATCTACACCGCCACCAATAGATAGTAGGTAGTTCAATGTTTGCACAGTGTCTTGTGTGGTTCAAGCCAATATAGACTTATCCCGAAATAAAGGCTGCCAAACATCCGTACGTAAGATAATCTGCCCGTAGTTCGGGCTCCTATGTATGTGCCAGAGGGCGATAGGGGTGACGCAATGCAATGTACGTGTCGGTCTATCTTTCTCATTTCGGTGTATAGGTTCCGCCATCTTTTAGCCACGAACCGTGTTGGCTATCGATGGGCAACAAAATGGTATCTTGCAGGTGTTAATCCTCCTTCGGTCTCTTAACACGCTGTGTGATACTCTATGAGGCAGATGAATATGGATTAAACGAACTCTGGTGACAATATATATTAGCATTAGGTGGGATAAAATTGTATTAGATTATTGCATAAAAATTATGCATATAGCATATTCCGAAAGATTCGCTGGCCTTTCTCTATCTATCGGCTGCTACTTGCAATTCGCAAGGTCCAGCGCGGATGTGTTGCAGTTGTACCTCACTTCACTTCACTTCATTTCACTGGTCACGTATGCCTTATAATTCGGCCCAAATCTGTCGCTGAGATAAGAGCGTCAACTTGGGGGAAAAGGAAGGAGTATGTACGGCATATAAGTATTATGCTGCGATGAAGTGCCCATTGTGGAAGACACTGACAGTAGAGAGTGGATTGCTTAATATTATTCCAGTCCTGTCCATTCCACGGATTCCATTTTATACCATTGTGATAAACATTGTATTGGCATTGTATGTATAGCTAGTCTACGATAATATTAATGTTTATTAATGTGTCGTGTTAAATCACATTCATATGAGTGATATTGGAGAGTCCTCAATGGCTCATCGTTCTGAGTGAAAACCCGGTTCGGCATCGTCAATTGTGCGAGTAGTTTCTAGTATTTCGGTAATTATTTAAGCTGCGTGCAGTGCCTTGACGAAGGCGCATCACGATTTTATTCCACACTTGTGTCTTGCTGTGTCGTCTCACATGATCCGGCCCTTTACACATGTTTTCTACTTAGTGTAAAATTGTGGAGGTACAAGTCATCATGCCCACCAGAATGGTTGACTAGAAACAGAGAACGCGGCTATTTGTTTATGATAGAAATAAAACCTATTCATTTTACATTTCGATTAGAATACTACATATATGATACGCATAGGTCATCGACGACAACAGAGTTAGGCCTAGTTGTGCAAACTGGTATTTCAAGAAGTCAGATGTCTGAGTCACTCGGTGTACTTCCATATGGCTAGTATTCTAATTAAAATAAAATATTTATATAGACATATGTTATAACAGAAGATACTCTCAGACCAAATAACACCACTCTGAAGGCTGTTATTTAACAGTCAACCCTCTGGGTTGGTGTGTTCACGCAGTTCACCTAAAACACTTACCCTATCGGTCGAATTATGTACTACCCCAACAGAGGTCGATCGATTATTAGTAGTTAAATTGTTTGTTGCTGAGTTGGGAAGTGTCTTCATGTTAGTTTTAAGCGTGCCTCGCATGCCGTTCTCGTTTCATACTCCATGTGATATCAGGATCATATCACGGTCATTCCACACCGAGCCACGGGCACATTTTCTGCCCGTGTTTTCGGATATACGATCTTTTATTTTTAGTATGTTTACACTGGAATAAAACCAACTTGCTTCTAGACCAGACATTGTCGTTTACCCTATTTTAGCTTTAATTTTATTCACTTTAATAGGACAAATTGGATGTCTGTGATGCGCCAATACAGAGTTACAACTTTTTTTCGAAATCGAGCTGCAGTCGAGGTAAAATATCTGCGGGGGATCGACCGGGCAGTGAAAAACAGACTGGTGGTAACGGGTGGCCATTGTTTTCATGCCCCTATTGACTCGCTGACGTATAAAATGTTTTTTATAGAGGTCTGTCAGGGGTAAATGGCGTCACGCGACACAGGCATATATTTGAAAAATGGACAATGACCCCAAAATTCCGATACTGAGGATCTGACAAAAACGACATCGACACAGATAGTGGCAGTTTGGAAAAAACGACACTGAAGCGACACGGAACGTCGAGAAAAATCGACACTGGAAACTGGACCCTCCGCCCCCACGCCATTCCCGACCCCTTTTTATACTTTTTGTGATTGCCTCCATATATTTGCACGAGCCATTGCAGCCTCTCGCAATTTTTCGATCATGTTTTTAGTCTATACAAAGTGTAAATTGGATATTAATAAGACAAGTATCGTTAAGAAACGCAATAGAACGCCAAATTTGAAGAAAGAAAACGGAAGGCTCAACCTAGATTGTGGTGCGGGGACTGAACTGGCATCAGTGAGCGATAATACCGGCGATATGGGCAGTCAACAGGCCAAGGCGTTGCCGACGTAAACAATAGCTCATGTACCAGAGATAAGGTCGAGCTCGGGTCCATCACCAAACCCATTGAGGGTTGCACGTCATATTGGATAACCGTACTCACCTTACTAAGCGACAGGATTTGACTGAAGATGACATTCAAGGATTATATGGGCTCCCAAATAGATCGGCCATTGTGGAAACAGAGGTGGTACATGCCGCCTCAAATAGCGTTCTTGCTCCAAAAGGAGGGGGGGGGGGTCCACGCTTCAGATGGCCGAAATTATGCAATTATGCACCCCCCCCCCCCTCACTGGATCCGCCGTGGCGTTATAACAGTTTCGTGAATTGTGAAGGTGCGTGTTTTTTTCGCGCCCAGTCTTGATCAGTCCTCATCTTGGAGATTCGATGGTACTCCCCCTAACTCTTTGGGATTTGAGATTCAGAGGGGTTACCCCCCCCCCCCTCTCCTAATGACCTTGTGTTTCATATGCATGAGAAGTTAAAACCAACTACGATGAAAGACTAGATAAATCGTTAGTAATAAACCAAAGCATCAATCCAAAGGAGGGCTGGGAACTATGCAAGTCTCTGTTATAGCTAAATGATTGCACAGATCGATACCAGCAAAGCAAGTGGTTACGATGGAATTATAGCCTCTATATAGGTGTCTGTCAGACCGCTAAGCGTTGAAATCAATTTATATTTGGTAAATTCATGATAGATGTATAAATAATTGAACATTGAAAGATGAATAAAACAAGATATGTATAAAACAATATATTTGCTATATCTTTATTTTATAGAGCCGTTCAAATACTAATAAATACATAATAAATTCCGCGAATGCGTCAATAACCCATGCGTCAATAAATACATTTGGTTTACCATAGCATTTGCACGACTTACGGGCGCCAATTACGAGACTACAAATCACCCGTTCGAGGGCCTAGTATGCTGCGAGCATCCGATGGCCCGGTTACCAGCCTCTATCTACCAGGTCAAATACTGCCGGCCCAACCCTAGCATCAAAAAGGCAACAATATAATACTACGCATAATATCGTGGCTTGAAAAGTATGTACTGCCAAGTTAAGCGTAACATGTATGATCGGTGCGTAGAAGGTGGAGAGGATAAGTCAACTGATGCAGTTCGTGATAAGTCATTTACTTATTGAGCCGTTATATATGTTATTGATTCGCTGTCTTATTAATTCACTCTCTTATTGATTCACCGGGTCTTACGGAATTGTTTTTTTATTGATTCCACTCCCTTATCGATTAGCCGTATTTAAATTTCGAGTCCCAGGTCACATAGGGAATCTGGGGTTTATAACATGCAACCACAAACAACCACAATGGATCATCATATAAGACGTGCAGTGACATGCGCCAGGTGGTGGTGTGCGCATGAACCCGTGCGTCACGCTGTGGTGTGAACCCGTGCGTCACGCTGTGGTGTGAACCCGTGCGTCAAGCTGTGGTGTGAACCCGTGCGTCACGCTGTGGTGTGAACCCGTGCGTCACGCTGTGGTGTGAACCCGTGCGTCAGGCTGAGGTGTGACCCCGTGCGTCAGGCTGAGGCGTGAACCCGTGCGTCAGGCTGTGGTGTGGACCCATGCGTCAGGCTGTGGTGTGAACCCGTGGTTCAGGTTGTGGTGTGAACCCGTGGTTCAGGTTGTGGTGTGAACCCGTGCGTCAGGCTGTGGTGTGGACCCGTGCGTCAGGCTGTGGTGCGAACCCGTGGTTCAGGTTGTGGTGTGAACCCGTGCGTCAGGCTGTGGTGTGAACCCGTGCGTCAGGCTGTGGTGTGGACCCGTGCGTCAGGCTGTGGTGTGAACCCGTGGTTCAGGTTGTGGTGTGAACCCGTGCGTCAGGCTGTGGTGTGAACCCGTGCGTCAGGCTGTGGTGTGAACCCGTGCGTCAGGCTGTGGTGTGAACCCGTGCATCAGGCTGTGGTGTGCGTCAGGCTGTGGTGTGAACCATGTGCGTCAGGTTGTGGTGTGAAACCGTGGGTCAGGCTGTGGTTTGAACCCGTGCGTCACGCTGTGGTGTGCGTCGGGCTGTGGTGTAAACCCGTGCGTTAGGCTGTGATGTGAAACCATGCGTCAGGCTGTGGTGTGCGTCAGGCTGTGGTGTGCGTTAGGCTGTGGTGTGAACCCCTACGTCAGGTTGTAGTGTGCGTCAGGCTGTGGTGTGAACCCGTGCGTCAAGCTGTGATGTAAACCGCTACGTCAGGCTGTGGTGTGAACCCGTGCGTCAGGCTGTGGTGTGCGTCAGGCTGTGGTGTGCGTTAGGCTGTGGTGTGCGTTAGGCTGTGGTGTGAACCCGTGCGTCAAGCTGTGATGTAAACCCCTACGTCAGGCTGTGGTGTGAACCCGTGCGTCAGGCTGTGGTGTGCGTCAGGCTGTGGTGTGCGTCAGGCTGTGGTGTGCGTTAGGCTGTGGTGTGAACCCGTGCGTCAAGCTGTGATGTAAACCCCTACGTCAGGCTGTGGTGTGAACCCGTGCGTCAGGCTGTGGTGTGAACCCGTGCGTCAGGTTGTGGTGTGAACCCGTGCCTCAGGTTGTGGCATGAACCTGTAGTTCAGGCTGTGGTGTGGACCCGTGCGTCAGGCTGTGGTGTAAACACGTGCACCAGGCTGTGTCGAGCGAGCATTTACCGCTCACATATGATCAAAGCCAGCCTCCTTTAACACGTTGGGGCTAATTTCGTCGTAACCGGGTCTTTGGCTGAGATCCATATTTCCAAGAAAATCACTAAGGTCCATTATTGTCTCAACATGAGAGAAACCAATATAACTCCGTCAAATATCTCCTGTGATTTTTATTAAAACAACTGGCTTTACCTATTCTACTTTTGACCTGGATCTGGGCATATATCTCTTAAAAATAGATTTTCCTTGCCCTAACGGTCATAGGTACCAGCCATATTATTCATACCATCTCGGAATCATTGCCAATACTTCTCTGGCTGCGACATGTTCACCCACAATTGGTCGATACAAATATTAATTATTGATTACCCCTGACAGCAACAAAACGTATGCACTAATTTGAATCCCGGGGGTTTTGCGCCTCTAGATTCAAATCTGTCAATGACAGCTGGAAGCATTTGATGTGTGATTAATTAAACTGTTGATGTAAAATTACAGTGTCGGCAAGAAAAAAATATTTAACTATTGGTGACTAGTGCTAGAACGATCGAGTTGCATTGATTTTAGCCTATGCAGTGCGGTTGTGATACATGGAATGCAGACCTATATTATTTTTTCAGCGTCAGTACATGCCCCGAACGCCCCATGACCCGGGAGACACATAAGGCCCACACAAACGTCCCTGGTTCCACACACAGGGACTGGTCCCCGTGAAACATGCTGCGAGACGTTATGATGCAGACCCGACCGATTGGTTTGTTGTATATTCAGGACGCTTTAACCACTTTTGGTCATATCACGTCAATGGGAGAAGGAAGGGAGAGTGGAGCAATGTCCCCGAGGATCCCCGAACCACCGATCCACGTTCCGCCACAGTTTACCGTGGAATAGCTCATTTAAACTTTACACGGAATTTAGATAGTATTTATATGATATGACCGAAGTTGTTGTTTTACGATTTACAGCGAGCGCAAGCGAGCTCTTCAGGTAACATGCATGCATATTTCCATTTCAAGCATAGGCTTAGGACTTTCATTTCGCGTAACAACCCCCATGAGACGTTTTCGGATTCGGAGTAAATATCAGCTGTACATAAATATATTCAAGCAAAGAGAGGTCGAAGCCTATTATGTCATGTCTTTAATAATTAAATCAGCTGCCCCACAAAATTAACGAGTAAATTATTCAATATTAACACTAGATGTATACTTCAAATTAAAGTTAATTTATAAGCGACGGGCTAAATGTCTGTTGCCAAGCAGAGCGCTCATGGTGACCGCCCATCGGCTGCTGTCATAGTGAGTAGTTGTGACGTCAAAATGTTATAAACATGACGTCACAATGGGAGTTCCTAAGCAACCGAATGATATGCCACAAGCACGTGCATAGTATACGTCATCCCGCCAAAGATATTCTTTATGGCAAGCCTTGAGCCGAAGTGAGATTAATTTTAAATATTACTCTAGATGTATCCTCTCGGAATATCTGAAATAATAATTATACGCTCGCATTTTTTAGGTAGCACCTATCCATATTACTTAATTTGTTAACTTCATATTTTGTCAATGCTATGGAATTACGAAGGGACAACAACTGTTAAGGCACTGCATTCCATCAAATGTATCACCCGAATGTCTCCATAACAATAAATGTAACATGTTTATACATATAATATATAAAAGCCAAAGAATGCAATGAAATAGGAGCAAAAAAAGGTATCATGCGGAACGGGCGGCATAAAGTAGATATAGCTGAGTCAGACCCTTCCCCCCCACCCCCCGCCATCCGCCCACGATGCTCCAGGAAAGTACACTTATAAGCAGCGGAGCATACTGTTCTGGGCGGACCCCAGGATTTGGGAGGGGTGTGTCATTTTCATTGCCGGCATTAGCGCCATTTTGGTCCACAAAGTACGAGGTTTTCTTTCACAAGCGTATAGGTGGCAAAATGGATGGGAATTCACTATAAAAGCAGAAACTTCCCCCCACATACAAGGTAATATGACGATGATCATTATTATATACAGACTAGAGGACAGGGTATAAAGCAGCGAGGCAATATTACACACAACAGTTCACACTTTTATTACCGATAATAATTAAAATATTACAATTCATGTAAAGTTATATAATAACATGACTAAACTTGGATCCGCAAACGAAGCACCCGTAAGACTACTAACCCATGCAATCCCAGTAGCAGGGGACCCAGTGAACTGATCAGTGGCACCAATACTGACAAATCAATATCGCAGAAAAATATTTCAATCGATATTGGCATTACCACCTTACTCGGAGTTACAGACGGCAAAGCGCCTCTCTATAGGGTTCTTGCTCATGCGACTACAGAAACGATGTCTATATAATTATATCCAAAGATATAATAACTATTTACTTGGTCTCAGAGATTGATTACCTGCGTCGGAGTGAAAGAGCTTCCAACGTTACGATCTCCCACATAATGCCTCCAAATAGTTATTGCCCCAAGTCTTGTGTTTACGTTAAGTCTTGGGTAACTAAAACTCATAGCCAAGACTCTCTAAAACAAGCAAAGATCTATATATAACATGCAATTCTGGCATCAACATTAAGTCTAAAAACCTATTTGGCACATTTGGAATAATAATTTGTATAATAAGATATAATAACAACCACCTAAACAACGAATAATGCAAGCTATTAAAATTAATTATATACTGAATAATAGATTCATGCCTAACAGTACACGTCCTCACAGACTCTAGACTAGGCTTAGACTAGAATACCGATGAATCATAAACTGAAGATGAGTAACCATAGACAGGTTACATATCGCACACGGTTATTACTTATTTCACAAACAAACATTAGCAACATCAATATAACTAAAAAGCACTTGTAAATGTAGTTGTTCATTAGCACCATCGTTTCTACAATATACTTGCTATGTATATGTCCGCGTGTATTGCACATCCGTTCAGGGACATCAGTCATATTCCCGGGCGCGGGAGCGTCGCTTCCGCAGATTACGGTAGACGCTCTCACGGCTATGAGCGCGCGGTTAACCTACGCGGCACAGGGGTCAGTGTCCTCGTTGGCCTCTTGACACGACCTTGACCCTGGCACCGCGAACAGCCGGCCGCTGGGCAGACACACACACACTTTGTAGGTTTCAGTCTCCAGGTCCACGGGAAGTGAAGCGTTCCGGATCGGAATCTTGCCCCTGGATACCTGGCTCAGACGGATTCCCTTTTGGCCAGACAGCTCCAGGGTTTGGTTCTGCGATACAAGTGAACCGATTTATGTTTAAGACCGACAAAGGTAACACTTTGTAGTGAATATACGAGAATAACACATTTATTCATGTCTAGAACAGTGATATTTGAGACAAAGATGGGGCTTCGGCGGTTGCTCGCGACACCATTGCAGCTCGTTATAATATCCGGGAAAATAATATACTTCTAGCGGGAACAAAAGTTCCAATTATGCGATCCCCGGAGAGACCAGATTATACTGTAAGAGGAAGCTGTTACCAAGTGACTACCCCGGTGATATTGGATTGGATGACTAATATAATAAAAAGCAATATGCTTACATGCACCATCTTAGATTTTTTACATTTTAGAATCAAGACTAAAGTATCTCACAATTTATGATGCATATGTTTTTATATCTCTTTGAGTCTGTAAAACAAACATTTTAACATGATACTGCGCGGTTTATTTTTATCGCGCGTGGACGTGATAGCGAGCCGCGGTCGACATCACACACAAAATAGCAAACTGCGAACAGGCGCGTAGGGATATAAAGCCGGCCACCAACTTCTGCTCCGTTGACCAAAATGCTTCTCTCCGGATAGCCCGCAGGCTTTCAGGATTTAAACTCAAGACAGAATATACTTATTTGACATGGAGAAGAGGTTGGTAATACCAAAAATTACGGAATATATTGCTTTAACCGATGAAGGTTCAAGTCAAAGGAGAGGTCTAACGGTAGAGCGAAACCATATCCCCGGGAATAATCTTGATTCAGTGAGCTAGAGAGGCCCGTTATACATATAAACCGGAAGCAGTTCTGGTCGTGGGCGACGCGCGCAGACTCACCGCCAACAGGCTGAGGTCTTGGCCAGCCGTGAACTTCAGCTGCTTGCCGGAAGCCGTCAAACCCTCGCCACCGCGCATGCTCACTGACCCCGCCGTATTTTCCACAAGGAGTCGCTGGTTGATGTCACTGGCCACCTGGTCACATGCAGATACAATGCAACATCAATACGGCTATTATGGTAATTCATTTGGAATAAATTACAGTAAACAATTTAGGTTATTTGTAATTAGTAAGAAAAGAAAAATTACGGTCATGAACATATGGCCTGTAACTTGGAAAACTCATGATCAGCAAGAAAGGAAACAAAATGTTCAGTTATATAGGGAACAGCATGGTCAGTAACATGGGACAATTTATGGTTTCTAACGGAAGACAACATGGTTATCCTAACATTGGAATCACTATGGCTACAGTATCATTGGAATCAGTATGCGAGTAACATACCACACTTTATGGCCTCATCAGTCACTCACCCGGTCAGTCACCATTTCCGTGAGTACTATGTGAGCGACGGCCTCGGGAAGCCGCTGGTGGTTGTGGAAGTCTGTGGAGAAGAGAACTCTGCCAGTCTCCGGGTCAGTGACGGAGAATGCGTCCTTCACAATGAGCTTCGTCTTGTCGGGGCCGACAACCACTGAGGGAGAACAGTGCATGAGGCCGCATGGCGAGGTCAGTTCTATTGCTTTGTCACAGATACTCATTTTCAACATTGATTATAATCCACTTGACCTAGTGTTACACGACCCGACTAGAACAGACCTTGAAATAGATCATTGTATCTCCAAAATGACGTCAGAAGTTATATTACCGGTAGATGATTAGTTAAAGCATTTGCATTTCTGTACAGTATACACTGGGGCGTTTAACAAATATCGGGAACCTTTCTGTCTTCAGTTGGAAAGCGGGCTGCACTCCGGAACTATAGGCCACGGGTTTGTACCCTGCACCCACATATTATTGGACTCGAGAGGTTTCTAGGCCATGCTTAGCGCATAATTGTGTGCACAGTCCGCACGGGATCCTGATAAGCTCAGTTTGTAAGCGGACTCAGCTATAGACGAACAAGTCATTGGTTCCCCTGTATCTGGGGTGCATTGTCCCGGGGGAGCGGGGGGGGGGAGGGGGCTGCACAACTTAGCCATCATGCGTAAAGGATGTGGCTTGGAACGCCCACATTGCACAGTTGCACACGCAATACTATCTCAGTAGTCGTCTTCAGCTTGATCTGCCTGCGTCAAGTTTCATTTAAACTAATAATCAATGCGATTTAAGTTCAATTATCGGGGCTGTTTCAACATAACTCAATGTATATAGTCCACGGTTCAATGAGCCATTATCTCATATTGAGGACTGTATCACATAATGTGGAAATGGTAACGGTACAATGGGGCGAGAGTACTCACGTTCTGATCCGTCTGGTTGCACTTTCAAGTTAACCTGTCAAGAAATAAGGCAAAGTTCAATATATTTTAAAGTGCGCCTTTTAAATAAAAATTTCAGTGAAAGGAGCCTACACAGCAGATCAGTAAGACACCATCCATAGCTCTGTTAAATTAAGTCATTCTGCCACAGTAGTTTTTACATTAAGACATGCGGTCTGAAAGGCCCCACAGCAAATTAAAACTAATATAATAATTCAGTAGATAACAGCATCTGAGTACCGGTAGTTTGAAATTTAATCTTGAAGTAACTCAAAGATACAAGACCGGCTATGTCACGTACATAAATCTTCATGCTGACATAACATATGTGGCGGTGTTGGATATCTCGCAATGATGTATGGCGGGCGAGTGGCGGGCGTTTCATAGATCTCAATATGTATACATATTCAGATATATGATATGAAGTTATTCAGACAGAGAATTTTATCGATGCATTTTTCAAAACAGCTAAAAATTAGGAAACGTCCCAAATGGGCCGCCTGCGCGATCAATTGACGGGTTGTATATTCGGGACGCTTTAACCACTTTTGGTCATATCGCGCACTTTAGGTGAACGCTCTAACCCACTGAGCTATTGGCCCCGCGATCATTCGGCAGAAGAATGCTGCGAGTACAGGGTGGGTACGCACCTGTCCACCCTTGGTGCCAGAGACCTCCAGGGACTGCTGATGGAGACTACCCAGCGTGCTACGGACCGGAAACACCTGGCCCAAGTCACTGTCGCCAAGGAAACGGAGGAGGACGCCAGATGGGTTGAACTCCATGGACTCCATCCCCTCCCTCCCCATCCTCAACACGCCTACCATTAACAAAGTGATCTGCGAAAAGGAGTAAAAACAGATCTGAGCAACGGAAATTTTGTAAACTTTCACGTAAAGCTTGCATGGAATGCCCACAATTGTAAATATCTAATTATCTGGTACTGTGACACTAGGTTAGCTCTGAAGCTATGGATATCACTTCAAGCAGATGCTTCTATATATGGGTGGAAGAAAATCTAAAACTGTTTGTGTAATGGCACATTAAAGAGCACAGATTCATGTATACATATTGCTACAGAAGATCAAGAAGGAAGTTTCACTGTTTATGTTGACTACAAAGCCATCTGTTCAACACAATGTATGTATTATACCGGTAAACACATATGTTATATGCATCATGTACAGCAAAGTATAGGAGTACAACATTTACTCAGTCATATAAAATACAAGTATATCACATATGCATTCACCATGTAACTAAAACATTAAATCAATCTACATCAAGTAATATTCCATACCACATAAAATAATGATTGCATATATATTTTTTCAACAAAACGCAATAGATATACCATTTTCTGCATACTTACAATGAGATTAACAATAACTAAGAGGACCAAAAGGACGACAAGGATGAATACAATGTAACATTTTCGTCCCCTGATTCCAGTTTTATGCAGCTGCTCCTCATTTATGCTGACATAACCAGCACGAAAGTTGCTGTTGTGTTCCTTATTGATACGCCTCTTGACCAGAGATTTTTCCCTCATCGACATATCTTGGGCTGAGTCACGCTGGATATAAAATATAAATATATTTAACAATCATTAGAAGTTTGCTGAAATAAAATTTACTTTTGTTTGATCATGCATATCTCCTGTATACAAAAGGGATTAATATGCATTATTACGAGTTGGTGGGCATGTTAACTAGTACAATAGTGTTACATCTGAAGGCCTCTAAAATGCCGTATTCTGACCCAAACCGCCCTGCTGCCCATGCAATCGACAATCGTTGCCATGGCGACGCTGCATAGAACAATGAAATATGACGTCACGCACAAAAGAATTGTAGTTATAGCTTTAAATAGCCCGCTTCCATGACTAGTTGCCTAGTTGCACATGCTATGTTTCTTGGCAACATATATATGGTATAAAAAGGCGACTGGCCAACTATAGGGCCCCATAGGGGCTTTTTCGACACGGCGACACAGCGATTTTTAAAATCGACAACGCGACATTGGGGTTGTCTTAGAATCGACATGCGACATAAGACTTAGCGACACGCGACATGGAACGTTTCTTAAAATCGACACGCGACATGAACCTTTTCTTAAAATCGACACGCGACATGGACCTTTTCTTAAAATCGACACACGACATGGACCTTTTCTTAAAATCGACAACGCGACATGGCTACCCCCCCTCAGGGGCCCTAACTATATGTGGAAAGGCTTGCGATTTGCGGACAGTCAGTCCCAAAATGCTTTACTTTGGTCGTTGCATGCAGAAATTAAACCAAAGAAGCAGAGACAAGTCAACGCCTTTAATTTAAATTAAACTCGTAATAATAGTAATAGCGCGAGTTTTGCTTGGCGTTAGGCATTTTATTGGCCCTTCATCAAGCTGTAGCAGCCCTTCATTTTCATTATCCGCCCTCGGCCTTGCGGCCTCGGGCCGATAATGAAAATTGGCGGGCTGCTACAGCTTGATGTCGGGCCAATAAAATTGCCAAACGCCCCGCAAACTCGCGCTATTGTCATATTGTCTAAACTAAAAGGCAAATATTACTAAATCCCATCTGCTAAATACAATTTCTTTTTCCATATTGGGGTATCTTATGTATAAAAAAATGAATTTCTTCTGAACTAGATCATAAAATTATCAATAATATTCAGTGTAATATTTCTTTAGATATTTCAAGAAGAAAAGATTGCCAGAGAAATGAAAATATGAATGAACTGATTAAGTCTCTGGGCCCTACAGCCTGTCTGGCATGTTTGGAAAGTTCTGAGGAGTCACTGAAATTTTATTGGCCAAAACAGTTGTGAAAGGTATTAGGCCTAATGAATTTGACTCTAAAACCCAACAGAAGGTGCAAGAGATAAAATGGAAATAACCTTACAGAACTAATAAACTCTGTAGTTATATGTTTTAAAAGCTCCAGAGATCGATACAATATACCCCTTACACAATAGAATAGAAAATAATAGAAAACTTTCAACATATAATAGACTGATGAATAATATAAAGTCTAACTCTAAATTAGTCTAAGTATAGGAAGCTACAGATCTAGGGTGCATACTGTATAGCTGTCAACTGGTCTCAAGCAATACAGTACGATATATAAGGATTTCAACTTAGTGGATTGGTCAATGATGCATGATAATGTAATTTTAAACCTGGAAGTAGGGTATAGTTCACTCTGAGCAAGAGCAGTCCTGCATGATAATATTAAATTCTGGATGACAATTCTTCAGAAAACTCCTAAATATTGATACGCAATAATTTTCCTTTATTTATCGAAATATTTTACACTATTTAAATTGTGCTGTTATTTCCAAATTGGGGATAATTATTTAGCGGATAGGCTCGCAACAAATGGAAATATATGTGACCAATGTCATTCCATGGCGAATTCAGAGTGTACAGGTGTACGCAGCAGTAGACCTTGGCGCAAGTGCCCCCAGGCAAGCCCGCTTTTCTAGAAAGCAGGGTTGCCCAGAGGCACTTGCGGCAACGGTAGACCTTGGCGCAAGTGCCCCCAGGCAAGCCCGCTTCTCTAGGGGCACAATGGTAACAATGTTAAAATCCTTCGACGTTAGTAGGGAATCGACTGTAGCTTTTATTTTAATGCCGGCGCGTACAATACTAGTGCTTACGTATTCTATATACCTTGTTCTATCTTCTGACATGAAGGAAGTGTGTCAACACTAGATTGTTCCAGTCATATTTTCGCGAACAAATGTTGGAGCATGCAACTTTTCCCTACCAACCGCCATGCGTATGCAGCGCCACCTGGCGAATCCCGTCACCATTTGAACCATTTGTAGCCTGGGTCCCAAACTTTGTAACAGTCAATGAACCGTGAAAAAGGGCGCTGCTGTTATCCTTAAGTTTAAAGCAAGCGACTGACAGGGCCCTCTCGATAAGAGTTATATGCTAACGGAGAGGAGGAACCAAGTCGCATTCACAGGTACCGGCATCCGCCAAAAACAAATATGGCGGATGGCTGGTTGGGAACAGTTTTGTGCTCCAACATTTCTTCGCGAAAATATAATCGAAACAACCTAGTGTTGACACACTTTTTTGATGTCAGATGATAGAACAAGGTATATAGAATACGTAAACACTATGATTGTTCGAGCACACATTATAATAAAAGCTACAGTCGATTCCCTACTAACGTTGAAGGATTTTAACATTGTTACCATTGTGCCCCTAGAGAAGCGGGCTTGCCTGGGCCGGGGGCACTTGCGCCAACGGTAGACCGTGATACAGAACTCGGCCCATGCCTAGCCCAGAACCCTAGACTGTGTTTCAGCCCTTTTTCACTATAGAATGCTACATGGCTATGATTCCTCAACCATAGCCATGGATGCATGGCTAGCCCATGCCATGGGCCATGCAGAAGTCAGAAAATTGACTGGACTGACTTGCTGCTAAACGTTATATTATCGCCCATTTATTCCCTTTTAACATCCACAGAGCGGAAAGCTTTCTACCTGGAACGACGCCATTCTGTCAACAAATGTAGGCCACGACACTAGTCAAGTTCACATTATGGCCTGGTGTTGATGTGAAGTCAATTAATCAATCATTCGACAAGAGTGACTGACAAGACGCACTGACAAATGTCACAACACGTCCGCCATGTTGCTTTGCTATGGGACGCCGAAAAGCAAATTCTAAAATTATAGTCCAATAACATGCCTCTCCATGCGGAACCGCGAGGTGTGAGCCGGGAATCAGGCTGATGAAGCCATGCACCCTCAACTTTTCGAACCCGAATCAAAATTATCAACACAGGGCGTGTCGTAATGAGGATATTTTTTTGATCAGATTGGTGACTCTCGTGTGAGACTGCAGTAGCTTACCGATAGTTATATATACGGGCGTGTTTTTCGCCCTTCGATATTAAACTGATATCACAACATGTCTCCGTCTTAAGGTCAACACTCACAAGATTACGCAATGTGTCAACATTCCAAAAAAAAAAAATTCATCGTATCTTGGCATCGTTAATGCCAGCATATACACTAGAATAATTCCAGCTTCAAGCCATACCAACGCCAAGAATTAGTAGCAGATGGAGACATATATGACCCTAGGCCTTATTGAATAAAATAATTTAACAAAATGCTATCATATCGCCATTAAACGGCTTATAAACGTTGATAGTGTGACGGATAAGAATTTATTTAACTTGGGGAAAAAAATGGGGATTCACATTGTCTTAAAGTCGAGAGCGGGCGGGGGTTCGAACATGTTTCTCTAAATAAGTATTGTTTCTGTGGATCTACTTGAAAATGCAATAAAAAGATATCTTACTTTTTGTCAAATCGGCTTTAACAGGAGCAGATCCAGGAATTAACAAAAACGGGGGGGAGGGTTCCATTGAAAACTTGCGGACCGGGGAGGGGGTTGGAAAACAAGATTACGGCTGGGGGAGGGGGTCTACGCCCTAGGTGGTCTACATTTTCCATTGGAAAGCGGCATTTTTCCTTAAATACGGAGCCCCCCCCCCCCCTCCCCCTGAATCGGCCCCTGCTTCAATATAAAAATACAGGTATGTTACTGAACTACCCTTTGCGCTATAAACTCGATTATAACTAAATAGCCTATCTACGCTGCTGGTGCAGGGGTTTACCTATCCTTACTTAAAACCGGGAATTGTAGTGCCAAGTGACATTTAATTTTAGGTGTGGACCCTGTTTTGAAGACCCTTTATTTTGTTGCGGACAACCGCCTCCTTAACCCCTTCGTCAAAGCTGTCTCTAATTAGATCCACACCCCTTTTCAAAATCAAACATTTTGACTGCCTGAATGTCTGCATTTTGCATCATTCCACACCTTAGTAGTCGGATGCATCCAATTGACCTATAAGGGTAGTAGTCGGATGCATCCACTTGACCTATAAGGGGGGGGGGGGGGGCTAGGGGAGATCGTGTTCCCAAATCACGAAGACTAAATTTCTTTATTCCCATTTCACGATGAATTAAAAGCTCTCCGCATGCAATGGAAGGGCGGATACACGATACTAAATTGACGATTTCTCGATTCATGTTAACCGTTATTTAATATTAAAGTTTCCAGTTCACGATTAATGAAAAATCTTAATCACGGCAGTCGCCTAATACCCCATTCCCAGTTTACGAAGAATTATTTTCCTCATTACCAGATCACTGTGAAATAAAACGCCCAATCCCGAGGAACGCAAATGCCCCTTGCCCCTTGCCCCCCCCCCCCCCCCCGCCCCCACCCTATAAGCGAGGAGCGCGCGCATTCTCACATGAACGTGAACCGTCTCACTAGAGATTGGCGCGCATATAATTAAAGAAAATGCAATCAATGGGTAATGATGCGCGAGGCTAGAAGTAATTGCCTATAGTCTACATTTTACTGGGACCACTTAGTATGAGGGTACAGATCATACGCTTGGATAACCGTGGATCTCCGTGCGATCAGCCAAATCAAATCGATGGGGCAACGATGCGTGAGACCGATTGGCTATAAACGGAGCATGCGCCGCCCATACTCAGTGACAGAGGCGCGCGCAGATCAGCCAGATCGTGTCGAAGCGAGGACAAGCAGACAGCGGTTGACAGCGACTTGGCGTGGTTGGGAACGATGGAGTCACTACGAAGATTGGTTAACATTGGGTCTTTCTCCCTTCTCCAGGAGAAGCTGGACAGATGGCTAGAAGATTATCACGTAAGTACCCTTTGTAATACATTGGTGTTGATAATACGTGCGATTATCCTTTGGTAATTCGATTACACCACGTACAGATCTGGGCAAGTCGACAGCGAAGTCCCGCCCACTTTGGCAAAACATTGACACAAGGACTGCCTTTACAAAGGCCTGCCTGATTTACGTAAACCATGTCTTTGCCGCGCAAACTATAGATCTATCCATGTTAGGCGAATTTAGCATCTGTTAGGCCTGCGACAATTTAGGCTTAGGGTTGTTTTACCTTTTTTCTACGAATCATATGATACTTATTGTGAAAATATGTATTTGTTAGCTTACGGCGGCAACGTGCGATAAACTATAGTAAGTAACTTACTGATCTGCTTATATAGATCCGCTGGGTCTATATCTAATACCAGGCTGGGAGGCGCGATTTATTGTTGTGGTTATTGTTTGGAATCTATCCTGCATTTGTGACTGTGCTCTCTGATGCATTTTCCATGTAGGTAGCCGGCTTGCTACGTTTTATTACTGTGGCCTAATCAACTGGGCCATAACATGATATGTTCCAATATAGGCTTGATTACCGCTTTAATACTAAACAGAAATTGTCAGAGATTGGAAGTGTCATAATGAGGAAACGTTATTGTGAAACCCATCAAATCATGTATTTATATCTAAGAAATTTCAGTGCTGTTTTTACAGTGGCATCATTTGCACGAAAACCGCGCGAAGAAAATCTGCAACTAGGTTGCCATGGTAATCATCAATACGTCATCATAAAACAATACATCGTCGTTTTGATTATAACAACTAAATGCCGAAAACGCTTGTACTGTAGGGCTTTCATCTTACACAGACAAAGACCACAAGTACATCTGTAGCGCCAATGTGTTTTTAGTTCCTTGGCTACCTGCAAAGGCAAGCGCAGTGCATGGCACTTCAGTCAGCCAGTGAGCTCAGTCAAAGAGCATGAATAGTGTTACACACATCCATATGGGACTATGCGACTCGGGTCCCTTGAGCCGCGGCCTGTAATGGATTGGCGGTATGAAACGTGATCAAGTCTTTAGGTACAGCAGATTGCCTCGTTGATAGGGTACCCCGGCCGCAGAGGGCGGCCGCGGCGAAAGTGGACTGAAGAGACCCACCCTCTCCCACCGGTAGTCAAAACTGCCTTTTGACACGGTCCCGCTACTGGTACGCTTGACCCCCCCTCCCCACCCCCCTCTCCTTCCCCTCATCATCACACTCACATACCAAAGTCCCTAATTGGTTTGCTTGCAAAATTCTTATTGGGCTTCCTTTGTTCACGAATATGATATGAACCTGATTATGTGTAGGCTGCTTGGTTATTGTTTTCATCAGTATTTTAAATGCATATCTTTCAAGGCTCCCCCATAATTCCTTCGCACCCGTTCACTTGAAGCACTCCTGCATGTCGACCTAATATATACACACACATCTCACGCAGTTCTCGTCATCATAATTATCTAAATTTTTGGCAGCCCTGTCTCGAAGACTTAGCACCCGCCTCCTCGCCATGTTAAAGCACGTTGAGCCAGCGCAGTGCAGACACATGCACAGATAGTTTCGTTGACCTGTCTAGCACTGACCGCAGTGAGGTCTACCTATCACTTACACCGAGTGGTGTGACCAGCACCAGGGGTCCGGACTGGTGACAGACCTACGTGTAAACCCCTCCAGAAAAGTGTGGTGGCCGAGGATCTCTCAGAGTGGCTTCTGATCCTTGTGTTGACTTTTCTTGGCACTTGACTAGCCCCCCAAGTGTGAGACAACTCCTTGTAAACCGGCTATATAAATATATGCGTGCCAGCTAACTTTTGAGCTGGTGTGTTTCTGGATTCTTGGGTTTGAATGTCATCGCGACGTTTGCCCCCGCGAGCCAGATGTTTGGCATTGTGGGGCGTTGGGCAGGGCTTGGCGGGGCAGGGCTTGGCGGGGCAGGGCTTGGCATGGTATGGGGCATGGCGGGACAGGGCTTGGCGGGGCAGGGCTTGGCATGAAATGGGGCTTGGCAGGGGCAGGGCTTGACATGGTATGGGGCTTGGCGGGGCAGGGCTTGGCACGACATGGGGTTTGATGGGACGGGCCGCGGACTACGGGTGCCCCTTTGATTGATTGGAGTCGTGGAGCCTCCATCGGGACCTAGATGTGTGTGGACAGACGTGCCCCGACAGGATTCCTGATCGGGGCGCGGGCGCCATTTCCTCGAATGTGTCTTGTGTGTGCGAGAGTCCGAATCCGCGCGAAAGCACCCCCCCCCCACCCACCACCCCTACCCGCCACGCGCACCAAAAAAGGAAACCAAGCGGAAAATGCCATTGACACTGCAGCACAGGAGGTCAAGTCTGGAACGTACGTGGCGGTCCAGCCAAAAGGCGAACGAGTGTGGTTCCAATAGAATGGGTGGGTTCTCGGTGTGAGGGAACGATGGGGTGGGGGGTTAAGCTAGCTTTATATGCATCAGGAACCTATCTATAATTTCGCATGCATCCCCGTATGTAAAGACGCAATTAGACCTTATAGTTTATATACATATATATATATATGTATATAGTCAGAACTGATGTGTCTGGGGCTGCTTTGGCGCGCTGTTCGACCCCGCAGTAAACTATCGGTGACCCCATCCCGCCTATATACCGGATTAACCCAGAGAGGGGCCCGCGCTGGCCGCTCTTACTATTGAGTGAACGTCGGCATCTCTATCCTAATATATATAACTTTGAGGATCTATCATGCGTTTGACAGCGAGCAATGCATGATGACCTGGAAGTTACTTCATTTGAACTGTGGCACCTATTTATTTATGATGCACCTCCGCTGAGCCCACCGCATCGGTCTGGCCAGTGACCATGCAGCGGTGTGCAGTTCGGCCTTGCGAATCGTATGAATGGGAAACGTATACGCGCTGCCCGGCCATAGAACGCACGTCACGGTTATTGACCAATCATCTTTACCTTGGTATTGACTGTCGGTAATCCGGGGATCGATTTCTGAGCCGTGCCTCGCCGTCTGAGAGGCTCAAGGGATGGGCTATTTAACGGATTCCTTCACACATCTCTTACTGACTCGAGTGTGCCATCGGTGGAAGAAAGGGGGCAGTCGTGGCTCGAGCAAACAACCAAAGAAAATGTTATTGTCTGATATAAAGCGACCGTGAGCGAGGCTTATTTGTTTTCGTTAACTTAACCGCTGTGACCTCATTGACAGCGGTAGTGGCATGATTAACGACGCGACGTACGTTTTATATAAAACCAATTAATCTCACTTGACCCGTTTCACCCGGTAGAAGTGGGTCTCGGTTTACTTTTGCTAAGTATGCAACGATCGAAAAAAAAAACCTGCAACAAAAGAGCAAATGCACATATTTCTCTTCGGGGTTTTTAATTACAGAAAAGCAAGCATAGTCAGCTTTTTAACGTCAACTCAGGAGCACCGCCGCCCCCCCCCCCCCCTCTCTACCCCCCCTAAATTCCTCGTACAATGTCCGGGTTTTCCCCCTATTGCAGATCAACTCCTGCGACCAGAACGTGTCTCGCTGTTGTGAAGCCATCGAACAGAATGCCAGAATACAGACTCAGCTCTTCAAGATCCTCAACCTCACCGCCGGCGAAGGTCAGTCAAGGTCAACCACGTGCATATCATATATACCTATCGCGTTCCCAATGGCCTTGTGCTGTTTGTCGTAAAGGGTTAAATTAAAGAAGTTGAGTATATTATGTAAGAGTCGAATCATGTGAAGTAATACTGAGCAACGTCATGCAATATCAAAAACTGAAGCTTTGTATAATATAGAATAACTAATACGCAAATGACTTATGTAATACGTTAAATATTTACTCTCATGTCAAGGTTAACATGATCGATATTAGTAAATAATGATCTTTAAATTGTTCACGAATAAACCAATAAGTAATGCCACAAGAATTTCGTAACTTTGGTTGGTATAAATGTTCAATTTATATTACCTAACCAAAGAGGAAAGAAAAGTTGGTTTAATAATAAAGATATTGCAAAACTTAATTTAAATAATATTGGCTGGCAAGAAATCGCATGACGATGGCTGCAATGCACACTAATCAGTTAATTAGTTCCGCATTAAGTGATTAGTCGGTAAAAATTCACATGTATGTCAATGATAGTAAAAGGTTCCCCAAGCTCAGTGTTTAAATCAAGACGCGTTGAACTATTACGGACAACAAAAATGATTAATTTTATTTTATTTTATTGTGATTATATCTTTTGCCGCAATGTAAACGAAATTTATTAGTCGTACTATATTAATTATACCAATGCTACATATACCATCATCGGGTCGTCTCACCTCAATCGATGATAGGATAAAAGTACCTTGCAAGGTAGCCGATGCGTTAGTATCTACAGACCAGACATATGTCTGTCCTTCCACCTACGTGGCCTCGCCTCGCTGTGTGTAATGGTCGTCAGTACTCAGATAGGATTCTCCACGCCGACGTGCCCTATCGGTCCCAGATCGTTGAATCCTCTCGATGGAACACCACATCTTGGGCTTTCTAGAAGGTCGACTGTTGGTACATGACAGCCATTAGATAGTATGTTGGCATTCCTAGAAGTATAATATTGGCCATCTTGCTTCGGCGTTAAGTTGCGGTATCGCGTAGGTACTTATGCGCCTTCATAATAACGCATATAGTTAACATCTCGTCGTGGGGGAGCCGGCCCGATAGCTCAGTGGGTTAGAGCGCTCGCATTGAGTGCTCGGGCCACCTGTGAGCCGATCGGTGGTTCTCGCCCCGCTGTGGCCATGTCTGCGTGGTCGCAGTATAACGATTCCATGTCCATGTCCTTCTTCGCAAAGAGTAGGGGGTTACCCCCTGGGACATAGCTCCACTCTCGCTTCCCTCTCCCATTGACGCGATATGACCAAAAGGAGTTAAAGCGTTCTGAATATACAACCAATCAATCTCGTCGTGGGAATCACGTGATCTCGGAATCTGCCTGTGTAAAATGTAAACGCTAGCCGAAATAGTAACACCCCAACATGCATTATTGTAAAATTATATTCTATGTTACATTGTCAAGTTTAGGATCGTAATACATCAAAATAGTTAACGTAAGTGTGTCTTAATTGCATAGGGCCTATGTTTGCAGTATAAACCGCCAAAGTGCATTCGATTGTCATCAAATAGCCGCATAAATAGTGGTTCATACCAACATCCGGGAACTTTGTTGGACCGTTATGAGCACCGAATATAGAGGATATATTTGTATTATTCCGTTAAAATGAAAGACATCTGACAATGGTACAAAACTTAACCTAGCATACACTGTTTACTTCCAATTATTGAATTAAGATTATGTTCTTGAAATTTATTTAAATGTCGTTTCATAAGATAAGATAAAGTTTTATTTTACGGCGGTACATGCAAAGGGTTAAGAGGGTAACTTTACTTAGAACTTGCGCGCTACTAGCCGACACCGATAGTATTCCTGCTTTCCGCTAGGTGGCGTGTACGGCGGGGCTTCTGTCCTCAAGTCCCGACTGCTGCCGATGCTGTCTCAGGGGCTGCTGGCTCCCAGCGGTCTGACCGCCGACATCCTGACCGAGGTGGCGTCTAAAGACCGAGAGATCAATGACGTACAGGACATGTACGAGCGCTCGCTGCAAAACCTGGAGGAGGACCTGACCAACACCAGGGCAGAGGCCGACGACCTCAAGAACGAGTAAGCGGTCACTTGTTTGACCTTTGATTTAAATTTAATTAAATTTAATTTAAATTATCGGACGAGTCTCTGTTAATACCAGGGGCTTTTAGGGGCCTACAGGCATGACAGGTTCGCTAGATATAATTGTAAAATATTTGTGCATGTTAACCAATGTTAATCGTTAACCTTAACCCGGCAGATTGGATGAGACTCGTGGGGAGCTCAGCTCCATCAGGAGAGCGTCAACCAGTGAAAAGATGTTCACTGAGGCTGAAGTGCGCGAACTCCGGGCCAAGTGAGTAGGATATTCCACAGTCCACACCAATCCATAAACTTACTTCAATGATACGTTATTCACTACGAAAACATAATTCCGCATTATGTAGATTGCAGTATCAGAATATACATCACAGAATGTTTCAGAAGTGATATGAATAGAATGATCAATACCTTTGACACATGTTCATCGATGTAGTGGCGGATTATGGTTTATGTTAATGGAAGAGATAATTAGGTTACACATCCGCAAAACTGACGACCGGGTTGTGCCTCATAACACTGTTTCCTCAGTGGCTGAACAATGGGAGGGCATCCCCACTGCCCCACCCTCCTCACCCCAGAATCCGACTGTCGATACGCCCTGATTGTTACTGTTTTCCTCCAGGCTGCGTTTGGCGGAGGAAGAGTTGTCGACGACGAAGAATCGCGCTAACCTCGTGGACACCTACGAGCGACAGTTGCGCCGCCTACGTGAAGATGTGTCCGTTCTGACTGGCCGCAGGGACGTCCTCCTCAACGGGTTCGTTGTCTGCCCTTTTTAAAGTAGCCTACATACATGCGCCATCTATGATGCGTATGTTTTATATCTCGTTGAGTCTGTAAAACAACAATTTCAACATAAAACTGAGCGGAATAGTTTGTCACGCGCGGACGTCCTAGCGAGTCGCGGTCGACATCACACAGAATACCAAACAGCGAACAGGCGCGCAGGGATATAAAGCCGGCCACCAACTTCTGCTCCGGTGAACAAATTTGCTACTCTCCGGATAGCCCACAGGCTTTCAGGATTTAAATTCGAGACAGACTATACTTATTTGACATGGAGAAGAGCTGGTAATATAAAAATTACAGAACATATTACTATAATTTATCGTGTTCGCCCACCTGCCAGCGCGTCAGGCGGCATGCCTGCGTGCTGTATAGATGGTCGAGGTATATGACCTCGTGCGACAACATCAACGACATTCCAGTACATACCACCATCCATCATGTGCACTGAAGCTTTGGTATACACTGAAACAATCAGCTGTAAATTGTTATATTAATAAAAATGAAATAACAACTTTGACCTTGTTTCGACTCTGACCGGAAACTGGAAAAACTAGTCCCCGATTCGTTCATAAATGTATATACAATGTGGAACTAAAAACCGTGAGATCGTACAAACATAACCGATAATCGACTACCCCCATAAATACGTTTTAACGTTGCTCGAACTTCTTATATATTATTATCATCAATCGGGGTTTTAGAAGCAGTTGCCTATCATATTGCAAATAGAAACAGTTGCCTATCATATTGCAAATAAAAACAATTGCTTATCATATTGCAAATAGAAACAATTGCTTATCATATTGCAAATAGGAACAATTGCCTATCATATTGCAAATAGAAGCAATTGCCTAGCTCTACACACTAAAGGACTCAATGGTTTGCTATGTCTTGGATACGTCTGCAGAAGCACGTTGCTGGCCCCCGTGAAGGACTACTCGAGCCTGCCCCGCCCCACCTCCCCCCTGGCCCCCGAGGACGTGACCCAGAGAGTTCGGCAGCAGAGCCTGATCACACGCTTCAACGACATGTTCGCCCAGGATCGGCTGGACGCCCTGGATACACTCCGGAGATACTCGGACGACTACGAGAACAACCAGCGCATCACCTTCTCTGCCATACAGGTGAGGTCACCCATGACGTCATACAGGTGAGGTCACCCGTGACGTCATACAGGTGAGGTCACCCATGACGTCATACAGGTGAGGTCACCCATGACGTCATACAGGTGAGGTCACCCATGACGTCATACAGGTGAGGTCACCCATGACGTCATACAGGTGAGGTCACCCATGACGTCATACCGGTGAGGTCATACAAGTGAGGTCATACCGGTGAGGTCATACAAGTGAGGTCACCTTCTCGGCCGTACAGGTGAGGTCACCCATAACGTCATACAGGTGAGGTCACCCATGACGTCATACAGGTGAGGTCCCCATATTCAGTGATGGAGCAAATTCGTCATCCTTTGTTTTAAATATGATAAATATACAGCAATTACGATAGTTAACCATTGAGCAAACGCGCGATTCGGCGTGAGCATATTTAGCCTGATAATTTCTCTGCCGTATTTCAGCGTTTACTTTACATCATCCATGTGTGAGCATGTTAGCGAATGCAATGTGGTTGCTAACTGCAGTGTCTGTTATTGCCATTGACGCCCCGACTGTGAGAAGTCCTCCTCACAGTCTCTGTCTGTTTCCCCGTGACAGGAAGCCTTCACTTCCGCCAAGCTGTCCTTCGCCAACTTCAAGATGAAGGTTCGCTCCAACCTGGCCGTGACCCACATGGGCCCCGAGACCTTGGAGGAAGCCGTGCAGGACTACATCAACCGGAACACCGACCTCTACGACCTGCCTGGACTCGTGTCTGTAAGTACCCGAATCCGTCAGGCATCTGGTGTGAGGGGCTGGCTTCGGGTGTCATCTGGTGTGAGGGGCTGGCGTCGGGTGTCATCTGGTGTGAGGGGCTGGCGTCGGGTGTCATTTGGTGTGAGGGGCTGGCGTCGGGTGTCATCTGGTGTGAGGGGCTGGCGTCGGGTGTCATCTGGTGTGAGGGGCTGGCGTCGGGTGTCATCTGGTGTGAGGGGCTGGCGTCGGGTGTCATCTGGTGTGAGGGGCTGGCGTCGGGTGTCATCTGGTGTGAGGGGCTGGCGTCGGGTGTCATCTGGTGTGAGGGGCTGGCGTCGGGTGTCATCTGGTGTGAGGGGCTGGCGTCGGGTGTCATCTGGTGTGAGGGGCTGGCGTCGGGTGTCATCTGGTGTGAGGGGCTGGCGTCGGGTGTCATCTGGTGTGAGGGGCTGGCGTCGGGTGTCATCTGGTGTGAGGGGCTGGCGTCGGGTGTCATCTGGTGTGAGGGGCTGGCGTCGGGTGTCATCTGGTGTGAGGGGCTGGCGTCGGGTGTCATCTGGTGTGAGGGGCTGGCGTCGGGTGTCATCTGGTGTGAGGGGCTGGCGTCGGGTGTCATCTGGTGTGAGGGGCTGGCGTCGGGTGTCATCTGGTGTGAGGGGCTGGCGTCGGGTGTTATCTGGTGTGAGGGGCTGGCGTCGGGTGTCATCTGGTGTGAGGGCTTGGCGTCGGGGTGTCATCTGGTGTGAGGGGCTGGCGTCGGGTGTCATCTGGTGTGAGGGGCTGGCGTCGGGTGTCATCTGGTGTGAGGGGCTGGCGTCGGGTGTCATCTGGTGTGAGGGGCTGGCGTCGGGTGTCATCTGGTGTGAGGGGCTGGCGTCGGGTGTCATCTGGTGTGAGGGGCTGGCGTCGGGTGTCATCTGGTGTGAGTGGCTGGCGTCGGGTGTCATCTGGTGTGAGGGCCTGGCGTCGGGGTGTCATCTGGTGTGAGGGGCTGGCGTCGGTTGTCATCTGGTGTGAGGGCCTGGCGTCAGGGTGTCATCTGGTGTGAGGGCTGGCGTCGGGTGTCATCTGGTGTGAGGGGCTGGCGTCGGGTGTCATCTGGTTTGAGGGGCTGGCGTCGGTTGTCATCTGGTGTGAGGGGCTGGCGTCGGGTGTCATCTGGTTTGAGGGGCTGGCGTCGGGTGTCATCTGGTGTGCTCTTCAAATCGGCATCGGTTCGTTTGTATACACGAAAACTCCGATAGATGTTAAAACTGGTAATACGATTCCAAATGGCAATTAAAAACCATTGACAAGGCTTAATGAACAGCGCATCAAGCCGAAACTACAGACATATTCAATGCGGAACTAAAGTTTCTGTAGCTCTAAACATAAAACATGTATCTATCAAAGAAAAGATAATTTATTTAAGTGCAGCTAAAAATATGAGTATTAAATAGTAGCTTAAGGTATATGAAATACAAAAGTTAGGAAGTTAGGAAGTCAATTATTTTTCCGTGACAGGATGTGGTACGTGCCTTGAACCGGAAGTCGTACATCTTCCTACCCCCGGATGTCTCGTACAACGTGATCTCGCCGTTCCTGCGCGAGGCCTGCAAGCTGGCCTGGAACATGTCTGCCCTGGCCCACCCTCTGGACATCGCAGTGGCAAACGACGCCGAGCTATACGATGAGACCAGGTAATTATAACAAGGGTCGACAACGACTTCTGGTCGCCGGTCAATTTAAATATGGTTTCTGTCTCTGAATGCGTATATTTAAATCAAATTTTCTTGCGTCATTTGTTATGTTTTTTTACGCACATTGCGGGATAGAGAGGCTTTAACGAATGACCAAGTAAGCATGAGATGACAGATCGGATAAAATGTCCGAAAAATGGTAATATTAATGTTAACCGTTATGACATGAACTTTAAACCAGACGTGACATTAACTAAGTCCAAAATTATAGATGTCTTCCGTAATCTTTGGTTGGTGGATATATATTCATGTTATAATATTACTGTATGTTTCCGTTATAGTTGAATTGTGTGAGGTTATATACCCAACAGTTACCGCCGCGGTTACTTATGTTATGTGATTGTTTTGCCCGCCAGGTACCGCCGCAGTTACTTATGTTAGGTGATTGTTTTGCCTGCCAGGTACCGCCGCAGTTACTTATGTTATGTGATTGTTTTGCCCGCCAGGTACCGCCGCAGTTACTTATGTTATGTGATTGTTTTGCCCGCCAGGTACCGCCGCAGTTACTTATGTTATGTGGTTGTTTTGCCTGCCAGGTACCGCCGCAGTTACTTATGTTATGTGATTGTTTTGCCCGCCAGGTACCGCCGCAGTTACTTATGTTATGTGATTGTTTTACCCGCCAGGTACCGCCGCAGTTACTTATGTTATGTGATTGTTTTACCCGCCAGGTACCGCCGCAGTTATGACGCGGACTACTCAGCCCCCCTCGTCAACCACCACATCTGGCCGTGCCTGATGCAGGGTCTGAGGGTCGTCATGAAGGGAGAGGCCTGCACGCGCCGGGGCGCCTCACTGGTGGGTGTCCCGGGGGGGGGGGGGGGGTGAGGGAGGGAGGGTTTTAGGGTCGTCATGCAGGGAGAAGCCTGCACGCGCCGGGGCGTCTCGCTGGTGGGTGTCCGGGGGATGAGGGGGGGGAGGGGGGGGGGTCAGGGAGGGAGGGTCTGAGGGTCGTCATGAAGCGAGAGGCCTGCACGCGCCGGGGAGCCTCACTGGTGGGTGTCCGTGGGCGGGGGGGGTGCGGGTGAGGGAGGGAGTGTTTGAGGGTTGTCATGAAGGGAGAGGCCTGCACGTGCCGGGGAGCCTCACTGGTGGGTGTCCGGAGGTGGGGGGGGGGGGAGGGGGGAGGGGGTTACTGACCCATGACCCAGTGTCATCCTGTGAAGAAGGATTTACACCCTTATTATCGATGTATAATGATAATAATAATGGATGTGCTCGTACGATTGACTTGATCGTAATTTGTAGGCCTGGCTGGAAATACTAGGGAAGCACTGAAGTATGCAGTATTGATATGTGATATTAAGATTAAGACACTTTTATAATAAAGTATTATTTATAATTATAATTGCTTTTTGGGGAAATTGTTAGTGACATTAATCCTAACCGTTTTATTGATTCATCATCATGAAGGTTGATGAATGATATTTTGAGCAGTGCCGCGGATAACTGACATTTCCATCTCCTAGCCCGAACTTGACTTGCTGATTATCATGAATATAGTAATAACAACACAACACGTATGGTGAACTCCCCTCTACCCCCCTCACAGAGCCGCAGTCGCAGTCCCAGCAGATCCGCCAGTCCGACCCGGGCCATGAGTCCCGTCCGATCTCTGTCCAGAGGGCGCTCGCCAACCCGGGCACGCAGCCGTTCCCCCAGCCCCTCCAGACTCCGTGCTCGCTCCATCAGCCCAGGTCAGTAACTCTCCCCTCTACCGGAGCTCACTCCGCCATCCCTTGATCCCCAGCATGCTCCGCTTTACCACGCGGTTACGGGTCATTAGTGTAGATCAGTCCTGAGCTACTTACTCGTATTTCATATTAATTTTCGAATGAAAATCGGTGAACGGTCTTTAGTAGATCTGTTTTGATCGTGAGGGAGATAATCCCTTATTTCTACAGTTCCTTTTTTCCATTTTCAAATATGTATATTATGGAACCAGATGGACCTATATATATATATTTATATATTCTCTATTTATACTCTATTGATACATTCTCGTAATGCAATTTTCGTTTCGTTACTCCGCAGTTACTACAACTGTCGGATGTATAATTTAGACCTTTAGTAATTTCACATGAATTCATTTACCATCCGTGGCGTCTGTGATGAAATAAAAAAATCAAACACTTCAACTGCGGTTAGAATTCGTTACTGTCATTGAATAAGGGACAGGAAGTAATTACATATATAAAACAAGTAACTTGATCTATTATTATACGATGTGTTCATGTTTAATTACACAAACAATGAAGGCTAGACCAGATTGCCCTGTCGAAGGGTGGATTATGACGTGTTATTTTATGGAGGTGCACGACACAAACTGTGTGAGTTGCTGTGGTTTTGAGTGCGATGTCTGATCAAAGTTGCCTTCATTGTATTTACATGAAATTATATCCCAAAATGAGATTGTAAGTGTAAAAGCAGACCCCCATAACCCGTGCTGCAGGGCGCAGTGTTCCGTTATATAAGTAGTGGTGACCTTGACAGTGACCTTGCTTGATGTTTGGTGCCGTTGCTTTCGTCCCCTTAAGGTTCTTCCCGCGTGCGATTCCATTGAGATTCTTACCTCGATCAGTGGCCGTGGTAAGCAAAACTGAGGCCAGCCAATGGTTTATATATATAGTACTTACCACTAACTTAGATGACTCAGGCTTACTGTCTTACTGTTGCTTGCTGGTGGGGGTGGGTCTCAACAGAGGACTTCGCAAATATCGGCCCTATTTAGAACAGCATAACGGGCGCAAAGGTATGAGATATACGTATCTTTTGTGATATTTCAATTATTCATTAAATCCAATTTTACACGGGATTGGCACAGATTGTATCATATTACTTAACTTATTTTAGTTAAGGAATCTTAACTCAAGGAATATTTTCCTTCATATGAATGACATTATAGAAGGGATCTAAATGTTTGTGTCACGCGATGACGCCTTTTTGCCGTTACAAAAAAACGACATTCTACCCTTAATGTACGGTAAATGCAGTAGTTCTTTAAATGAATTACGACTTGCCGAGTCCTCTATGCAACTTGACTACCTATTAACGATTCATCCTTACCTGTTATTTTCCTTTACCTTTGAACCTTACTGCTTAGCTTTATATTCATCTTAGCACTCATGTTGACACTAACATGGTCGCTAAGCTACTGTATGTACACCTCCGTGGCATCGTATTCTATAACTAAAAATGGATGTTATTTTAAAACCTGGCCTAGTTTTATTATACTGATGTTTGGTACTTCTCGAGTCTAACATAAAGATCAAAACATTCATTTGATAAGATATATGGATCATCTAGCCGTTATAGACGGAGAAAGAAGTTGAATCGTGACAATGAAATTCCTCGACTGATTTTGATTACATTACGTGGTTACATTAGTGTTTAATACCTTACAGAAGTGTTCTTATAATGCTCTGATGTCTTGGTATTACCCTTGCATGTAATTTTGTTACTGTTCCACTGCATCTTTACATGGTCTGCTTTCAACGCATGAATGTTTTCAAATGTAATAATCAAAAAAGACTTTATTACATGCTATTCATTCATTCTCATCTTGCTGTCTGTGTGACTGATTGTGTCTGCAATATTAAATATGCTATAAACCATCATATTATATAAATTAATGGCTTCGTCCAGAATGATTTGGATGAATTAATCAGCAATAAATTAAGCAAAATGCATTGGCGACCCTTTCATTCTCTTAATAGGCCTTGATATAACGATGAGTGATATATCTGCCTATATCCTATTACATACCTTATTTCCGTGTTGTCTTCAGGGCCTCGCTCGTCCCGGGCCTCCAGCCGTCCCCTCACCGCCTCCACCGCCCTCTCCCACTACGGCGTCCGCTCATAGGCCAACAGCGGTCACGTGGTCCCTAGCGTCATCCGCGATGCCGGCACCAGGCAGACGACACCTCAAGTCTGGGGGTTAACGGGCACTCCGTCGAGAAACTCCGCGACTTTTATCACGTGAAAGCATAGCCACAGACCTGACATCTTCTGGCATTCGAACAGGGTCTGATTACAAATCGAAGGACCGACTGGATTTCAATTGTCTCACAGCAGAGCCTTTTTGTGGCGATATATATTTTTTGGGTGTTAGCTTATACGTTTTATGACTATTTATAGCCATGATACTATTTCTAGACTACAATACAAAATTGAGACCCGAAGTTCGAATATCAAATGCGTCTTGGACTTTTTGTGGTTTTCGAAACATACGCATCGTTTTGTTATGCCAAGTGGATAATCTTGTGCCAAATATTGTAATAGTGAGTCCGTTCGACAGAGTATTTATTTGTATCCTTATTTATCGCATATTTATCCGTGTCTTTGCACATTCGTATGGTGTTTAACTGTATTGCTGAAGCGAATTAAAATTCACTTAGCATGATGACGATAAAGCAAATTGTGATTCTGTATCATAAAATATTCGTGGATTTGAACTATCGTAGTTATTTCTCGATTCCTAGGTTAAAACTTGTTGGGAATCTTATATTATTATAGTGTACTATTGTAGTATTTTTCTATACGTCGTAACAGTGTTTTAACACGTGCCTTTGTCAGTATTCCGTCCACTTGGAAAAGGTATTATATACAAATAAACAAGTGTAGGAACACTTCTAGAACAGTGCCAGAGATTCCCGGTTTGACTATGATTATCGGAGAGTGAAATCAGATGTTATCTTTATTGATATTATTTTAAACTATATTTTTTATATTTATGGCTGCAGTGAAATTACGCTTAACTAACAATATATATACGAGATGTAGATGAAGGAGCTTTTCGAGTATCTTAGTTTTGAAAACTGGTGCTGAACATATATAGCACAGAATACTGCACTATTAATATCCAACGACCGTTGCTAGATGTAAATTGCAGATTAATAAAAGTTTTTTGTTAGATCTACTCATTTGGCTTGTTATTTGGTTATTTCTTGGCAACTGGACGAGCAACTGATCCCATTTGTCTGCACAAGATGGCAACGGCATTGCCATCGCAAATTTTCTTTTACATTAAAACCTTCATCTGTGTCATTTCTTGTCTTGCTGACCGTTCGCTATATTGCTTACTGGTTGAGGTAATCTCGCCTCAATTGGGGCATATTTTGGTAACCCGGGTATATCCCGAAGGTGGACCGATTACGCATCGGTATATTCTTTCACCCGGGTATGGGTGCGCGCCCATCCATTCGGTATGCCGATGTGCCCCGTTCAAAACAGCTTGGGACATTCGGGAGAAGATGGCGGCTGATTGAAAGATGATGAGAGAGAGTAGGTTGGTTTCAGCGCCCCTACGTGCACCAGATGTGAACGGTGTGTGCATTTCATTGCAATAGGCATATCCCTATCGGCACACCCGGAAGTTCCCTGTCACGTGTTGCAGGTCCCGGGCGGAATACCGAACCTGGCCCAAAGAAATGCGCCCAATGTGAATGATCGCATGTAGAGCGGAGTCATGTCCTTGTTCCCAGGAAGGAAGACTTAGGATATCTATGATACCCAGCCCTGGACATCCCTACACTGCGGCGCCCACAATGGAACTCTGGCACATCCCGCTCTAACCAGGAGAGGATCCAAGCAGGTTAACAGGTTAAACCACCTGCTGTTTAGGACGGTTTATAATTAATGCAACGTTCGCAATCTTTGTCACAATGTGGCAGGCGTGGCCCACGTGCCAATCCTATGTATCCATTGGTATGGTATATATCGACCAGCACACAATGGTTATTCCTTGACCATGGCTGTAAGGCAGGTTGATTGGCTGGTGAACTAGGAATATTTTATGGGAAGGGTTAAGGTGAAGATAAAAGCCATCTCCGGCAACCGACGAGTCTTCGGGAAGACAAACAAGAGATCGCTATATAACTTACACTTGCACGGGTAGGACTCGAACCAAGCACCGGTCTATACATTAGGCTCGCCTAGCAGAGCTTACTCGACAACACGCGCTCACGCTAAGCACCAGGCCACGTGGTCACGCTACCTACCAGGCCACGTGGTGACGCTGCCTACCAGGCCACGTGGTGACGTTACCTGCCAGGCCACGCAGTGACGCTGCCTACCAGGCCACGTGGTGACGCTGCCTACCAGGCCACGTGGTGAAGCTGCCTACCAGGCCACGTGGTGACGCTACCTGCCAGGCCACGCGGTGACGCTGCCTACCAGGCCACGTGGTGACGCTGCCTACCAGGCCACGTGGTGACGCTGCCTACCCGGCCACGTGGTGATGCTGCCTACCAGGCCACGTGGTGATACTGCCTACCAGACCACGTGGTGATGCTGCCTACCAGGCCACGTGGTGACGCTGCCTACCAGACCACGTGGTGATGCTGCCTACCAGGCCACGTGGTGATGCTGCCTACCAGGCCACGTGGTGATGCTGCCTACCAGGCCACGTGGTGACGCTGCCTACCAGACCACGTGGTGATGCTGCCTACCAGGCCACGTGGTGACGCTGCCTACCAGGCCACGTGGTGATGCTGCCTACCAGGCCACGTGGTGACGCTGCCTACCAGGCCACGTAGTGATGCTGCCTACCAGGCCACGTGGTGACGCTGCCTACCAGACCACGTGGTGACGCTACCTACCAGACCACGTGGTGACGCTGCCTACCAGACCACGTGGTGATGCTGCCTACCAGGCCACGTGGTGACGCTGCCTACCAGACCACGTGGTGACGCTGCCTACCAGACCACGTGGTGACGCTGCGTACCAGGCCACGTGGTGACGCTACCTACCAGGCCACGTGGTGACGCTGCCTACCAGGTCACGTGGTGACGCTGCCTACCAGGCCACGTGGTGACGCTGCCTACCAGGCCACGTGGTGACGCTGCCTACCAGGCCACGTGGTGATGCTGCCTACCAGGCCACGTGGTGACGCTGCCTACCAGGCCACGTGGTGACGCTGCCTACCAGGCCACGTGGTGACGCTGCCTACCAGGCCACGTGGTGACGCTGCCTACCAGGCCACGTGGTGACGCTGCCTACCAGGCCACGTGGTGACGCTGCCTACCAGGCCACGTGGTGATGCTGCCTACCAGGCCACGTGGTGATGCTGCCTACCAGGCCACGTGGTGACGCTGCCTACTAGACCACGTGGTGATGCTGCCTACCAGGCCACGTGGTGACGCTGCCTACCAGGCCACGTGGTGATGCTGCCTACCAGGCCACGTGGTGACGCTGCCTACCAGGCCACGTGGTGATGCTGCCTACCAGGCCATGTGGTGACGCTGCCTACCAGACCACGTGGTGACGCTACCTACCAGACCACGTGGTGACGCTGCCTACCAGACCACGTGGTGATGCTGCCTACCAGGCCACGTGGTGACGCTGCCTACCAGACCACGTGGTGACGCTGCCTACCAGACCACGTGGTGACGCTGCGTACCAGGCCACGTGGTGACGCTACCTACCAGGCCACGTGGTGACGCTGCCTACCAGGTCACGTGGTGACGCTGCCTACCAGGCCACGTGGTGACGCTGCCTACCAGGCCACGTGGTGACGCTGCCTACCAGGCCACGTGGTGATGCTGCCTACCAGGCCACGTGGTGACGCTGCCTACCAGGCCACGTGGTGACGCTGCCTACCAGGCCACGTGGTGACGCTGCCTACCAGGCCATGTGGTGACGCTGCCTACCAGGTCACGTGGTGACGCTGCCTACCAGGTCACGTGGTGACGCTGCCTACCAGGCCATGTGGTGACGCTGCCTACCAGACCACGTGGTGACGCTACCTACCAGGCCATGTGGTGACGCTGCCTACCAGGCCACGTGGTGACGCTGCCTACCAGGCCACGTGGTGACGCTGCTTACCAGGCCACGTGGTGACGCTGCCTACCAGGCCATGTGGTGACGCTGCCTACCAGGCCATGTGGTGACGCTGCCTACCAGGCCATGTGGTGACGCTGCCTACCAGGCCATGTGGTGACGCTGCCTACCAGGCCACGTGGTGACGCTGCCTACCAGGCCACGTGGTGATGCTGCCTACCAGGCCACGTGGTGACGCTGCCTACCAGGCCACGTGGTGACGCTGCCTACCAGGCCATGTGTTGACGCTGCCTACCAGGCCACGTAAGGTAGGGATATGCATGTATATGGTAGGAACCAATAACACCATTCTTTCAAGGGTGAGGTAATTTATTTTCATGACCAGCAAAACAATTATATATAACCAATGAGATTGAAGCGTGAACCAAAGCTACCGAATGGCTTCGTGGTACGAACCTCCAAATAACGTACAAATAATAATACTTCTGACAATTATTACAAAGGGAAGACCGAAAATTCTTGAATTCTTCGGACAAATCTACTTGCTCTGCCTTCATATCAGTGATACAAAAAACGTGTTTTCAGTTTGACACAAAAATTTGATTGAACGTTGAATTAGAAACGATTGACATTATGGAGCGGCATATACGTATGCTTCAAAGTGCTAACATATATAGAACATGTACTGTACGGGGAGGAAGACCACGAGTGTCGCTAAGCAGCATATCGCGCATATCTCTATCAGACTGCTTAGCGGCATTCAAGACTATAGTATTGTGTCATCTGAATTAGTTCGGACCATATAACATATATATAACATACAAGTTTTAATACAAAACGTAAACGTTAAAAATAATATATAGAAGTACAAAATACATAAAAGCGAGTGCGGAGTAATTGATATCACAGTAAATTAGCAGCTCTAATCGCAGGACTTTACTTCTTAGCCGATGTTGGGATACAGGGATTGAGTTGTAACTGGCTCCGTAGGACCTGACGTCACGTTGACCTCCAACGAGGCGTTCCGCCCTTGACCGCTAGGGCTCTCTAGAGATCTCGTGGTTTCTCCCTGTTGGCGAGAACCACTCTCCGTGTTCCTGTAGGATGCGGACCCCGTGGCGCTGAGCTCCACGTCCACTTCCGCCTGCCGGTCGAACTCCCCGGCGTCCACGTTACTCGACTCCATACTGGCCACGCTGACGTCATCAGCCATATCCCAGGAGTCCTCGCGCTGCAGCGTCCCGGCCCCGTCCACCCCATTCACCTGTGACGCCATCACGCATTCCGTGTGCTGTTTCTCGGCCTCCGTGACTTGCTTGACCTTCGTGGCGTCGGTGTCCTTGTGGACCTCGTGCATCAAGGTCACACCGGTGTTCTTGACCACCGTCTTGGCGATGGCCTTGGGACCCAGGTTGGTGGCCGTGTAGACTGTCATTCCGATGTTTCCGCCACTGTGTAAGACGTTCTCCGTGAATTGGCCGGCGTCTTTGCCATACCTTGAGGCACAATGGAGATAACATGTGCCATATAAATAACAATTGAAGTTGAAGTATATCACGACTTCTAAACAGAGGCAATCATCTTCACGTAGCCTTAATGGAACATCACAAAGAGTTTAGTTTCATTATTTATTTGCCGGAATCTGTCTTTTATCTCAATGAAGCATACTATCTTTGACATTCATTCATTGCTTGACAAACATGACAAATTCAAGTTTCATATGGCACCATCCAAGATATAAGCGCTGTTTGCCTGGACATCGCGCTGTGGGCAGTTAAACGCTCAAATGCAACAAATCCTTTAATATACAAGCGAATGATATCATAAAACATCACCAGCATAAGCATATCAATATAAAACAAAAAATGTGACAGATACACCTGCAGCATCAAAACTTTAAAGTTACCATTTCAACAAACAAGCGAACAGTCGAATAGTCTCATAATCACAGACTATGAAAGTCACGACCGTGGAGAGGACCACAATATTTCAGAGAAAATGTGGGTCATTGCCATCAGTAAATGCAAAATTGCTACTTCCATCGAATGTGAAAGCACAACCATACTATAAAGTCCGGTGTTCTTGCGACTGAGCTAGCTGGCCTTCATAGCGACCGGTGGCGGTTAAATGCGCCTTGATCTGAACTAACAAAACTTATCTCGCCAAAGTTGTTGCTGCTCCGCTCGTCCAATGCTCACTGTTTGTTGTAACAGTAATTTTGACCCCAACTTTAGGTATAATATCAAAAGTAAAAAAGAAGAAAAATCAAATAAACACCCAAACATACCCTCCAGTGGTGGAGAGCAACCGATATATATATCTATAGTTGATTGATTGCATATTCAGGACGTTTTAACCACTTTTGGTCATATCGCGTCAATGGGAGAAGGAAGGGAGAGTGGAGCCATGTCCCGGGGGTACTCTTTACGATGGGATCGTTATCCTGCGACCACACAGACATGGTCACAGCGGGGCTCGAACCACCGATCCACGTACCGTTAGGCTCTCAGGTGGCCAGAATCTTATATATATATATATAGTGATTTTGTGCAATGTTACATACTTATGTTGGACGATGTTGACTGTCTCTGAGGAGATGCTTCCGGCCAGTGCGCGAGCGGCTTGTTCTAGGCCCGTGAAGACAGTCGCCCAGGCTACAATACCAACAACATGCGATCACCACATGAAGAGAGCCGAGTACCCTTGGGTACCGTAAGGCATGGCAGCGAAACAATCAGTCCAAGTGGATGCCGTATATTTTGCTATTTATGCCAATAGTTCATAAATGATTATAATTGAATGCTATAATATTACAAAACATGGACAAAGCATTTAAGTAAGATTGTTGCTTGGTTGTATATTCAGGACACTTTAGCACTTTGGGTCATATCGCGTCAATGGGAGAAAGAAGGGAAAGTGGAGCCATGTTCCCGGGGGTAACCCCCTACTCTTTGCGAAGAAGGACATGGGAATATGTATCATGCGACCACACAGACATGGCCACAGCGGGGCTCGAACCACCGATCCACGTGCAGTGAGACTCTCAGGTGACCAGAGCACTCAAGTCGAGCGCTCTAATCCACTGAGCTATCGGGTCGGCCCCGTTTAAGTAAGAATACTGCAGCTTATTGCACAGGCTACATGTTAAGCTACATGGGGATTGTTATTCCTAATTATCGCCCGCCATGACGCCAGCACGGTTGACCTACTTCTGATGCCGCCCTTGGCGACCTCGCAGGCTCCCTCCAGCTTGGACGGCTGTCCCTCCACGCGCTGAGTCAGGGACTGGGGCAGCATCTTCTCACCCCCCGCCTTCAGATGGGGCGCGACGACCCGGGCCAAGGCCAGGGTCCCCTGCCCCAGCTTCTTCACTGCAAATACAGGGGCCAATATCATGGGCCGTGAGATGTGACCAAATGCGTAGCCTTACTTATTAACTTGGTAATTTTAGAGCCATTTTATATCATAATACAACAGGGATGTTTTAGTCTTATTAACGTTCCCACACACTGGTTCTTGTCGCAGAGGTATCCTCAATTCATCCAAATAATGTTAGTCTTGAGTTTCAGAAACTTGAGTTTCAGAAACTTGACTTGATAACTTAACCACAGAGACCGCCCCCCGCTCCCCCACCCCGATGTCACCTGTACACACACGCCCCACCCCCTCACCTGCGAACGCGCTGACCCTGACGGCGACATCAGAAGCCTCGCGCGTGTAGTAAAGACCCTTCTGAGCCCGCGGGTCGATCTTTGACTTCTCCTCCTCCGGGGTAATCCTCTCCCGCAGCTTGTCCGAACCCTTCTTCAGCAAGTCTCCCGTCTTCTCGGCGCCCTTCACGAGACCCCACGAGATCCACTCTCCCACTGGAACACGTGCACGGTAACAGCGGTTGGCTGTAATTTCAACTATGACTGGATACATTGCTTTCGTCGCATTATATTGAAGAGGACAAAGTTATATATAGTAACTAGAGTGGGAACAAACTCACAAACATTGAAACGATACCGACTGACATACTGACTATTTTCGTTATTAACATGACGAACGAGCTGCATGGCAATGCGATTGACTACGATTGTCCTACTTTATAGAGGTGTTATTGGTTTATTTACAGCCCTTATTTCTCATATTACGTGAAGTTATATCAAACATTCGACAGAATGCTCACTGGTCTCCAGTCCCTTGGCGATCTTAGTACTGGTCTGTTCCGGTGCCTCGCCCGCCACCCCGCCCACAGCCCCGACTGCCTCACCAGGACAGACGACGGGCCCCTCCAGCGTCCGCTTCTCGGTCGCCTGGGACACGGAACCCCGCGTGGCGGCGCCAGCGGCAGCGCTTCCGGCGGGCGCCGCCTGAGGTCGCTGCCATCTCGTGTAAGACTGGGCGGCGGCGGAGGCCGAGGCCGAGGCGGCGTCCGCGGCCTGGAACGGCAAATATAGGAAATCAAGAAAAGGCTACACACTAAACAGATGAAGTTGTAAATTATTATCTTGAGTATGCATTGAGAGCATTGATTGGATCTTGAAACTCGTATACCAAGATGTCGGTACCTGTGTTCTCATGTCGGTGAAGGAGTTGAGGACCCTTTCAAATTGACTCCGATCAGTGACTGTGTCAGGGAGGATAACGCCAACTGAACAACCTGAAGAGGGTCACAGAACAGAACATAATTACAGTCCAAACAACAAAACGCAAATTTACGACAGTGGTGGTTATATACAGTGATTACATTACTAAGATATACTTTAATGGCTAGTTATCTCCAATGTGACACATTGTGATATCTATTCGGGAAAAAACAGTGGTAATCATAAGCAGCAGACATAGCTTGTCATTAATAAGTGCACAGCTGTCAACAGTTGACAGGGCCTTTAACCCTCTCTAAAGCTAGATGCCTAACCTTCCCGGTCGGAATTGACGTCAGGGAAGATGTACGCCCCGAAGTCGGCGTGCAGGACGGGAGACCTTCCTGGAAGGAGTGGGAAGGTCCACTCCCCGACCCGCAGGAAGGCTGGGGGGGTAGGGCAAGAGGCCGTGGACTGGGGCCGCTCTCTAAACTTGTAGATAGCCAGCCCGCTGGGGTAGGACGGCGCACTGACGTAACCCTCGGTCGTGATGTAGAAGATTTGAACCCCGTCTGGGATGCTATAAAGCTGGGTGGCGCTGGCCGATGAGAGTCCAGCACCCTCTAGATTATCTTCCATTAGACTGGCGCTCAGGGCTAGGTCACCATCCGACCCAGTCGGGGTCATGGTAGCTTCGTAAGAGGGGGGTGGGTCAGCGATCGCCCTGGCAACTGCGGCATCCGAGGATAACAGCTCCTGAATCCGCATCTGGATTTGCCCTTTAGTCTTAAGCATCTTGTCAGCCAGGACCTGTACTTGGTGGTTGTGGGCTGGGTTCACTGGAGACTCGTTGCTGCAGAGAGTGTCAATCGCGATATCGATGCAGCTTAAGCCCTTGGCGTAAAGCGTGACAGCTTGCTCACTCTGACCTATCTCATCCAGCGTTAGGCCTTGGTGGATGTACAAGTAAGCTTCGTCGTGCAGGTCTTTCGCCAGTCCAAGGCCTGTGCTTGTGGCTGCCGATGGTGCAGATTGATTTGAGACGCCGCGAGGAGGAGGCGGCCTCAAGGGGGGTGCAGCTCTTGGTTGCTGGCTCGCCATTCTGTAACGCTACAATTAAGCAATAATTTGAAATGTAAAATATATTATATTCAATAATGCAGTACTTATTTGTAGTGTCTGGGTGTGACATGTGTGCGACGCAGTGGCGGCGGCTGGTCCGCCCATCACCGGTCGCTAAGCCCCGCCCCCTCTCTCCTGATAGGCTGGCTCAGACCAGCCAGAGATCGGACGGGACCATCACCCTGGAATGGAGCTCCCGGGGGAGGATCCAGGGTGGAAGAGGGATATACAGTAACATCTCCTTAAATCGACCAACGACGGGGCTGCCGCTCATCGATGGTCGGATTACAGAATATCATCAAGCCTTCTGAAACCAGGTCCGTATGGTACAGTTTAACTCCTCTCTATCAACACAGATCCGAAAGGCTTGCGACTCGGTTCTTTATCAGCCTTGTATGCCATAATGTAATCAGCTTTACATTTCATATGTTTTGAACTGTTGATTTTCTGATGCCAAAGATATCAACAAGCTGTTGATTGCTCTTTCTCGCGCATTCCTTCATGCCAATGAGTTATACCTTTCTTGAAAGTAGAAGCTCCTTCGCATTTTTCTGTTTTGCTGCCATGACACTCAGTAAAATAATGATTCATATCCATACCTTATTACGGTCTGGAAAAGACCTGTGCTCCAATATTTATTTACGAATATATTACACAAACAACAACTGATGTCAGAAGATAGAACAAGGTATATAGAATACATAAACACTATGATTGTATGCGCACACATTATGATTAAATCTACAGTCGATTCCCTACTAACGTCGAAGGATTTTAACATTGCTACCGTTGTGCCTCTCTGGAGAAGCGGGCTTGCCTGGGCCAGTGGGCGCATTTCTTTAGACCAGGTTCGGTATCCCACCCCGGGCCCGCAACACGTGACAGGGAATTTCCGAGTGTGCCGATAGGGATATGCCTATTCCAATGAAATGCACACACCGTTCACATCTGGTGCACGTAGGGGGCACAGGAACCAACCTACTCTCATCACCTTTCAATCAGTCGCCATCTTCTCCCGAATGCCCTGTGATGTTTAGAACGGGGCATATCGGCATACCGAATGCATGCGCGCGCACCCATACCCCGGTGAAAGAAGTGTCGGGTGGTGAACCGATGCGTAATGTACGTATTCGGTTAGCCATGAATCTATGGCTATAGTTGAAGAATCATAGCCATGTAGCATTCTATAGTGAGAAATCAACTTCACATGACAAATTGAATTGTTTAAGTACAGCTATCATATTTAGTTTCAGCAATGAAAAAGTACTTTTCTATATATAATTACTGATGTATGAACTCTTCCACAGTTGTTAAACTCTTCAAACGGAGCCATAATTGCCTACTGGCATAAAAATGTACAACAACATGCCACCATTTTTTTTAACAGGAAGTTGATCACTGCACATGTGCAAGGTCATCACATGATATTATAAGCCATGCTAATTGGTTCATTGTTCAGGGACCCAGTCATTGGGTCAGTGAAAACACATGTTTTCATGTGAATTTCTGGTGACAGACTGGACTATTTTTGCCTTTCAAGAAAGGTTACTTATGTGATTAGTTATTATAATTGTCAAGAAGTAATAAGAAAAGGATTAAGGTTTGTTTCTGTTAGAAAACTTTTCCCACAGCAAAGGAGTATCAGAGCTACATTTGCTCAAAGTAAAACTGGTCTGCGCCATGTCGAGATCCGCGCCATGTAGGAATATTCTCACATGGCGCTGCGCCAAATAGGAATTCCCACATGGCGCGGCCATATCGGAATCGTGTGGAATTCAATCTCTCTGCATTTTAATAATAATAATTGGATTTATTCTTACACGGTTCTCGCCCAATTAAATAAAACAATTAGAATACAATAGCTGGTCCAGCTGGAATATTTCTGATATAGTTCTGGCCTAAATAGAAATTCTAATTTTTGTATGAAGCCATGTCTGCTTCTGGCGAATTAAAACCCATTTACTTGTTCAGCATTTTTAATAACATTTAGCATCACATTAAATCTTTCCCACCAACAAACGTTTTTGTGGTCTTCAGTATAACAGGGTTGGATGGTCCAAAACAAGGAATGAAGCCGCTTAATTGTTATTGGCTGCCAAAGAAACATTAAAAATTAATCAGTAATGGTTGAGACTGTAGCAGTATAGAGAGTGGCTAAATATATGCTGCATGTTTCCATGCATGTCTTCCAGGTCAACTGACTGTTGGGTTGGTGGAGACTTTTTAAATGTCCCGGGATCGCGCCGTTGCCGGTTGCGCTGAATGGGAATTCCGAAAATGCGCAGCGCCAATTCCGAATCAGCGCAGATTCCAACTTCGCGCGGAACAAAACAACCCTGAAATGGGGTTGTTCCAGACCAGAATTTTACTATGGAATGCGACTAGGCTGTGCTTCAGCCCACACAGCCTAGGGTTCTGGGCTAGTATTCGGTCCACCGTAGGGATACACCCTGGTTACCAAAGAAATGCGCCCAATGCCGTGGTGGCGCAAAAGCGTGTGTCTGACTTTCACTTTTATCAGTTTATGACAGTGAGTGATTCTACTCACTAATTCTTCTACGCGTACCACTATCAAAGGCGAACTTGATTATCCGCAGCAGATCAGTAACACCGGCACTGCGTAAGGCTCTGTCCTAAATAAGCATTCTGACTCAGAATTCCGAATCTGCATCATCGGATCATACGACAAGCTGTCAAAGGGTCAAGGCCGCATGTCATAGAGACGCATGCGATATCAATAAAGCCGTACGCTCATCGAAGCCACTAATTTGCAATAACACAATGATAAGGGCCTACTAATGGGGTGCTGCTAATATCTAATCTTACTGATACAACCATTTTCAAAAAAATTCTGAATATAAGTGAGAACTCAATAGATCTACTGCTTTATTGCAACCTGCGTGCCAACAAATGCTTCATTTCTTAGCCTTGAACGGAACCTCCCGAAGCGACGCTGCAGTGGCGCCGCGTAGTGGCAGACTGTCGAGACGTCACATGAGGCCAAATCAGTGAAATCAGGAAATAAACAAACATGGCAAACAACGATGAAAGTTAAAGCATCGCGTTTTAAACAACTATTATCAAGTGAAAGAAAGTATATAACTTAATAGATAGGCCTAGTGATTGATAGAGTGACAGTTTAGCCGAAATGATTTGCTTTCGTCAGTGGCGCAGTTGGATTCGGCCGCTGATTTTCACGGTTTATTTGGTGGTTGTGGTGGTCGCGCTGCCGTTGTTCATCATTGAATTTCAAGTGACTGGCACAACCATCCATCTACAAGCCTGGTTCATCGCGGGATTCTTCGTTATCTTGACCATTCCAATCTCAATATGGAGCATTGTGTGTCACCTGATACACTACACAAGGCCAGATCTGCAACGTCACATAGTCCGGTAAATAGAATTCACTTCATTTAAAAGATATTACAGTAGTAGCAAGCATAAAATGTAAGCCTGTTACATTAATTAAGAGTGTGAAAAAGCTGAGAGTGAAAGAGGCTGTGGGGGTGAATAGCCTATAAACTTGTACCAGTGATTGCATATTTTTTATTGCATTAATATAAATTTTGGTCTTTTACCAGCCTGAAAACAAGACATGCAATTGTTATCCATTTCCAACTGTATAATGACAGTAATATCTTGTTTTTAAGCTAGTCTTTCACCCGATGCTTTGTTGTGTATTATGACAGCTGACCAACTTTAGAACCTCCACCAATATTGCAAAATCGCCTAGAAAAAGCTGTCTAAACATGAAAAGAGACCTGCTTATTCACCTCAGGGATTTCCAGACCAATGACAGCCAATTCATAGAAAATAAAGGCTGAAACATCAATCTACAGCATTCATACATTTGACGTAAATAGAGGCCTGTTTTGTAAGATTCTAAGCAATCAGTGTATTACTATACTTACCAATATTTGCTTAGTGCATAATCACATGTCAGATTACTAGATCTATATGTATTTTTATAACAATTATAATTTTGCTGTAAATTGATGCTACACATACACGTACATATTAATTATGCAGTGGAATTTATTTTAAAGTTTGCTAAGGCTATAACCATTATAAGATATGCAGAAAACTTCTGCTACTTTAGCATATTTAGGCAGTAATATAGTATCTTGCAGTGTTTGATGTACAATAGTGAATAAATATTATTTCCACAAAGTGATAAAAACTTATAGTCAGTATGAGTGAAAACACAATCATTGTCTATACAGTACTTCTACTTTTAACTGTTAATGTGATCCTTTTTTGCGGCCTTGACAGTTGTTTTTCTCTGTTTTGCAGCATACTATGGATGGTGCCTATCTACTCTGGAAATGCTGTAAGTGATAGATTTATCTAGCAATTCGAAAGCCTATCTTGTGATCCTGTTCACAAGATACCAGTGCAAATTTCCCTTACCATCTAAGATATAGTAAAGGTTATACAATACAAACTGAAATTGAGATAGTTCTATTATATATATTTATTTTATGCTTGGCTCCTTTTAGTATGCATGCATACCAAGAAAGATGTTGTGGGTCACTTTATTAATATCATTTTTGTTTGTTTCAGTGGTTTGCTCTTCGCTTTACTGGTGCTACAATCTATCTTGACACTATAAGAGAATGCTATGAAGCATATGTCATATATAACTTCATGGCCTACTTGCTGAACTTCCTACACTCTGAGTATGTAGACTTGGAGATGACATTGGAAGACAAACCACAATCCAAGCACCTGATCCCTTTCTGCTGTTTCCCCCCTTGGAAAATGGGAAAGTAAGTTTAAAAACAATTGGAAAAAAACTATTTTCTGGTTATACTCTAGTATTTGTTGCTTTAGCTTTAGTTTATTTAAAAGGATTTGAAGTTAATGCAATGATTACATCATATAAAATAAAATTTGAAATTAGTCATGATGTGATCTGATTCTCTTGAGTTCTTCAAACTTTTCTTGTACGATTTGCCATTGTTTAGCCAGTGAAATACTGGTACTGGTAGGTCTACACACAAATACATATATTTTGTATACATCCAATTCAATCTTGACTGAGATTATCCTTTATTTATTTTCCTGTATCGTTGCAGACCATTCATCATGAACTGCAAGCATGGAGTGTTGCAGTACACAGTGATCCGACCATTAACAACTATTATAGCGCTGTGAGTCTTTCTCTTTCTCCCTTTGTACTCACTTGGAATACAGGTTGTTTGTTTATATCACTCCCGTCAGGGGTTCATAAAAATACCGGAACGGACCGAAACGCAAAGGAACGGACCGGAACGGAACGGACCGGAACGGGACCGGAACGGACAGGAACGGAACCTAACCGCACCGGAACGGAACTTTATATTTATATTATACTTCCCATGTCATATAGGCCAATGTATATGTGTGAACTATAAAAATATTTTGTTTCAGGCCTTTTTTATACAATGCACGTATAAAAAGGCCTGAAACAAAATATTTTTATAGTTCACACATATACATTGGCCTATATGACATTGGAAGTATAGTTCCGGTCCCGTATCGGTGCGTTCCGGTATTTTTATGAACCCCCCGTCAGGCCGTTTTATGGAATAAATATGTAATAAAGTTCACCCTTCCCTTAGTATTTTCATAAATATTTTAATCTCCTACAGCATTTGTCACTTGTGTGGGAAGTACGGCGAAGGAGAGTTCGGGTTCACGTCCGCCTGGTCCTACCTGGTCATCATCAACAACATATCGCAAATTGTGAGTGATATCCATACACGTGTCAATATGTAACCATGCCGTAGGTGGTCGCTTTATGATGTGAGTGACCGCGTTATGCTGTGAGAGACCACGTTATTATGTGAGTGACCGCGTTATGCTGTGAGTAGCAGCGTTATGCTGTGAGTAACAGCTTTATGCTGTACGTGACCGCGTTATGCTGTGAGTAGCAGCGTTATGCTGTGAGTGACATCGTTATGCTGTGCGTGACCGCGTTATGCTGTAAGTGGTAACGTTATGCTGTGAGTGAAAGCGTTATACTGTGAGTGACCGCGTTATGCTGTGAGTAGCAGCGTTATGCAGTGAGTGGCAGCGTTATGCTGTGAGAGACCGCGTTATGCTGTGAGAGACCGCGTTATGCTGTGAGTGGCAGCGCTATGCTGTGAGTGACCGTGTTATGTTGTAAGGACCGCGTTATGCTGTGAGTGACATTGTTATGTTGTAAGTAATCGTGTTATGCTGTGAGTGACCGCGTTATGCTGAGCGACCGTGTTATACTGTGAGTGACCGCGTTATGCTGAGCGACCGTGTTATACTGTGAGTGACCGTGTTATCCTGTGAGTGACAGCATTATGTTGTGAGGACCGCGTTATGCTGAGTGACCGTGTTATGTTGTAAGTAACCGTGTTATGCTGTGAGTGACCGTGTTATGTTGTAAGTAACCGTGTTATGCTGTGAGTGACCGCGTTATGCCGAGAGTGACCGCGTAATGCTGTGAATGCTAACTGATTCCGTCATTTCGCGAATTGTCGATCGTTACTGGTTGTAAGATCGTTACTGGTTGGAGAACCAATGGGTACTCAGGCATCAGTGACCTCCTCCTTGCGGATAAGCATTTCATGACTGTATTGATATCAATTTTGTAGGGAACGTTTACCAAACAGTGGCCTTGTTACCCCATATTGCAAGCATCTAAACGGTCTGCATTCTATTTGTACCCATATTGCTGGCCGGCCTGCGCGATCACTGGACGGATATGTATACGTGGCTACTGCAGTTGGATACATTAATTTACCGCGTGTTTATTGTCTAGTGGGCCATGTACTGCCTGATCCTGTTCTACACCGGGACCAAGGAAGAGCTGGCGCCCATACGGCCGGTCGCCAAGTTCCTCTGTGTCAAGGCCGTGGTCTTCATGTCATTCTGGTACGTTTTTGTGTCGCATATGTCGAATCTGATTTTATTTAAGGTAATCTTGAAAATACTGACTGTAAGAAATACATTAAGCTGCATTTCAACTAGATCATTAGCCAACCCGGTGGTCGTAGCCTGGTCAGCCCAACGGCAAGTGTGTGTGTTCGAATCCCATTGGAACCCATTCCTCCTGATCGGTAGGGATAAAGAGCCTATGCTTTACACTAGTAACCAACCAGTGACCCCCGAAGTAGGTTTCCTAATTGTCATGGTGACCTGGTGATTGCAGGCAGGCGGTGCTGATAGCGGCCCTGGTTCACTTTGACGTCATCAAGGCGGACGCAACGTCCGAGTTTTACCTGTCTATCAAGGACGTTGCCAACGGACTGCAAGTACGGAGCATGTCTGGATGAAACATAACATGCCGTCCCTTGATGAAGCATTCGGTTAACAGTAGACTGACCCACATGTGGATCTCTCGATTCGTGTTTAGTTGATGTGTTTCATCGTATATGGTACTTGCATTGGTTGAACACTTGAGATAAAGCCTTCTTTTTTTATTATGTAAATACAACTGCAAAAAATATTTTGGGGTGTCTCGACCAGTGTCGGTATGTAACTTCTTATTGCTGTGTTTTAGTCACATGCAACAGAATCCGTTATTCATTACTGTTACTGAGATGCAGACTTAGATAGGTCATTGGTTCTGGCAGCTATATTTAACCTCAATACGTTTGCTATCCCGCGGGGGAGGCCGGGGGGGGGGGTGATTACTGGCCCACTTTTTAACCGCCCTGTGCACACAAGTGGCCTCAATAACATAAAAGTGTGTCTTCCTCTTCCCACCCTCACCCCATCCTCATCCCTACCCCGCCCCTTCCCCCCCCCCACTCCCGTCTCCCTCCCGCCGTACGTGGCAGGACTTCGTCATCTGCGTGGAGATGTTCCTGGCCTCCCTGGCCCACTACTACTCCTTCTCCCACAAGCCATTCGTTGACTACGCGGCCAGCAACGGCAACTGCTGCAGCTCCTTCCTGTCCATGTGGGACGTCTCTGACGTCAGAGATGACGTGGTGGAGCACGTCAGACACGTCGGTAAGTATGGCCGGCCGTCCAGATTTATATTCTGCTGAAATTAAATTTTTATACATATTTTTTGTTTGTTTCATTATGAACTTTTCTAATACGGATATTGGATATTAGACCGATTTGTCCGTGCACTAAAGTTTGCTGTAAAATGTATTTTGTTTTGACATAACTGAGACGTAAACCGCCGACCGCTCCATCCTTTGAATTACTTTGGTTTTACTGAATAATTGCTGACAGATTTGTTCCTCTCTGTCGCTAGGTAACACGGTCACGCGCCCCCTGAGAAACCCTGTTCGGCGTCCCGTGGAGAACGAGCGAACCCCCTTGCTGGGGAACACCTCTGACAGCGGGGAGGAGGGGGGCGGCGTGGAGAGACCGGCCACGCCGCCCATCCACATCACAGCCGACGACCTGCTCACCGTGGCGGTCCACCCAGAGGAGGCCCGCCTTGCCACCCTGGCCCCGGCCCTGGGGGGAGGGGTGGGGCTGGGGCGTGCCGCTGGGGTTGGGGGTGCGGGTGGAGGGGCTATGTTGGCCGAGCCACTTGGTCAGCGCGCGCGACGATCGACGGGGGACGACGGAACTAGTGTCCACACCATGGGAAGCTCTGTGGATCTCAGTATAGGGGGCGCTGATGGTGACGGTAGCAGGCGGTCGCTGACGTCCAGTATGAATAACTACCTGCGGCTGGAGAGCACTGAGGTCTCGGAGTTGGAGGAGGAGGGGGAGGGGGACAAGGAGGAGGGGGGTCCGGAAGCGGATTTGGACTTCGCCAAGGACCACGCCGCCAAAGATGGGCAAGCTTCATCCGTGGTTGCCACGGCAATGCTGGTGGATCTTCACCTCCCTCCGCCAACGGAAGTCGCGCCGCACCTCGGCCCGAGCCTTGGCGACGCCTTGCAGTCACGTGACGGTGGCACCGCGGGGTGTATTGAGGTCGGGGGACCTCTGGAGGGCGCGAGCGGTGTCAGCGGCGGAGGCCCAACGACAACAGTTCTGGACGACCCGGCGCCGAAAGCCGTGGATACGCCAGGTGACTCTTCCCATGGTAAAGCCCTAGCAACACCCACGGTTACGGGCCCGGATGTCCGTATCCCGGAGACCGCACCGCTCGGGATGGAGCTCCCGGGATCTTCAGACCGGCAGCGCGTCGACAGCGACTCAGATCTAGCGTTCCCAGAAAATCCCGAATCGGCACGCAGAAGCCACCAGATGTCGTCTTCTCCCTCGGCCACGCCGCCTGGTGACCAAACAACAGACAGTTTGAACTCGTCCTCCGCATCGCTGGACTCTACCGGTCTGGGGACCCCGATACAACCCTCTAACATGCCCGATGCAATGTCTAAAGGCTCTCAGGGGATGGACTCGCCCTCCAGCGTGCACGATACGTCATCACGTGATACGTCACATGACGTGTCACAGGATACGTCACGTGACGTGTCACAGGATACGTCACGTGATGTGTCACATGATACGTCACGTAATGTGTCACATGATACGTCAGGTAAGGCGCGTGACATATCACATGATACGTCAGAAGATACTTCACGTGATGAGTCGCGTGACTCATCACATGAAACGTCCCATGACAAGTCACGTGATACGTCACGTGATACGTCAAGTGATACGTCACATGAAGCCTCCCATGACAAGTCACATGATACGTCACATGATAAGTCACGTGATACGTCACATGATGAGTCGCGTGACAAGTCTCATGATATGTCAAATAATTAATCAAATACTAAATTACAACCTGACAGGTCACGTGATCTCAGCGAGACTACTTAGATTGACCGCGCACACGGAGGAAGCACTGTCATTGTGTCCAGCTTGTAGTCTTCAAACCTATCTTGGTATAATATGATGTAAATCTGAACTATGAATTGTTGGTACCGTCTCTTGCATCGCAAACCCTCTGTACGTAACGTTATATACTAGACCATAATGCATATATATGTATATATATATATATATACTCGCATTTACAACGATGGGAACAAAATTAAATCTCGTCTACATTTATGTTATTTTTTTATTCGTATAATTTATCAGTGGTCAATTTAACCGCGTTTATCCCTTTATACCAATACAATGATAGGCCCGAGTTACAAAGGAACCCAGAACACCACTCACTTTTTGCCAGAACCGTCGCTTCTCATGCTCTGTGCTGTTTCCCAGTCGTGCCCGTAAAATATCATTTGTATGGGTATTGCATTCTGGGATGTGTGCATGCATCCCTGTAACGATTTCATTTCGTTACCGAAATCACGTTTAAGTTTGTTGATAATTAAGTGAGCACGTTCACTTCGTTTTGTTGACTTCATTTCAGTTTTGTTGTGTACTTTTTGTATTGTTATCGCTGCTCTCCCTCCGAACCTTGTTTGTGCCATTGCAGCAATGCCATCTTGATATTGACTGACCTAACGCCATAGACTCCTTGCCCTGTTGTGAATAAGTTTCAAGAGTTAATGCAAGCTGAAGCACCGACACAATAGATTACCTTGTGCTTATTATAACTAGTCTATGTCCGTCACCACTACACGTGATTACATAGAGTGCCATAACATTGTGTGTGCCATTGGGATTGGTGACGTAATGAAAATACAATACCATCTCATCTGTTGGTAATTATGTACAGATTTGTGTTTATTTGCTTGTATGTACATACGTTATGAGATATGGAGACGTTAAACCATTGTAGAGAACACAAGTCTCAAGCTTGTATAATTATCCAATGCGGATTGTGGTGCAAAAATAAAATTTTCACTTGGTTAATATTCAGCTGTACTATATGGCACATTATGATGGTTGATATGCAATAAATTAGTTTCTGTCATTAACACGTATTTGTCTTATCCGGTTGAACCCAACTTTTCTATTCCGTTGAACTGGCCATCGCACGGGGGTTGCCGTTACAGTAATAGCGATACCTACATGTACATGCTGTGAAACCGCTATAACTTGATCTTAGGTCGCACCGTTTGGATGTGATGTCGACCAGTCGGCTTGTCAATGCAGCAATTCATATATGCGTGATGTGGTATTTGTGAGAGCGCTAATGTAGCATACAATAGCAATATTATAACCTACGATACTAACTACTATTAATAACACCGGGTTTGTCTGCTGCGTATCCCAGTAGACCTGGTCCACCTTCAAGTTGTTCATGCATCTTTGCCACGTCTTTCCTGATTGGTTCGAATCGTGTACGGTTTCCTGATTGGTTCGAATCGTCTACTGTTTCCTGATTGGTTCGAATCGTCTACTGTTTCCTGATTGGTTCAAATCGTGTACTGTTTCCTGATTGGTTCGAATCGTCTACTGTTTACTGATTGGTTCAAATTGTCTACTGTTTCCTGATTGGTTCGAATCGTCTATTGTTTCCTGATTGGTACAAATCTCGTACTGTTTCCTGATTGGTTCAAATCGTGTACTGTTTCCTGATTGGTTCAAATCGTCTACTGTCTCCTGATTGGTTCGAATCGTCTACTGTTTCCTGATTGGTTCGAATCACCTTTTGCCCTCATTAATTGATCCATATCCATGTCCGGCGTTGGCCGTACGGCGTTCCAATCGGCCCCACTTTAAATGGCCGCTACCACCTTTGTTCTTCTCTTGCAAACAGCACAACTGTTTCTGCTTTGAGACTATTGTACACCAGAAGAAGACTTCTTAACCACATCGGCATGATCCAGACCGAAAAGCGCTTATGACTTCACCTCCACACTACATCTTATTTGTCCTCTCTGTGTTGCTTCCGCCGTGCACTATGTGTGGATATGGACAGCGTTCACCACCTGCCATTCTCTTCACATAAACCTGGTTAATGAACAGTCAGATGTCTGTTATATACAGCAAGTATAGATCATAAATCTGTCAGTGATGCTCTTTGTCTGTGACATGGCGGTTGTCTGGGGCAGGAGCTACGGTATATGACGCCGGCTTTGGTGACGTCACTCTCCGTATATGACGGCGGCCTTGGTGACGTCACTCCGGGGTAAAAAGTAGTGTGTAGAAGTGTGAACTGGAGCGCCGTTCACGATCAATCTCCATGTTCTCTCTATCGGCGCCATCTGCCGGCAATCTGGATTCGACCTTCACCTGGAAGAATGAAACGAGACTTTAGTTGTAGTTCAAGGTTAAGTTAAAATATTATATATTTATATTATGTATCATATGTATTTTTTGATAATTATATTGTATAGTTTATTATTAATAGCAACTATTCCATGATAATAATACTAAAGACTAATATAATTCCAGGTACTATACTACTCACAATTTGCTAAGGATCACCTCTATGCAGAGATATCTGAGTGTATAACAGGTGACTGTGTAATTCTACTATAATACAAAGACGTTTGCCTTCATCTCCATGCATGGTGGCCCACGAGTAACAGATTGGACCCAGATTGGGGAAGGCTTATCTGTATTATAGTAGAATTACACAGTCACCTGTTATACACTCAGATATCTCTGCATAGAGGTGATCCTTAGCAAAGTGTGAGTAGTATATTATCATAGTTGTCTTGAGCGCTACCTTCATGCGGTACCACTATGTGCCATTAGATCCGGATGCAAACTGAGTGTAAGTTTGTAAGAATCAATTTAGAGAGTGAAGTAACGAACAGTGATATTGCGGCGAACCAAGAGCACGGTAACTACTGAAGCTAACTACAGAAGCTGTACCGCTGGTAACGGGGTGTCATGTCCGCCGATCGAAAGCAGGAGGGGACGTCCGCCACGACACCTGGCGGGGAGGTGGTGCAATTTATTGATAATATGCCTAATTACTTAAATACCGCTTAAGCTAGATAACCCGATAGCTGGTAGATACTGGGCAAGTTAAAAGAATAACTTATCCAGATTTGCGTGGTTGTTTGGAAGAAGTCTTTATAAGAGAAGACTGGTTATGAATATATGTTATACCTCTCTTTTTGCGAGTTATCGAGCTTTAGCTGTATTTATGCATCTTCTGTGAGATTATGTTATCAATGGAAAAACAATATATGTGCTATAGTCTTATATAATAGCGATGATGAGGGGGAGTTTATTTAACAGACATTTCACGTTTACTGAAGTAAATTAGATGTATCATGCTTACACATTAAAACGTTGGCAGTTCTTAACTAATTTCGCTAATAATTAGTATATTAACTTTCGTTGATATACAGGTAGGAATAATCGTCACGTTAACTTATTGACTACTGGGTATAACTATGTGCTCAAGGTAACTATGACTACGGGTCTTATTGTGACGTAACGACTCGTACTCCAGAGTCTGTATCCGGGACTTCCTCGGGACTCATCGTCATGACAACGTCTTCCGGCGATGCAAGATAATCTGAAAAAAATTGTGTTAAAAGCTATTGGTTAACAAAGTCGAAAAGGAGTGCACAATTGCTTCATCGACAACGAAAGTGTAAAGCGGCCTTTGTATAACGACAGCACAAGAACATGCGCTCGTCAGTACACGGGGAGCACATGTCGCATGACGTCATAGGGAATGCAGTGGTTAAGATATGTTTGTGACATGGAGTTCACGCGTGTGGAAGCCGAAAACGTCCGACTGCCCAAAACGGGCCAGGATCGTAACTTTCACAAATAGCGTAAAGCACAGTAAGATATCGATTTTTGTCCAAGCACAACACAAGCATCAAGGAATAAATATACCCCCAGATTTGTTCCATACCCTTCCAATTTCGCATTTCGAGGTAGTCATTAAGACGTGTATGCGCTGTTGATAACCTCGTTAAATAAATGAAGCTTACATTAAAAAAAAATTCGCATCAGTATTGTTTTAATTGGTAATTTCTTGAGACGTATATAGATGAGTTTCAGCAATAACTCACCAGAAATGTTCACCATGCCGGCGTTCGGATAAGGCACCTCTTTTTGGCCCTAGAAAGAGATATGAAACACTTTGTATTGGCGCATCTAGGGCACGGGGCGTGTCTGTGTTAATGCAAATTACTCCAAGCCACGGGGCGCCCCCGGTCATACCTCACTCGCACCCTCAATTCGGTGAGCTCATTTTCCATTCAAAGTCAACCCTCCCCCAACTTTCCAAAATCTTGGATCCGCCCTTGCTTGCCCTTTACGCAATTAATTGTCACTCACGTTGGCACCCCCATGTAGCCTTGTATTGTGGAAATAAATGTTGTTACACATACTGGCCACGTGCTGTGTTCGTTGTTAGCATGATGTATAACATCCAGTGATGCACCTAGATGTAACATAGGACGTGTTTATTGGATCAGTCAGTGAATCACAAGGTACCTTTAGAACATAGCGTTCTGGTTCCATCGCACCAGCCTGGTGTGGAATATTAAGGGATCAATCATATCAAATGTTTGCGTAATATGATTGTCTGGTGATGAAAAAACTAATTTCTGCTTTAATTTACGCTTCAAATAATATTTCGGCGAGTTTGCATCAATGTACCAGACCAGGTTTTGTTCGGAACAATGCATGCAGTCTTCTAATGCATGCTGGTTCAAAGTGTGAGGAAGACCATAACTATTCGGCTAGACAATCTTTGGTTAACCTACCTCCGGATCGCGTAGCCAAGACTCCAGATGAGTCCTCCTGTTTGCATCCGGAAGGCTTCTCAAATGTTCTGGGTTCAAGGTCATCAGAATTTCCTCCGGTGAGGCCGAGAAATCTGAGGGGTGGAAACAATTATTGTAATATTATCCATATCTCAAGAAAATGACGGATTTCTTTTATGTGACCTGATATATATAGATACCAATGCCTCGTTTTTTCTTAGGAAACAAAACTAATTTATTGTATCAGTATCACGATGAAAAATGAGGTCAGCAACACAGAAAAAAAAAATTATAATTTAATAACCATATCCAGATAGTGATCGTTTATTAATTGTATGTTTCGGGAAGACAACAATAGTCCTTACCATCAAAATGTCCTCCACCTTTTGTTATATACTCTTGTTTCGTCAGATTTCCCTGAAATCGGCAGGAAAAAGTGAAGCACTAACGAAAAACAGTCAAATGTTAACGTAAATTAAAGCAACATATTCTGTAATTTTTTGCATTACCAACCTCTTCCCCATGTCAAAAAAGTATATTCTGTCTTGAATTTAAATCCTGAAAGCCTCTGGGCTATCCGGAGAGAAGCAATTTTGTCACCGGAGCAGAAGTTGGTGACCTGTTTTATATCCCTGTGCGCCTGTTCGCCGTTCGCCTGTTTGTGTGTGATATCGACCGCGGCTCGCTATCACGTCCGCGCGCGATATAAACAAACCGCGCAGTTTTATGTTAAAATTGTTGTTTTACAGACTCTCAGAGATATGAAAACATATATACGCATCATAATTTTGACATAGTACAATGCTGCCTTCTCCTGGCCGAGCCAATGACGTCACCGATGCGCTGAGAGCTAACATTTGTACTTCAAGAATCATTCCACGTGGTTTCAACGGAATTCGGCACCGAAAAGAAAATTCTCATCATCCCGCAAGTAGGAATACCGTAGACCTACATTTCGTCCTATATATTTTTGCACGAACACTTACATTGAAACTGTTCACTCGCTCTGGATTCATCGTCATCAGGATGTCCAACGGGGACTCGGAATATTCTAGATGGAGAGAGAATACAGCATCAACAATATGTTGTCACGCTTTCTTTACATATAACAACCTCCTACACCGCCACCACCACGCCCCCCCCCCACCCACCACCAAGCCCCCTATCTACATTGGAAGACGCTGGTCAATATACGGTCATCGCTGATGTCGGTCAACAGCATTTGTGCTAATGTTTATTGTTGACTTTTACATACCGATGTTAAATAAAACTAAGGCAAAGTGGGCTAATCTCGACCCCTTAAGACAGAAAAACGTCTATTTTCTTTAATAGTGTAAAATGAATTTATTTTTTGTTCAAATATCTTATCTTATCTTATCGCTACATGTTGAAATGGTTGTTACGGAATGTACTGTGGCTGAACTATCGACCACCCACCTGCGCCATGTGTGATGGCCACATTTGTCTGGCCGTTCTCGTAATTCTTTAATGCCTGGAAGGTAGAACACACATCATGAACGCAACAACTCCAATACAAACATTCGTTTGATAGACAATTATGATATAAAACAGGTCCGGTTAGCTCTGGGTGAGAGGTGGGTGCTGACGATGCACAGCGAACCAAAGGTTACTTACGAAATAGACCATTTCGCACAACTTACGTTTTGTTCAGCCTTCAGCTTCGATTCTCTGAAAGAAATCAGGAGAAAATTTTAAAATATGGCGCTTGCGACAAAAGGCATCCGTGAACTGAAGGAATGTGGGATGTTCCGATTTTCTTTTTTCACTTCGCTTTATTTCATTGCCAAATTCGGCATACCATATGCTGCCATGCTGCTCTCCATTGGTGAAACCATAGGTGACCAGAGAAGGCTTTTTCCTTGTTTCGCGTGGGTCATCACTTCGCTCTTCCATGTTGTTATGTCGTTTCTTCGTGTGGTTACGGTATTCGGAATTCTGGTCATCCGCTATTGGCATGTTTCTGTTCTTTTTTATAAACTGTATTTATTTTGTTCAGTCAGTACCAACCTTGGCATGGTTGGTACTGGCTGAACGAAGTCTATAGACCTAGAGAGGCTGCAATTGTGCCGAGACATAGAGACAAACTCCCTTGTAGTAGGGGTCTGGAAGGGGTCGATGGCGACACGCGACACAGGCATATTTGAAAAAACGATATTTGACATTGATGCGCAAATTCCGAAAGTGAGGATCTGACCAAAAAAGCGACATGGACACAAATTTTGGAAACTTAGCCAAAAAGCGACACGGAACGTGGTGAAAAATCGACATTCGACACTGAGAAGTTTGAAAAATCTACACTGGACACCCACCCCTTCCAGACCCCTTGTAGTAGTGTGTAGTGTGGGTGTGTGTGTGTGTGAAGTAGCTCTCACCTGTTTGACTTCTCGCAGCAGACTATGAGGAGGATGAGGAGGATGAGGAAGATGACGATTGCTATGACGATCAGCGCGAACTGCCAGCCCGTCAGGCCGGCTACGACAAGAGGTCCGCCTAAAAACCGGAAACCAGGGCAACATCAGTGACCATCACTCATTAATTACATCCATAACCGCCAGGGGTCCCCATACTCTTTTTGGTTTCGCGAGAAGTAAAACGGTCATTGGTACTATGTACCAATTGTAATGGGGGATGTTGGACTTTTTTTGTTTGTTGGACATTAGAGGTCATCCATGCAGGGACTTCTATGGATGATTTTGATAGGTGATATCTCATATCTTCTCTTCTCTTCAAAGGATGTGAATGAATACGCATAGCATTACTGTGCAGATTAACAAAGGTATGATAATGCATGTGCATGGAGATTAACAAAGGTATGATAAGGCATATGCATGCAGATTAACAAAGGTATGATAATGCATATGCATGCAGATTATAAAGGCCGTATATGCCTACAGTTCCATGACTTTGAAGGGGTTGTGATGGACAGAGGTACTGCTGAATGCGATCCATGCGCTAGTCAAACAGTTATTGGGGTTATTATTTACTAGTAGAAAACATGCTTCATTCTGGCGGTAATCGTATGGTCAAAATGTTCATCTCTGACGTATACTATACTATACACCACTACCAACACGGTACTTTAAAGATGTGTTAATCTATGGGGTGCTCACTAATCCACCCCAGACCGAACCGTTTGTGCCCTAAGAGTTGCACGGTGGGGCAGGGTGTTAGGGTACCTGTGGGGGTGCTGGATAGGGCAGGGTGTGGGGGTACCTCTGAGGGTGCCGGGTGAGGCAGGGTTCGGGGGTACCTGTGGGTGTGCCGGGTGGGGGTGAGGCGTGCCCGGGGTCTGTCGTGTTGGATACCTCCCCTGTCACCCCCGCATCGCTCGTACCTGCGCCGGAAGTGGTTGTGACGTCACCAAGCCGTGTCGTCACTTGGGTGGTCGGTGCCAAGGTCGTCGGTGGGTCTACAATGCCAGCAAAATAAAAGTAGGCACCACGTGCTTTGTGCCGAGGTTTATCTTTATCTTTGTTGTCTTTAGGCACACAAAAGTCTGTATGCAGACTACAATTAATAAGATAATATCAATGCATTATGCTGCCAAAGGTAAGAGTTAACACGACGTGGTGTTATATGTCAAAAGCTTATGCACTTCAAAACATTGAATGGTATGAATTAGTAACCTTTCCAAGACTATAAGAACAAAACCGGATCTACAGTAAAACTTCCTTAAATGCCAACCTGAACGAACCTAAATACTATCAATATCCAACCTTTATCTAGTAATTCCCGCTTTCGTTCCTGAACTTATTAAACCTCTGTAAACCGACGATATTGCTATTGCCCATGTATACCGGTTAACTGAGGGTCTAATGTACTTCAGCGGCGTACGGCGTACATTCTCAATGTTGTATCGCAGGTTTACGTACCTATCTACGTACCTATATACCCAATAAAGACGGTGCAGTTGTTGTCCTAGTCCGGCAATGTTGTATTGCAGGTTTACGTACCTATCTACCCAATGTAGACGGTGCAGTTGTTATCATAGTCCGGCAATGTTGTATTGCAGGTCTACGTACCTATATACCCAATAAAGACGGTGCAGTTGTTGTCCTAGTCCGGCAATGTTGTATTGCAGGTTTACGTACCTATATACCCAATGTAGACGGTGCAGTTGTTATCATAGTCCGGCAATGTTGTATTGCAGGTCTACGTACCTATATACCCAATAAAGACGGTGCAGTTGTTGTCCTAGTCCGGCAATGTTGTATTGCAGGTTTACGTACCTATATACCCAATGTAGACGGTGCAGTTGTTATCATAGTCCGGCAATGTTGTATTGCAGGTCTACGTACCTATATACCCAATGTAGACGGTGCAGTTGTTATCATAGTCCAGCAATGTTGTATTGCAGGTTTACGTACCTATATACCCAATGTAGACGGTGCAGTTGTTGTCCTAGTCCGGCGATGTTGTATTGCAGGTTTACGTACCTATATACCCAATGTAGACGGTGCAGTTGTTGTCCTAGTCCGGCGATGTTGTATTGCAGGTTTACGTACCTATATACCCAATGTAGACGGTGCAGTTGTTGTCCTTGTCCGGCAATGTTGTATTGCAGGTTTACGTACCTATCTACCCAATGTAGACGGTGCAGTTGTTATCATAGTCCGGCAATGTTGTATTGCAGGTCTACGTACCTATATACCCAATGTAGACGGTGCAGTTTTTGTCCTAGTCCGACAATGTTGTATGGCAGGTTTACGTACCTATATACCCAATGTAGACGGTGCAGTTGTTGTCCTAGTCCGGCGATGTTGTATTGCAGGTTTACGTACCTATATACCCAATGTAGACGGTGCAGTTGTTGTCCTAGTCCGGCAATGTTGTATTGCAGGTTTACGTACCTATATACCCAATGTAGACGGTGCAGTTTTTGTCCTAGTCCGGCAATGTTGTATTGCAGGTTTACGTACCTATATACCCAATGTAGACGGTGCAGTTGTTGTCCTAGTCCGGCGATGTTGTATGGCAGGTCTACGTACCTATATACCCAATGTAGACGGTGCAGTTGTTGTCCTAGTCCGGCGATGTTGTATTGCAGGTTTACGTACCTATATACCCAATGTAGACGGTGCAGTTTTTGTCCTAGTCCGACAATGTTGTATGGCAGGTTTACGTACCTATATACCCAATGTAGACGGTGCAGTTGTTGTCCTAGTCCGGCAATGTTGTATTGCAGGTTTACGTACCTATATACCCAATGTAGACGGTGCAGTTTTTGTCCTAGTCCGGCAATGTTGTATTGCAGGTTTACGTACCTATATACCCAATGTAGACGGTGCAGTTTTTGTCCTAGTCCGGCAATGTTGTATTGCAGGTCTACGTACCTATATACCCAATGTAGACCGTGCAGTTGTTGTCATAGTCGGGCGCCCGGTCGTCTATGTGATGGCGGATGTCGGAGTTGATGAGTAAGTCCGCTGGGGGGCGCGGGAAGCTCGTGTAGCAGCGGAAGGACTCTCCCCATAGGCTGGGTCCATGGAGGCCAGTCATATTCAATACTGACGTCACAGAGGAACTGGCGTTGATGACTTGAGCGTCCTCAATGAGATTGTCCTTCGAGTCGAACCACGTCAGTATGGGACCCCATTTGCCGGTGAAGTTGACGTGACACACCAGGTACAGGGAGTCTGTGCTGTCGTCATGGGGAAGAATGATGATGTCCTCTGACATCCGCGTGCCGTCACCGCCCTGGGGGGCAGTCTCTGTAACACCGTGAACATGTCACTGAACTGCTGCTATCCCTTGTTATCACATGAAAATAACATTTCTGTATTGGCGGACGTCTCAGCGGTAACATTTCACCAGTTCGTTCACTTATTCTTCGCATTGATGGCTTTTGACTAGAATAGTTCCAGAGTAGGTCCCAGTGAGCCTAACATTGTGCTCCACTCGGGTCCCATTTACCAATCTATGATCTCCAACGAGAAGATTGTACTCCATATTAGTCGTGAAAGCCCCTTGCTTTTTGTGCATCCCCCCACCCTGTGTACAACCTCTTCTGGTCACCCCCCTCCCCCCCCCCCTCCGTTGTGAGAATTTTGAACCCGACTTACGACTAAGTATGAGTAGCCACACCCCCCCCCCCTCCCGCCCACGCCATGCCACACCAAGTCATTAAGCATATCATAACAATGGCAGACGATATCTTATTATAGAGCATTAATAGAGCAAAAAACCTGAGAATTTGACAGGGGGGGGGATAATGTATATCTTAGGGTCTGAAAGGGAAGGGTGTGGCCACGTGCCCCCTGTGCCCCCAACCCCTTGCCACATACTGCCTTGGGCACTGCCTTGGGCACAAAGGGGGGAGACACAGATATATCCTAGGGTCTGAAAAGGGGAGCACGTGCCCAATGTGCCCCCCCCCTTCCCCCCAGGACACGCCCATGACACGTACACAGTCATGTAAATTACTTACCGAGAATGATGATTTCCAGAAAGGAGTAGAGGTCCTCGTGGAAGAGAATGCAGCCATACTGAATGGCGTCGCTCTTCTGGGAGTCGTGGATGATCAGGTCGTACTTGCCATCGTGTGAGTACTTGTCGGGGTCCCACTCCGAGGTCGTGTTCCCATCCAGGGAGATACGGGTCCCCAAGGGCTGACTGGGGGTGAACTGCGACCATTCTAGAAGCTCCTCATCTAAATCCGTGCTGTAGGAGCAGTTGAGGATGACGTTGTCTCCGATCACGGCGGCGGTGTTGGAGGGTCGAGTGATGTAGGTGCTGCCCGCCAGTGTCGCTGTGGTAGCAAAGTGCATATATATGTACAGTATCAAGCAATAATACAACCCAGTGTCAGCCACTATAATGGGGGAGAGGGGGCAGGGGGGTGGGGACGAAGTCTAGAAATCCCGAAGAATTAATTTCTTTATTTCCAGATCACGATGAATTAAATGGAGAAATCCCCGCGTACAATGGAGGGGGCCGATACATAATATAAACTGGAGATTTCCCAAATCACGGTTATTTAATATAAAAATTCTCAGTTCACGAAAATCCTTGATCACGACGGTCGGCTAATATTCAATTCTCAGTTCACGAAGAATTACTTTCGTCCTTCACAGTTCATGGATTAAATGAAAAGTCCAATCCCGCGGAACGGAAATATCCCTTGCCGCCAGGTAGTCCAGCGTAAAAAAGGTGGCGATTTCCGAATTTCGATGACGTAGTAAATATATAAGAAAGCCACACGACATGAAATATGCCTCCGTTGGCTCAAGAAGTGGCCTAACAACATGCGCATATATGTATTGTAAACAATATCGGTCCTTATACACAACGCATATGGGAATAAATAATTTTCATTCGAAACATTGTGAACGTTTCGCAAGGAAAATAATGCTGTTTGAGTAATTTAAAGCAGTCTTCCCGCAACCATCCATGTACTCATCCCGAGTTCTTTCCCACCGAGAGTGTCCATCAACAATCCTTGTTCGAGGGAGCATGCAAGTCAATTTAAGGCATTTTCTTTCAGCAACCATCAATGTACTCATTGTACTGTAGTCTGTTACAACCACGCTGTGCATTGACATGTGGGTCTGCTACAACCACGCTGTGCATTGACATGTGGGTCTGCTACAACCACGCTGTGCATTGACATGTGGGTCTGCTACAACCACGCTGTGCATTGACATGTGGGTCTGCTACAACCACGCTGGGCATTGACATGTGGGTCTGCTACAACCACGCTGTGCATTGACATGTGGGTCTGCTACAACCACGCTGTGCATCGACATGTGGGTCTGCTACAACCACGCTGTGCATTGACATGTGGGTCTGCTACAACCACGCTGTGCATTGACATGTGGGTCTGCTACAACCACGCTGGGCATTGACATGCGGGTCTGCTACAACCACGCTGGGCATTGACATGTGGGTCTGCTACAACCACACTGCATTGATATGTGGGTCTGCTACAGCCACGCTGTGCATTGACATGTGGGTCTGCTACAACCACGCTGTGCATTGACATGTGGGTCTGCTACAACCACGCTGTGCATTGACATGTGGGTCTGCTACAACCACGCTGTGCATTGACATGTGGGTCTGCTACAACCACGCTGGGCATTGACATGTGGGTCTGCTACAACCACGCTGAGCATTGACATGTGGGTCTGCTACAACCACACTGCATTGACATGTGGGTCTGCTACAGCCACGCTGTGCATTGACATGTGGGTCTGCTACAACCACGCTGTGCATTGACATGTGGGTCTGCTACAGCCACGCTGTGCATTGACATGTGGGTCTGCTACAACCACGCTGTGCATCGACATGTGGGTCTGCTACAACCACGCTGGGCATTGACATGTGGGTCTGCTACAAGCACGATTTACATTGACATGTGGGTATGCTACATCCACGCTGTGCATTGACATGTGGGTCTGCGACAACCACGCTGTGCATTGACATGTGGGTCTGCTACAAGCACGCTGTGCATTGACATGTGGGTCTGCTACAACCACGCTGGGCATTGACATGTGGGTCTGCTACAAGCACGATTTACATTGACATGTGGGTATGCTACATCCACGCTGTGCATTGACATGTGGGTCTGCTACAACCACGCTGGGCATTGACATGTGGGTCTGCGACAACCACGCTGTGCATTGACATGTGGGTCTGCTACAAGCACGATTTACATTGACATGTGGGTATGCTACATCCACGCTGTGCATTGACATGTGGGTCTGCGACAACCACGCTGTGCATTGACATGTGGGTCTGCTACAACCACGCTGTGCATCGACATGTGGGTCTGCTACAACCACGCTGGGCATTGACATGTGGGTCTGCTACAAGCACGATTTACATTGACATGTGGGTCTGCTACAAGCACGATTTACATTGACATGTGGGTATGCTATATCCACGCTGTGCATTGACATGTGGGTCTGCTACAAGCACGATGTGCATTGACATGTGACAAGTCACCATAAACGGCCGCGTTACAGTAAGCACTAGTTATTTTAATATACTATATCATTAATATGTACAAAAAATAACCAGAGCCCATACAATAACAGCTAAGGCGGTCACCAGGTGATTTTCATTGGTCGTGGGTTTGTGTAGGGCTGATATATACCACTGTTTGCCTATTCAATCCACATACTTCAATCCCCTTGCAACAATAGAACAGCGCAATGTGAAGAAATTGAAATTGATGACCTTAATTCGGTAGGATTTTTCTCCCGATCCAATGTATATGTCTACCTATTGTTTCTAAGTATATTTAACATGGCACATTACTTATAACAACACATTATTAATTTGTTATTTACAGTACGCACTATCAACTTGAATGTGAAGATTGGTTGTATATTCAAAACGCTGTGACCAATTCTCGTCATATAGCGTAAATGAAACGGAAGAGCGGAGCTATGTCCCCGGGGTAACCCCCTACTCTTTGCGTAGAAAGACATGGGATCTTAATCCTGCGACCACACAGACATGGCTACAGCGGGGCTCGAACCACCGATGCACGCGCCCTTAGGCTCTTAGGTGGCAAAAGCGCCGCTCGATACGAGCATTCTAACCCACTGAGCTATCAGGGCGGCCCTTGGGTGTGAAGAAGCCTGCTGCGGCCACTGCAGGACATGTAGCGAGTACTGCCCATGTCCCCCCCCCCCCTTGAGATTAATCAGTACACACCCGTTGGTCCAGCAATAGCTCTGTCATTGGTAAAGTCACCGCCTCGGCTACGATAAACAGTTTTTGTGGCGGTGAGAGCAAGGTTATCGCAGCCAGATATCATGGTTACACCCTCCCCGGTCCTCACCCTGGTCCTCCCATCACCTTCAACCCACGTGTAGTGACCCCGCTGCGACCTGACTGACTGACCTTGGTGGTCATGGCTGAACTTAACACATGTCACTCTTAACAATTTGCGATGACGATAAAGCAGGCAATGTCCCGAGAAGCAGTGTTGGCCAAAGAGACCAACGTCCATGCACGTGACTCTACGGCGAGAAGAGATGTGATAAGTTGAGCTGTGGCAGCGCGGAAGATAAGGCTCTCGGTGAGAAGCAAACTATTTGAGTTGTTTTCAATGAAATAGTGTTGTGTTTCATGGTCATAGATTTGAAATTAGCCAGGGATGAAGCTTGCCCTCAGCAATCTGCAGCGACATTGCTCTTCTAAGGCAGTGACTGTTGTCATGGTGACATATAGCTATTTGTTTCTCACCTAAACTAACAGTTTCTATATCACCCAACCATACACAATTTCCACCATGCATAACTAACTTAATACTAGGTGTTCATGACCGTTCGGGGATCCACGATAATGCAACGATACACATTCGAATAAAACTTAATCCGCAAATGTTATTTCACCATATTCATCAGCCACAAAAAGAAACACACACATTGCGGAATGTTACTTTACAGTTGTCGCAATAACGAGACTTGGCGTTCTGTTCACAATGTGCCACCTACCAGGTAAATTGTGGATCAAGACTAAACAAAGAAATATGAAGCATATATCCTGTCGAAGAAAGTGATGATTCCACTCCATATCCTCGGGTTGTGATTCCTGTATCAAACTCTTCCGATTTGTTTTTTCTCTGTGAAGCAAGGTACGCAATAGAAACTGCTCTAGCGTTCAACCAAGGCACAGTTGCACGACACCCATTTGATGTTCTGTTTAGCAATGCAAGGTCCTCCACCGAAATACGTCATATCCTGTTCGAGTTTTAATTTACGGTTTGCGCGTCGATGGGTGAGGCGTGGTGAGAAGTTGTGTTGGTGAAAGTTAGCGACCGACGAATGTTAGATCGGCATGAGGCACCCTCTCTTCAATGACAAGATGTTTATAGGTCCGCCATGTCCACGGGCCTCACAACTCCCCAAACTCTCAGAGGTCACCTGGATACCCGTATGATGCCCACGCAGCGTGGGGTGTACCATAGACAACACAGCCAGACCACGCCGGAATTTACAATGTCTCATTTATGACCTGCCATTTTTGTTGTTAATGCCTTATCAGCAAACCCTCTGCGTGGGCCTCCATTGTGGGCTTAAAAGTGTGTCTTATCCTCCGTGGGGGCCGTCTTCTCTCTACTTCATCGTTAGGCGCGGCGGTAGAACCGCTGACCAAGGTATGTCTCCAGCCTTTACAGTGTTTGCCCAACCACTCGAGAGGTGGCAAGAGTACACGCCTGAAGGGGCTCTGGACGAGGCAAATTGGCAAGGAATTGACGCAAGAGGTTGCGAATTACAATACTCACGTTGGCGCCTCCATCTTTGGTTGTCGCAGGTTTATAAAGTACGCATACACCAGTGTCTCCTAGCTACCCCCTTGTATAAAGCTTATGTTGGGTTTTAGTAGTCCATTTACTGCTTTATGGCCCCTCGTAGCTAGTCTTGGACACTTGATATCCAGCAGAGGAGAAAGCCCCGCCCACGAAACTTGTGCAAAAGAGTAATCGAAGGAAATTATTTGAAGCATTTGACATATTGGACTTAATAAGCAAGAACCCGCACCCCCCCCCCCCCACCCCCGCCCGCCCCACACACACACACACCACCACCACCCAAGACAATGCCATTTCTGCGAGCAATTCTGCATACTAAAGGGGCCGGCCCGATAGCTCAGTGGGTTAGAGCGTTCGCCTGAGTGTTCTGGCCAGCTGAGAGCCTAAGGGCACCTGGATCGGTGGTTCGCGCCCAGCTGTGGTCATGTCTGTGTGGTCGCAGGATAAAGATCGCATGTCCTTCTTCGCAAAGAGTAGGGGGTTACCCCCCGAGAACATGGCTTTACTCTACCTTTCTTCTCTCATTGACGCGATATGACCAAAATTGGTCAAAGCGTCTTGAATATAAAACAAGCAAAAATCTGCAAACTAAGAAATGGGATTAAATTACTCGCTTGAGCTACAAAATGAAAACCGTGCCTGGCCCTTCGCCGTTTCACAATGACATGCTTTACCAACCCCAAACCCGACTCTCCCAGTCTGTTGGCCCATTGATCGCTCTTCCCCAAAACAATCCTTAAAAAATGACTATTAATAGCAATGGAAATAAATCAACACATCTATATGTCGTAACAAATACATACATGTCTGTGATAAGAACATGATAGAAATAAATCAGTTGATAAATACTATGTCATGTACTTGCATATCTACGTGCTTTAACATAACATAGGAAGCTGACCTTATTTGATTTGATCTTTAGTTACAAAGTGAGGAACAGGCAAACAAACAACTTAAATAAACTGGCATATATGGAGTTTTCGGCAACTAGAATCACTCGTCTTTCGTCCATTTTCTAAATTTGGTTAATGGCGCATGCGCGAAGAATGCCACGATGTTATTGATGCATAATTTGTCGAATTGGAAGAGATGAAGACGTTTAAGTTCGCAAACATACTCTTTTTCGAGCATAAATGGAGTTTTTGGCAACTAGAATCACACTTCTATCGTCCATTTTCAAAATCTGGTTAATGGTGCATGCGCGAAGGAGACCGCAATGTGATTGATGCAAAATTTGTCGAATTACAGGAGAAGAAGGCGTTTTAGTTTACCCAAGACCTTTAACTGAACAAACGATGACATATACATATCAGACGGATATACATTAACATATTTGCAACAGAGCCAAGTATTGAAAAACCTCTTTATGCTTGATATGAAAGCATTACAAAATACGAGAAAGAGATAAAAGAATGCAAAGATAAAGTAACGATAAGTAAAATGTCAAACTTAGCTTATGGTTCTGATTCATCTTGAAATTATCAATGTTACATTTGTATATGATTACTTGATGCTGTCTGTAAACATAGCTTTCACTTTAACTCGTCTGTGGTTATCTGTATGAGGAGGTGAACCATCAAATAACGTTGGATTGCATATGTCACACATGCAATCACTAATACGTGTCAATAGCTAGTCAAGGAGAGGACGTATATACGACCTTCAGGTGTGATTCTGAAGCCGTTGTTACGGTGCTCGACTCGCATATGAATGCAAGGCATGACCATTGACTATAAATAAACGCTTTCAAGATGGCGTCCGTATGATCTAGCAGCCGATCTATCATCTGCTCCGTCTTTGTAAGAGTGATGACGTCATTCACCGAAGAGATAAGGGCGCGTATGTGGACATAAGCGGTATCAGTTATTCTGATTTATTATATCCTTCTATAATGAAGATTTATTCCTTTGGCTCCTATTACATCTAGAATATGTACAGAGGTTTTTTTTGATCGGCTCCTTCAGAATTAGCCATGATTATGGCCGTAATCGTATGGTCAATAATTTGATCTCTGACATAATTATGTCTACAAACAAAGTACGTTCAGAGATGTGCCAATCTGTGGGGTGCGCACCAAGCCACCCCAGACAGAGACGTCTGTGCCCTAGGGGTGGGGCAGGATGTGGGGTAGCCTGAAAAGAAAACAGTACTGTCGTAAGACAGTTGGCAATGGGACGACAAGTAACCATTGTGCCATTGCCAACTGTTTTACGACAGTAACGTCTTGTTTTCAGGCTAAGTGTGGGGGTGCCTGGTGGGGCAGGGTGTGGGGGTACCTGGTGGGGGAGAGGCGTGTCCGGGGTCCGTCGCGTTGGATACCTCCCCTGTCACCCCCACATCACTCGTACCTGCCGCGGAAGCTATCGTGACGTCATCAAGCTGTGTGTCGTCACTGAGGTGGTGGGTCACAAGGTTCGCGATGGGAGTATACAAGATCAAGGTCATCTTTATCAAAGCCCTTACTTAGAACACATTATGCCTGCCGATTCAGTATTTGTAGATGCCACACCCATATTGCGAACATATTGCAGCAAGGAAAGCACCCCATAATGAGCCTCGGCGATTCGGAGAAGACCTCGGCAAACATCGGCAAACATCGGCGGTGTCATTGAAAGCATATTTTCAATACACAGGCTACGTCTGTAAAAAAATTAAAAAGTGGTTTGGTGTCAAGATTGGTATTTTTGATTAAATTACAGCCAATTTTGTGAAGGTAGTGAATTAGAATTTGCGCAAAAATTCTCCTGATTTTGCATAATTGCACTTTATTATTACCATTCTTTTATTCTGTATGGCTACTACTTACATTTCTTAAATTCATTCGTGTCATCTACTAGGCTTAAGCTTTCCAAAGAGCTATTGTTGGTTATAAGGACTCAATTCTGAGCTGAATCGTACTAAAATCACATATTCGTATCAGATGTCAAGTTTTGGTCTTTTTATAAAATGGACGTAAGCTTGTAAAGTTAAGAATATTGCTTTAACGGCTTGGTAAAGTATCCTAAATATTCTACAGAGAGTGTGTAATTGGAAATACTTAATAAATATACAAAATAAAAAATATATATAAATTGGATGCTTACCTTAAGTTCAATATTCATTTATTTAACTAAGTGACAAATAGAAGCGCACAAATGACATTCTCGTAACACGTATACTTGGTTAGCAGATACCGGTTAGGGCCAGCTGGCCGCTGTCACTGCGAGCCACCTTAAGTTATCATCAGAACCCAGTATACCCAACTTGTGACAGTGGGCGCATTGCTTTGGGCCAGGAGCGGTATCCCGCCCGGTACCGGCAACACGTGACAGGGCACTTCCGGGTGTGCCGATACGGACATGTCTATTCCAATGAAATGCGCACACCTTTTGCGACCAGTGCACGTAACCAATCTGCTCTATCACCATTCAACTATCCAGCCGCCATCTTCTCCCGAATGTCCCTTGTGGTTTTGAGCGGGATACAATAGGCATGCCGCTTGCATGCGCGCGCAATCAACCCGTGCAAAAGAGGTGTCGGGGGATACACCGACGCATAGGCCTAATGGGCGCATTCGGGTTATCTCAAGGATATATCGGGATATCAAAGAAACGCGCCCAGTAATCTCCCGGGTGTGCAGATAGGGCCACGCCATATACACCAATGGACTGTTCGCACACGTCATGTTGGACGCATTTAGGGGCAACAGAACCAACCTAGGTGGTGACAAGGAAGTGTCGGGAGGCAAACCGATGCGTAATGTGCGTATTTGGTTTACCTTGGGGATATATCCGTGCTACCAGAGAAATGTACTCACCATTGGTTAATGCTCGTAGGGCTCCTGTGGTTTAGATATTCGTTCATATCTAGACTCGCGGCCCCCCTGTAAGAATGCCATAATGCAGATATGGTGAGATAAGGGATTTATAGATAATATCAAGCACATGATCAGGACGTACGGTTTTCATCTTCTGTAATACGCCAGTGACTTCAGTCTCGTAATATATGTCGATAGTGATACATAGAATTGTCAAATCATTCGTGCCATTAGCATTAATAATGAAAGTCAAATATTGACTCTTTCTAACACTGTCATTGATGCATGTAATAAAAAGAAGAGGTCCTATAGGAAACGAGCCTTGAGAAACTCCTGTGTTCATGGAGAACAACTCGGATATTAATATCATCTATTTGAACGGTGGCTCGCATAGTTGTCTAACTTCTTCACAAGAGTTTTGAACAACATGTTTTCTATATGGGCCGAGCACAATGCTAATTTGTCTGAGAGTCAATGTGCATATCGGAAAAGTAGATCCACTGCCTGTCGATCATATATTTAGTTTGTACGCTCTGGCTCATGTGCAAAAAGGGCGGTCGCTTGTACTGCGCTTTCGTCGACTTTTCAAAAGCTTTGGACTCCGTTCCGCATACCGAGCGGTTTTAGCGACTTATGAAGGAGGGTGTTCACGGCAAAGTCAGCGATGTCCTTAGAGATATGTATTCGAAACTTAAATCATGTGTTAAGACGCCCGAATGCATATCTGAATATTTTGACTGTGGATTTGGCACGCGACAAGGGTGTATAAATAAGCCCTTCTATGTTTATCATGTGTATACAAGAATTTGAAGCTATGTGTAAGCAACAGGGTTGTCCCGGAGTGTTCATTGATAAAGTATTCCCAGGCGTTTTTAAACAAACCGTCAAGTGCTACAAATATGTCGGCATTATTTTTCCTTCTTCATTAAAATGGAGAGCAGCCCTTGAAAAGTTAGTAAAGTAAGTGGAACGAGCTATGTTTATCGTCAGAAATATCAGATCAACATGTGGAGATCGCCAGCGAGGGTCAGTCTTGAATTGTTCGATAAATTATTTTACCTATTATAGCGAGCGCAAGCGAGCTCTTAAGGTAACATGCATGAGTATTCAAAGTCCATTTCAAGCATAGGCTTAGGACTTTCATTTCGCGTAACAGCCCCCATGAAACGTTTTCGGAATCGGAGTAAATATCAGCTGTACATAAACATATTCAAGCAAAGAGAGGTCGAAGCCTTTTATGTCATGTCTTTAATAAAGAAATCAGCTGCCCACAAAAGGAACGAATAAATTATTCAATGTTAACACTGGATGTATACTAGCCTGAAAATCAGACGTTAATGTCGTGACAAGTTAGTGTCGATCCTTCAGACTGTCACGACATTAACGTCTGATTTTCAGGCTAGATGTATACTTAAAATTTAAGTTAATTTATAAGCGACGGGCTAAATGACAATGTCTGTTGCCAAGCAGAGCGCTCTTGGTGACCGCCCATCGGCTGCTGTCATAGTGGCGAAGCTGGACAATTGACCTGGGGGACTTGTTTTGTGTTATATAAACTAGCATGTCAATGTTAAGTTCAAGAACAGATGAGACTGCATGTTGAATGCTTAGTTCGGATACCGTATTGTGAAGTATATAACATACTGTTACAGGTAATTTGACAAATGCATACAGTTGCTCAGAGAAGACAGTCAGTATGGATATCAGGTCTGTCGTAGCTGAAGTTTGTTGTGGTTTTGCATATGGATTGATAAAACTTCAATCTTAATGTTTTCTAGGAAGGCCCCTGATGTAATGAACTTATTTTTTATCAGTGTCAATGTGTGCCATACGTCGACTTTAATGGATTTCGGCTGGTCTTTGCCTAAACAATTTATCAATCATTTTGTTCAGTACATGAATTAGCGACAGTTTTTAGTTCTATCCTTGAGGCGGGACCCCTTGCTAAGTAACTGCGAAACGAGGAACCGGAATTTTGCATTACCTTATAAGGTATAATAGTATGGCCTTAGATACTTGGCTCTCTGGACAGGACATCCTTTGTGACACATTTATCTTTAAGTTCCACACGTTATATTTTCAATGACAATAACAGCGACTGCCAAACCAATACGTCATCCGTAGGGTGAGGATCACGAAAAATGAGTGTCTTGATGCCACTGCCTTGGCTATTACATATACCGAGTCTGTCAAGTTGATTGAACATAAGAGCGTGTTTTTGGAGTCAATGCGTTACTAGCTGAAATTGTGACATCATGACGTCATCGTAAAGTCATAACGTGACGTGCAACAACGTTCAAGCACCGGATCTGGCCACTCGTTATCGTCATATCCAGTGAAGAGATAAGATCTTTGTTTATCATAACGCGCTCCCAGAATGCCGTCATCTTGATTACCTCATAACAACCATGTGGCGAGATCCTGTGCGTCCAAGTAGCAAAACGCGAACATTTGTATTCTATTTTGAACCATTTGACGTTGATTAGGATTAGGAAGCAAAATTTCTTCCTACGCGCAGCAACATGATCCATTTTACAGTTTGTGCCCTGTGTTCTGGATCAATATTAAGGAAACTAAAGACCCTCAAAGACTTTTCATTTGTACAATGACCTTGACCTCTCAAAACAACACACACAACACACACAACACACAAGTACACAAACAGAACAGACCGACGTGTGACGAAAATCTACTGTAGTTTCGTCCTAATAAAAAAGCCCTCCAAAAAGGTCCAAGTCCAAGGCGAGTTCAATCACGTGTTATCTTCTGGACCCGAGGCGATGGGAGCGTTGTGTGAAGGTCAGCAATACTGCGCGGTTTATCGCAGCATTTCGTTGCTGAAGCAGAAAAGGAATGTACGTACCGCGATGCGAGCTTGCGGCAAGTCACAGACTAAGCTACACGTGACAGCATCTTTAGTCAGAAAGACTAACGACAGAACCATCATGATTAGTAACGTAAAATGTAGAAGGGAACGACATATATGGAGTAATAAGACTAAAGTATATATCAATTCATTATGATGCTAAAAGTAAGAGCTAACGCAATGTATGTCAAAAAGATAATTCATTTCGAATTACCTTTCTAAGAACAAAACCGGATAAACAGTAGAAAAATCGAACTCTGAGTAAAGCTAATTACTGTTGATGAAAACAGGTTTTGCCCTTTTATCCCAAATAAAATACAGGTTTGCCACATTGCTCCAGCCTCGTCCGCCTTCATCGTGTTATCATATGGTTATAGTGTATCAGACTGGCTAGTTATGGTAATAGTGTACCTGACTGGCTAGTTATGGTTATAGTGTATCAGACTGGCTAGTTATGGTGATAGTGTACTTGACTGGCTAGTTATGGTTATAGTGTACCTGACTGGCTAGTTATGGTGATAGTGTACCTGACTGGCTAGTTATGGTTATAGTGTACCTGACTGGCTAGTTATGGTGACGGTGTACCTGACTGGCCAGCTATGGTGACGGTGTACCTGACTGGCTAGCTATGGTGATAGTGTTTCAGACTGGCTAGTTATGGTGATAGTGTATCAGACTGGCTAGTTATGGTCATAGTGTATCAGACTGGCTAGTTATGGTTATAGTGTATCAGACTGGCTAGTTATGGTGATAGTGTATCAGACTGGCTAGCTATGGTGATAGTGTATCAGACTGGCTAGTTATGGTGATAGTGTATCAGACTGGCTAGTTATGGTGATAGTGTATTAGACTGGCTAGTTATGGTGATAGTGTATCACACTGGCTAGTCATGGTGATAATGTATCAGACTGGCTAGTTATGGTGATAGTGTATCACACTGGCTAGTTATGGTGATAATGTATCAGACTGGCTAGTTATGGTGATAGTGTATCAGACTGGCTAGCTATGGTGATAGTGTATCAGACTGGCTAGTTATGGTGATAGTGTATCAGACTGGCTAGCTATGGTGATAGTGTATCAGACTGGCTAGCTATGGTGATAGTGTATCAGACTGGCTAGTTATGGTGATAATGTATCGGACTGGCTGGCTATGGTGATAGGGTATCAGACTGTCTAGCTATGGTGATAGTGTATCAGACTGGCTAGTTATGGTGATAATGTATCGGACTGGCTGGCTATGGTGATAGGGTATCCGACTGGCTAGCTATGGTGATAGGGTATCAGACTGGCTAGTTATGGTGATAATGTATCGGACTGGCTGGCTATGGTGATAATGTATCAGACTGGCTAGTTATAGTGATAGTGTATCAGACTGGCTAGCTATGGTTATAGTGTACCTGGCTGGCTAGCTATGGTGATAGTGTATCACACTGGCTAGTTATGGTGATAATGTATCAGACTGGCTAGTTATGGTGATAGTGTACTTGACTGGCTAGTTATGGTGAAAATGTATCAGACTGGCTAGTTATGGTGATAGTGTATCAGACTGGCTAGTTATGGTGATAGTGTATCAGACTGGCTAGTTATGGTTATAGTGTATCAGACTGGCTAGTTATGGTGATAGTGTATCAGACTGGCTAGTTATGGTGATAGTGTATCAGACTGGTTAGTTATGGTGATAGTGTATCAGACTGGCTAGTTATGGTTATAGTGTATCAGACTGGCTAGTTATGGTGATAGTGTATCAGACTGGCTAGTTATGGTGATAATGTATCGGACTGGCTAGTTATGGTGATAATGTATCGGACTGGCTGGCTATGGTGATAGTGTATCAGACTGGCTAGCTATGGTGATAGTGTATCAGACTGGCTAGTGATGGTGATAGTGTATCAGACTGGCTTGTTGTGGTGATAGTGTATCAGACTTACTTGCTATGGTGATAGTGTATCAGACTGGCTTGTTATGGTTATAGTGTATCAGACTGGCTAGTTATGGATATAGTGTATCAGACTGGCTAGTTATGGTGATAGTGTATCAGACTGGCTTGTTATGGTGATAGTGTATCAGACTGGCTTGTTATGGTGATAATGTATCAGACTGGCTTGTTATGGTGATAGTGTATCAGACTGGCTAGTGATGGTGATAGTGTATCAGACTGGCTAGTTATGGTGATAGTGTATCAGACTGGCTTGTTATGGTGATAGTGTATCAGACTGGCTAGTTATGGTGATAGTGTATCAGACTGGCTTGTTATGGTGATAGTGTATCAGACTGGCTTGTTATGGTGATAATGTATCAGACTGGCTAGTTTAGGTGATAGTGTATCAGACTGGCTAGTGATGGTGATAGTGTATCAGACTGGCTTGTTATGGTGATAGTGTATCAGACTGGCTTGTTATGGTGATAATGTATCAGACTGGCTAGTTTAGGTGATAGTGTATCAGACTGGCTAGTGATGGTGATAGTGTATCAGACTGGCTAGTTATGGTGACAGTGTATCAGACTGGCTAGTTATGGTTAGAGTGTATCAGACTGGCTTGTTATGATTATAGTGTATCAGACTGGCTAGTTATGGTTATTGTGTATCAGACTGGCTTGTTATGGTGATAGTGTATCAGACTTACTTGCTATGGTGATAGTGTATCAGACTGGCTTGTTATGGTTATAGTGTATCAGACTGGCTAGTTATGGATATAGTGTATCAGACTGGCTAGTTATGGTGATAGTGTATCAGACTGGCTTGTTATGGTGATAGTGTATCAGACTGGCTTGTTATGGTGATAATGTATCAGACTGGCTTGTTATGGTGATAGTGTATCAGACTGGCTAGTTTAGGTGATAGTGTATCAGACTGGCTAGTTATGGTGATAGTGTATCAGACTGGCTAGTTATGGTTATAGTGTATCAGACTGGCTTGTTATGGTGATAGTGTATCAGACTTACTTGCTATGGTGATACCAGGCCTCGCAGTGAAACGTAAAACCTATAAAAACCTATATTGGTAAATTTAGCTTAGATTTTGTCTGCAAACACCTATGAAACCTATACAAGGCTATAATGTACATTTTTCAGTTGGAACTGCCTTTTATTTTCATACCGTTAATGGCGTTTATTTTCATAATGTTAATGGCGTTTTCTTCTTGTTACTATGTACAGGGAGTAGTTTCTTAAAGCCTTTCAGGGTCTTTCGGCTGTTAAAGGACAGGTGCTCGGTAAATTAGTTCGTAGACTTAACATAATATACCCACAGAAGATTAAATAACGTTAGTGACGCACTATGTGTGGTTGTGCAAATTATGTGGCTCATTGTGTGGTGGCAAGTGCGTTCAGTGCATCTGTTATCTGGTTCTTCGCCCATGAGCCGTCCGTTCGGCGATGTAGGCCACCAGATGTCAAATCACACCGTTTAAGGACGGGGTGATGACATCGATGGATATCTAACAGAAGATTCAGCGGAAGACGTGGGGAAGACGTACTTGGCAATAGCATTCCAGTTGCAGTTTTCAAAATGGCGCCCTATCGTCTGCTGTCTTTCCTGAGCGTTATTTGCTTGATTGAGTTTCTCTCGCCAGTCTCCGGTCAGTTGGTTCCCATGGTGATCAGTACCTGGGCGGGGAGCCGGGGCTCAACCGAAGAAGGTAGGACGTGTAAAAGCGACGCAGTGTTACATGATTTTTTATTTGTATTTTAGGACAAACTAGAATCGACCATAACTCGCTTGTCCGACACATTTGGTTTCAACTGAATTAATGTCGTATATATATCGAATATGTCGGATTAACAGAATCAGACTTCCCGTGGGCTTGTGTTACCTAACGGCAATGACTACGTGTTGTTTATGTGTGAGACTTGTATATATAATCTATGCATGTGCAAACGGTAATTTATTGCGACATTTAACTCGTCTGATATTGTATGTTGATGTCGATTTCCTTCTTTTTGACACACAAGCACGTTGGAGAGACACTTTAGGAACAATTCTAGCTTCTGGAATGGATCGCTTGGACATCGGAGGGTTAATTGTACAGGCAGAGCTATGACAGGGAATGGTTTGGCGACAATTTAATAGGTAGTGTGTTGCCTGAAGGTATCCATTGCCTTGATTGGGCATGGTTTAAAGGGATGATCGTTGTGCTGGTCAAGAACAAATTATGATACTGACATTATCTATTTGCACTAACCTAACTAAAATTGCTTAAATAGCTGGTATCGATTATCTTTAACAATGTATCCTTAGTGTTTCACTTAAGAGGGTGAGCTGAATATTTTAAGCTTACTTTATCAAATAATTTATTAAATATTAGGACACAATTGTATCATTCATATCTTTGTCAATCGATATATATAATTAGGAACTTGTAATTACTGCGACCTTCATGGGCTATGTGTACTCCGTTTTTCATAAACAAATCATAAACCCGAGGTCAACGCCCTGGTTGTTCAGTGATTGTTCTCGGTGTAAACCGTGTCACCGGCGCGGTGTGAAGCGTGTCACCGGCGCGGTATGAACCGTGTCACCGGCGCGGTATGAACCGTGTCACCGGCGCGGTGTAAACCGTGTCACCGGCGCGGTGTGAAGCGTGTCACCGGCGCGGTATGAACCGTGTCACCGGCGCGGTGTAAACCGTGTCACCGGCGCGGTATGAACCGTGTCACCGGCGCGGTATGAACCGTGTCACCGGCGCGGTGTGAAGCTTGTCACCGGCGCGGTATGAACCGTGTCACCGGCGCGGTATGAACCGTGTCACCGGCGCGGTGTGAAGCTTGTCACCGGCGCGGTGTGAACCGGGCCCACAGTTCTGGTCCCACGGCCCCTGATAGGTCTCACTCATATGTTGATATGTGGGTTACACAACCTGTATATATAACTAAATGAGATTGGCTGGTATTTATCTGATAGGGGTCTGGAAGGGTTAAAGAGGGGCACACAACACAGGCCTATTTGTAAAATCGACATTCGACATTGACCCCTAATTTCTGATACTGAGTATCTGAAAATGCGATATCAACACAGATTTTTGTCGAAAAAAACGACACTGAACTTGGTCAAAAAGCGACACGGTATGTCATAGAAAATCGACATTCGACACTGGGAATTTTGAAAAATCGACACTGGACACTAGACCTTCCCCCTCCCCCCCCCCCCCCCACCTCCCCGTCCAGACCCTCCCTGCATCCGGTGAAAATTGATGGTGAACAGCTCTCCAAGCATTCCACGAGATTCTTAAAAGAAAATATGTTATTTACTCCATATCTAAGGCACTGTCACTATCAAATATAACTAACATGCATGTAAACATGTACAGTCAGTGCAAAGTACCGTAATATTCAGCGGAGGCAGCTATAGGCTCCAATATATACTGTGGCGGGAGCCTCTGGCTAAAGGTGTAGGTCCGTTATGTGGGGAGAGAAACAGTGCCATCCCGTAACCATGGGCGCTTTTCTTTGGGCCAGGACCGGTAGGCCGCCCGGCAGGGACGTAGCCAGCGGTACGCATGTACGCACGTGCGTACACATTGGGCTGTGCAAGCAAGTGCAATTACGTTGTTCGGGAGCATTTTTTTTCATTTCATATATTCCGGAATGTTCCGCGCTGTTCGGAACGGGACACATCGGCATACCGAATGGATGCGCGCGCACCGGACCCGGGTAAAATAATTGTCGGGCGGTAAACCGATGCGTCATGTGCGGATTCGGTCAACCTTGGGGACATACCCGGGTTACCAAAGGAACGCGCCCCATTTCCCACAGAACAAAGAGGATGTTGAGCATTAGAAGGATGAAAAAAACTTATCACCAAGTGCGAAATATGTCATTGCTGTGTTTGTCCGGTATGCAGCCCGTGCACAAACTGGATTGACGAGTTTCAAACCACTTCATATCTGGAGACTGCTTCCGGCACTCAGGGTTCACGTTCCATTTGTATTTTTGAGCATGCGCAAAGCTCTTGCGAGCTTGAGAAGCGAGGTATCCAGGATCTTAAGCTTAATTTTACTATTTAACAAAAAACAAGAAAAGTAAACATTAGACGAGCGGGAAAGCATAGACTTGTGTGGTGTAGTGACGTCAGCACACTGACGCAACCCGCGTGGATATAAATCGTCCAACAGAGGGCGCGTTTCCGTGTTCTAGAAAACAATTGATAAACAGGTACATGTATCCAAAACGGGGGTGCGGAGGGGGCGGGGGAGAGGTGCAAAGGACATATCCAATTTTCTTGGGGGGGGGGGAGGGGGGGGGAGACGCGAGGTGGTATAGAGGTATAGAGGTGGTTTAGTGAAGACGCGCCCTATCTCTACCCCATGGCTGCCCCCCCCCCACCCCCCTCACCGCCACCGCTCGTTATAATACGCTTCCGCCATTTTCGATGTGTCTGCCCGTCCTGCACCTCCTGTTTCACTGTGTCATTGCAGCCTGGAGGTTGCTGCAAGAGGGTCAGATGGACATAATGGACGTGTTGGTTCAGGGTGTCACCGTCAGCGAGATGGTTCCGGGGGGGTCCATCGGCTACGGTGGGTCTCCGGACGCCGACGGAGAGGTCACCTTGGACGCCATGGTGATGGACGGGTAAGTGACGTGATCACTCCAAACCCTACGGTGATGGCCGGGTAAGTCACTTGATCACTTCAAACTCTATGGCTAAGTGACGTGATCGCTCCAAACTCTACGGTGATGGCCGGGTAAGTCACTTGATCACTTCAAATTCTATGGCTAAGTCACGTGATCACTCCAAACTCTACGGTGATGGCCGGGTAAGTCACTTGATCACTTCAAACTCTATGGCTAAGTCACGTGATCGCTCCAAACTCTACGGTGATGGCCGGGTAAGTCACTTGATCACTTCAAACTCTATGGCTAAGTGACGTGATCGCTCCAAACTCTACGGTGATGGCCGGGTAAGTCACTTGATCACTTCAAATTCTATGGCTAAGTCACGTGATCACTCCAAACTCTACGGTGATGGCCGGGTAAGTCACTTGATCACTTCAAACTCTATGGCTAAGTCACGTGATCGCTCCAAACCCTACGGTGATGGCCGGGTAAGTCACTTGATCACTTCAAACTCTATGGCTAAGTGACGTGATCGCTCCAAACTCTACGGTGATGGCCGGGTAAGTCACTTGATCACTTCAAATTCTATGGCTAAGTCACGTGATCACTCCAAACTCTACGGTGATGGCCGGGTAAGTCACTTGATCACTTCAAACTCTATGGCTTAGTCACGTGATCGCTCCAAACTCTACGGTGATGGCCGGGTAAGTCACTTGATCGCTTCAAACTCTATGGCTAAGTGACGTGATCGCTCCAAACTCTACGGTGATGGCCGGGTAAGTCACTTGATCACTTCAAACTCTATGGCTAAGTCACGTGATCGCTCCAAACTCTACGGTGATGGCCGGGTAAGTCACTTGATCACTTCAAACTCTATGGCTAATTCACGTGATCACTCCAAACTCTACGGTGATGGCCGGGTAAGTCACTTGATCACTTCAAACTCTATGGCTAATTCACGTGATCACTTCAAACTCTACGGTGATGGCCGGGTAAGTCACGTGATCACTCCAAACTCTACGGTGATGGCCGGGTAAGTCCCGTGATCACTCCAAACTCTACGGTGATGGCCGGGTAAGTCACTTGATCACTTCAAACTCTATGGCTAATTCACGTGATCACTTCAAACTCTACGGTGATGGCCGGGTAAGTCACTTGATCACTTCAAACTCTATGGCTAAGTCATGGGATCACTCCAAACTCTACGGTGATGGACGGGTATAAATCATGTATTCACAGCTATGCCTGTAATACTTGAAACGTGTTGAAGACATCTATGCACCCCTAAAGGTTTAACCAGCACATACATTCCGTCGACATAACGTGATAAATGAGATAATTCAACATGAAAATCAGATGACCTCAGTAATTATAAATAATCCGGTGGAAATGATATATTATCCCCTAATTTATTTACACGCCAGACGCACGATGAAGGCTGGTTCCGTGGGCTGCTTGAGGAGAGTGAAAAACGCAATAGGCGTAGCACAAGCCGTTCTCAACCACACTGAGCACACTATGCTGGTGGGAGATCTGGGTAAGTATAGGCCGTGAACACACCATGCTGGTGGGAGATCTGGGTGGGTATAGGCGGTGAGCACACCATGCTGGTGGGAGATCTGGGTAGGTATAGGCGGTGAGCACACCATGCTGGTGGGACACCTGGGTAGGTATAGGCGGTGAGCACACCATGCTGGTGGGAGATCTGGGTAAGTATAGGCCGTGAACACACCATGCTGGTGGGAGATCTGGGTGGGTATAGGCCGTGAACACACCATGCTGGTGGGAGATCTGGGTGGGTATAGGCGGTGAGCACACCATGCTGGTGGGAGATCTGGGTAGGTATAGGCGGTGAGCACACCATGCTGGTGGGACACCTGGGTAGGTATAGGCGGTGAGCACACCATGCTGGTGGGAGATCTGGGTAGGCATAGGCGGTGAGCACACCATGCTGGTGGGAGATCTGGGTAGGTATAGGCGGTGAGCACACCATGCTGGTGGGAGATCTGGGTAGGTATAGGCGGTGAGCACACCATGCTGGTGGGAGATCTGGGTAGGTATAGGCGGTGAGCACACCATGCTGGTGGGACACCTGGGTAGGTATAGGCGGTGAGCACACCATGCTGGTGGAAGATCTGGGTAGGTATAGGCGGTGAGTACACCATGCTGGGAGGAGATCTGGGTAGGTATAGGCGGTGAGCACACCATGCTGGTGGGAAATCTGGGTAGGTATAGGCGGTGAGCACACCATGCTGGTGGGACACCTGGGTAGGTATAGGCAGTGAGCACACCATGCTGGGAGGAGATCTGGGTAGGTATAGGCCGTGAACACACCATGCTGGTGGGAGATCTGGGTAGGCATAGGCGGTGAGCACACCATGCTGGTGGGAGATCTGGGTAGGTATAGGCGGTGAGCACACCATGCTGGTGGGAGATCTGGGTAGGTATAGGCGGTGAGCACACCATGCTGGTGGGAGATCTGGGTAGGTATAGGCGGTGAGCACACCATGCTGGTGGGAGATCTGGGTAGGTATAGGCGGTGAGCACACCATGCTGGTGGGACACCTGGGTAGGTATAGGCAGTGAGCACACCATGCTGGGAGGAGATCTGGGTAGGTATAGGCCGTAAACACACCATGCTGGTGGGAGATCTGGGTAGGTATAGGCGGTGAGCACACCATGCTGGTGGGAGATCTGGGTAGGTATAGGCGGTGAGCACACCATGCTGGTGGGAGATCTGGGTAGGTATAGGCGGTGAGCACACCATGCTGGTGGGAGATCTGGGTAGGTATAGGCGGTGAGCATACCATACTGGTGGGAGATCTTGGTAGGTATAGGCGGTGCGCACACCATGCTGGTGGGAGATCTGGGTAGGTATAGGCGGTGAGCACACCATGCTGGTGGGAGATCTGGGTAGGTATAGGCGGTGAGCACACCATGCTGGTGGGAGATCTGGGTAGGCATAGGCGGTGAGCACACCATGCTGGTGGGAGATCTGGGTAGGCATAGGCAGTGAGCACACCATGCTGGTGGGAGATCTGGGTAGGTATAGGCGGTGAGCACACCATGCTGGTGGGAGATCTGGGTAGGTATAGGCGGTGAGCACACTATGCTGGTGGGAGATCTGGGTGGGTATCGGCGGTGAGCACACCATGCTGGTGGGAGATCTGGGTAGGTATAGGCGGTGAGCACACCATGCTGGTGGGAGATCTGGGTAGGTACAGGGGGTGAGCACATTATGCTGGTGGGAGATCTGGGTATGTATAGGCGGTGAGCACACCATGCTGGTGGGAGATCTGGGTAGGTATAGGCGGTGAGCACACCATGCTAGGGGGAGATCTGGGTAGGTATAGGCGGTGAGCACACTATGCTGGTGGGAGATCTGGGTAGGTATAGGCGGTGAGCACACCATGCTGGTGGGAGATCTGGGTAGGTACAGGCGGTGCGCACACCATGCTGGTGGGAGATCTGGGTAGGTATAGGCGGTGAGCACACTATGCTGGTGGGAGATCTGGGTAGGTATAGGCGGTGAGCACACCATGCTGGTGGGAGATCTGGGTAGGTATAGGCGGTGAGCACACCATGCTGGTGGGAGATCTGGGTGGGTATAGGCGGTGAGCACACTATGCTGCTGGGATTTCTGGGTAGGTATAGGCGGTGAGCACACCATGCTGGTGGGAGATCTGGGTAGGTATAGGCGGTGAGCACACCATGCTGGTGGGAGTTCTGGGTAGGTATAGGCGGTGAGCACACCATGCTGGTGGGAGATATGGGTAGGTATAGGCGGTGAGCACACCATGCTGGTGGGAGATCTGGGTAGGTATAGGCGGTGAGCACACCATGCTGGTGGGAGATCTGGGTGGGTATCGGCGGTGAGCACACTATGCTGGTGGGAGATCTGGGTAGGTCATGCTGGTGGGAGATCTGGGTAGGTATAGGCAGTGAGCACACCATGCTGGGAGGAGATCTGGGTAGGCATAGGCGGTGAGCACACCATGCTGGGAGGAGATCTGGGTAGGTATAGGCGGTGAGCACACCATGCTGGGAGGAGATCTGGGTAGGTATAGGCGGTGAGCACACCATGCTGGTGGGAGATCTGGGTAGGTATAGGCGGTGAGCACACCATGCTGGTGGGAGATCTGGGTAGGTATAGGCGGTGAGCACACCATGCTGGTGGGAGATCTGGGTAGGTATAGGCGGTGAGCACACCATGCTGGGAGGAGATATGGGTAGGTATAGGCGGTGAGCACACCATGCTGGTGGGAGATCTGGGTAGGTATAGGCGGTGAGCACACCATGCTGGTGGGAGATCTGGGTGGGTATCGGCGGTGAGCACACTATGCTGGTGGGAGATCTGGGTAGGTATAGGCAGTGAGCACACCATGCTGGTGGGAGATCTGGGTAGGTATAGGCAGTGAGCACACCATGCGGAGGAGATCTGGGTAGGTATAGGCGGTGAGCACACCATGCTGGGAGGAGATCTGGGTAGGTATAGGCGGTGAGCACACCATGCTGGGAGGAGATCTGGGTAGGTATAGGCGGTGAGCACACCATGCTGGTGGGAGATCTGGGTAGGTATAGGCGGTGAGCACACCATGCTGGTGGGAGATCTGGGTAGGCATAGGCGGTGAGCACACCATGCTGGTGGGAGATCTGGGTAGGTATAGGCGGTGAGCACACCATGCTGGTGGGAGATCTGGGTAGGCATAGGCGGTGAGCACACCATGCTGGTGGGAGATCTGGGTAGGCATAGGCGGTGAGCACACCATGCTGGTGGGAGATCTGGGTAGGTATAGGCGGTGAGCACACCATGCTGGTGGGAGATCTGGGTAGGTATAGGCGGTGAGCACACCATGCTGGTGGGAGATCTGGGTAGGTATAGGCGGTGAGCACACCATGCTGGGAGGAGATATGGGTAGGTATAGGCGGTGAGCACACCATGCTGGTGGGAGATCTGGGTAGGTATAGGCGGTGAGCACACCATGCTGGTGGGAGATCTGGGTAGGTATAGGCGGTGAGCACACCATGCTGGTGGGAGATCTGGGTTGGTATAGGCGGTGAGCACACTATGCTGGTGGGAGATCTGGGTAGGTATAGGCGGTGAGCACACCATGCTGGTGGGAGATCTGGGTAGGTATAGGCGGTGAGCACACCATGCTGGTGGGAAATCTGGGTGGGTATAGCCGGTGAGCACACTATGCTGCTGGGATTTCTGGGTAGGTATAGGCGGTGAGCACACCATGCTGGTGGGAGATCTGGGTAGGTATAGGCGGTGAGCACACCATGCTGGTGGGAGTTCTGGGTAGGTATAGGCGGTGAGCACACCATGCTGGTGGGACACCTGGGTAGGTATAGGCGGTGAGCACACTATGCTGGTGGGAGATATGGGTCGGTATAGGCGGTGAGCACACCATGCTGGTGGGAGATCTGGGTAGGTATAGGCGGTGAGCACACCATGCTGGTGGGAGATCTGGGTGGGTATCGGCGGTGAGCACACCATGCTGGTGGGAGATCTGGGTAGGTATAGGCAGTGAGCACACCATGCTGGGAGGAGATCTGGGTATGTATAGGCGGTGAGCACACTATGCTGGTGGGAGATCTGGGTAGGCATAGGCGGTGAGAACACCATGCTGGTGGGAGATCTGGGTAGGTATAGGCAGTGAGCACACCATGCTGGGAGGAGATCTGGGTATGTATAGGCGGTGAGCACACTATGCTGGTGGGAGATCTGGGTAGGTATAGGCGGTGAGAACACCGCAGCTTTTGACAGCCTTAGTTTATATTATTTCACAACATTAGTTTGAATGCATAACTTGACCAGACAAGATACACTACAAATCTGACTTAACTTGTTTGTATTAGTAACGTGATATCAATAACTAGTTCTTGTTCCTACCGTACCAGCGCTGACGTCCGGCATGTACCACAGACAGCCGAGACGTTTGACCCACATACCTTACTTGGCGGTTCCTACGATGCGCACGGACCACATATCAACCTCTAAATATGTTTCCCTATTATATTCAGCCACCAACTTCGCCATCTCGATGGGTTTCCCGGACGAGAGTCTCAGCACGGCAGGTTCCAACCAATCGTACGAGGACTGGAAGGCGGGAAACTGTCAGCCAAACTACTGGACTGTAAGTAGCCCTGGTACATGCCTCTCTGACCATGCCCGTAAACGAAGCAAGGGTTGCCGTTCACCAGACCTAAAGTTGCAGGTCCTAACAGATTAAACATGGAGTGCCTACACGTCAGTGTGATCCTCTAGATTCCTGTAGCGTTTATGACCTTTTTCGGATATTTCTTTCGTCGGTTATGTGTTTTCTTGTAATCCGGGCGATTTTTGTCACCTCTCGCTTCGTTTTTAATGCTCCGCCATTCGCCGGAAGTCAACAAACTTAGCGTGTTCACTCGCTGCCAGGCGGCGTTTGCTGACTTGTTCACATTACCGACATAACCGGTCATTTACAAAGTATTTATCAATTAATGTTCTTGTTGCCATAAAGCCTTGAGTTTGGTAACAAAGCATCACAGAAAGGAAGATGGCGTTATCCCCTTCAGGATGTAGTTCCGGACTCAGCCACAAGTTGTGGCCCATATTCACCAGCGCCACCTAGTGGTCGTTACCGACGGGACGCCGGCGTCAGGGCAGGAAATGACGTCACAGATGACGAGCCTGCGCATGACACCATAGGAACGATCGTCATTGACGCTGGCTCCAACGTGGTCAGCGGCACCTCCACCAATGGCAAGATCCGTAAGATACCGGGGTAAGGCAGCCAATAACAGCCTCGCTCTCAAATTGTGGTATTTTCAAATAAAATGTCTGCACACATGAAGGTTAAGTTGGGCCTAAAAATGGCAAGGGTATAGTCTACAACGAGACCCAGCATTTGATTTAATTACTTTTAGAAATTCGGTGGGGAACTGTCCGTTTTATTATGTAACTTAAGTTCCAACGTGGCTTTAGTATTTATATTCTTACCATTTTAAATATAAGTGCTCTTTCCATGGATTCACATCGGTTAGTCTTGGTTACTGGTGCGTACCTCAAGCAGGTGTGTCCGGTATGGTCAGTATGCTTAACTGCCCACTACCCACACGAGCCCCCCTTGTGTTACAGGCGGGTGGGGGATTCGCCAATCATTGGCTCCGGCGGGTACGCCCAGAGCGGGGTTGGGGCCGCCGTGGCCACTGGAGACGGAGACATCATGATGCGCTTCTCCCCAGCGTAAGTACAACGGGACCCTCCACGAGTCCCTTATGATGATACTGAATACCTGACAACGGGTATGTTTAGGTCTTCACTCCACTGATTGAAATTGTGCTGTATACTGGATGTAATTTTAATAATGCGCGCTTAGAAATCGTATGTTTGATTATTTCAGATTTTAAAATATTACTTTTGTTAAATTACGTCAGAGCTGCAGGTTAATTGCGGGGTATCCTGGAAACATAGAAAGCGTGAATTGAGTGGCAGTTCTCATACGCCACCACCCCCCGTCACTCCCCACGTGTTGCAGGTACCATGCAGTGTATGAGATGGAGCGTGGAGCCACCCCCATGGCCGCCACACAGTCAGCGATCCAGAAGATACTGACCTTCTACCCCAACTTTGACGGCGCCGTCCTGGCCGCCAATGTCACTGGGGGATACGGTGAGTGGAGGGGGGCGGTGGGGGGGGGGGGAGGGGGGGGGGTAACCAGGGATATGGTGAGTGACTAGAGAATATGGGGGGTACGGTGAGTGAACAAGGGACGGTGGGGGGAGGGGAGGGGGTAACAGGGACATGGTGAGTGACTAGATAATATGGTCTGGAAGAAAATCACCTCCACAAAATCGCATCAAATATCCCACGAGTACTTAATTGATCTTTTGTGTAACTTGAATCAAATTATAATTAAAAAAATAGTATATAAAGCCAGCGTACAGAGACTCTCAGCTTTGGAAAACTTGTGACGCATGTATGTATTTACACATTGCATATATATATAAACTATATTATTATATTACTAAAGATAATATGTTGCGTCACCAACCAGCATAGATAGTATGCACAAATATTAAGATAATACTTGCATGGACGCGCCATAAGGGGTTAGCCATATTGAACAATGTCATATAACCCAGCTACTGATAGGTGAAGGTATAAACTGGTGCTTATCATCCGGGGCCTCATCATGTTAATGACCTGGTTCCATGCCTCGTCGTCAGGAGCTGCTTGTGCCAGTTACGGCTCGTTCCCGTTCACTCTCGCCAATCCGATCACTGGTGTCGTTATTGACGACAGCGTCCCCTGCTGACGTCATTCATGACGACCTCCAGCGATCACGTGATGTCACGCTATGCGGCGACGTATTTATTGATATTTATTTCTGTCTGCAGAATATTTATTCGTAATTCCATCAATAAAGCCGTAGTTCTGAGTGATGCGTGATTTATTTATTTCAAGCAGCATCAGTAAGTTCCCTACATTTATGGGTATGGACCAAGTAATGGAATTTAAAGTCACTTTCCAATCGATGACCACGTTAGGTCGACTCGGTCACATGGCCGGCTTGCCCCGCTTGAAACTGATCAAACGCATTCGAATAACTACGTACGTCACTCACGCGGTGGAGCCACCGCTCACCAGACATTATCTGAGATTGGTGCTTGTAGAACAGACCGTTGCAGATACCCCTAGCGACATCTATCGTCACAAATAAACACTGCGTGTTTTATGTCCGAAAACTGATTCCCGCATTAGTCTGCCAGGCGGGACTCCGCAGTTGCTTGAGGTGCCTCGCTGCAACCTTTCTTTTGTCAGGGGTGGGTTTGCTCTATTGTATTTATATTCACAAAACAAACACCAAAGTTGTCTCTATAGATTCTCCTTTAAGTATAATGGAACGTCTGTTAGGCTTCCCGTTTGACACGCCTTGTTGCTATGCAACAAACACGCGAATGCGTTCAGCTTCGCATTGAAAAGACAAAGTGTGTACCGGCCCCCATAATTTATAATAAGTTATAACGGGTACACATCGCATATAATGGTATGTAATCTGTAAAATATATATTCCTGAATTAGATATTGTTTTTATATCTCCAGACGAAATAGATTCCAGATTATTATCTCCACACTACCGTAGAGACATGTATCACATTAAAGCGTGGGACCATCCAGCATCTGCGGTTCTCGATGAGTGGGGTGCTGCCACCTAGTGGGGTCTCTTGGAGACATGTAGCAGGGATGTGTTTCCAGAGTTTTAAACTCTTCAGGTCACAAATTGGTTTGTGGCCACAATGTCATGGTCTGTGAACTTCATGGATTATGCAAAATGCAAATCCCGTAATTCAAACAAGGCCACACTAAATCAACTCCGTCAGTGTCGACCTATAGGCCTACGTATCTCACTCACTATAGTAGGTTCAACAGCGCTGGCAAATCAACACCAACGCATTTTCACCCCAAATCGAGAACAATGGTGTCCTGTTACAGCGTGGACGGGTCGCTGACCGCCAGCAAACAACTGACAACGCCATCTCACAAACCCAGAACACCTGTTTACTTGTCAATTTCCATCAGCCACACGCTGTGATCGCCCCGCCCCGCGGCCATGTGCATTTCACTCCCCCGCCCCCGGCTCACTTCGACGTCGGTTTCGGATGTCCGCTGTCCTTGCGAAACACCGCCAAACCGCCCGGAGAGATGTGCTGATGACGTGAAACTGACATCGTCGGGCGCTGTGAGCGATGAAATGTACACCATTGAGGGTGGACGGGCCAATCAATGGTGTGGGTGTCCCTACAGGGCTCACAACATGGCACCACGACCAGGGAACAATGGACTGGTATGTGTTTTACCCCGAGGCACACTCCTGTGCTCACTGCACGACCAGACACCGCCGATTACTCGGCCAGGGTGCGACTGTCAGCGGCGCAAACATCGATTATTTTTCCGGTTCTCATCAGGGGGTTGGAACATGGCCGAGTGGTAGGTAAGCTTGCAACTGCCCAACGCTACGCACCAAATAGTCATTGATTGTTTTTTTTTGTGTGTGAGACGCTCCAGCGTAGGTAAAGGGTCATTCGGTCAAACAGGCAGCGCAAAAGGGGGCGTTATGAAATGGTTGCATTATGACAATCCGTAACTGAAAATTAAATAAACAAGACAGCCGTAGGCTGAGGTACAGAAGTGACGTCATCTTTGACACACACGTCAGTGGCGTCATTTATGCGACGAAACTATGGTACAGACGATGAAATGCAGAAACACATATACTATAATCTTCCCTTGCCTCATGCTGGCCACACGAGGCCTTCATTTATCAGATGAGGTTCAAACAGTTCCTTCAACGAACAATTTGGGCTCAAACCGCAATTTAGCCCAAATTGGACGGATAGGATCCGGATGCTGGATGAGCACAATCTAACGGCTGCTGTTCAATGCGAGCAATTCTATCGCGATTTTCGCTGGTCAACCTTACATTTGCCTCTCGCTTCATGCCAAATCTGGGCTCCCTAGATCAAATATTAACCGAGTTATGGCCCTACGAAGTTCAATACGCCGTTTAACGCGATGTGGACGTCAGTTTTGACGCACACGTTTCGGTATCGCAAAAAAAGTTACGCATCGCAGCAGTTGTCCCTTGATATAAGGTATAGCGTCAAATCAACCAGTAGTCGCTATGAAGTATAATAGTCGAGTAATAGAGGTTATAAAATTATGACGTCATCACGTCATGGTGACGTCATGGCGTGACGCACGGAAATGTTCAAATATCCAAGCACAAACATTGGTGCCCTCAATCCAAAACGTTGATTAGAACGGCGGTACGACTCTCAGTTCATCAGATATAGCTTCACCTAAGTACCGAAAATTGCCATTGTTTACCATTGCGGATAAATGAAAAACGAGCAGACGAACAAAGGACTCTGCAGCCCAAATAAGAAGGATAATAATGATTTACTGCCAATAGTAATCTGGAGACATATCTTCCCTACCATTATGCGCAAAGATCGAAGGTCTAGCTAGTTTTTCCGATTGTTGACGAATTTTCTAAGTTAGAGGGAATGTGGATACTTTATCATTGGGCAAATCTTCGGTTGCCATGGAAACGAAACTGAGCCACGCGTTTGCCGTCAGCCTACCCTGAGTCTCTTGTACTCGTCCACATCTCGCACCGTGGTAAAGTAAAGTGACATCGCTCGAACGAAAGTAGGTCACATTGAAGGAAGTTTGACTATCTCCATAGGGTCCTATGTTAAACGCGTTCGACTATATACCGAAAAGTTACCGGGCTATGTCGCCGTGTTTATACTTATTGGCTCATCCTACTAGTATCCACCTACAACTGCAAGCATAGAGCGATGGCTTCAATAGGACGCCCGTGGGAGCCCCTGCAAGCACCAAAAATCCCCATCTTTCACAATGGAGCAAATTTCAAAAAAATCCTGTGACGTCATTTCTTATCCGAATTTTATCTAGTAAGGACCATGGTTACCGGGTACCATGGCTATCTAAGGAAAAAATCCCGAAACTGTTTAATCCAGGCATCTATGAAATACGGGGCAAACAAATTTCCCCAGCCTGAGAGATTGAGGGCTTTAACATTGGAGGTCCCATAGGGAATTGCCGTCACCCCTGGAACCGGAAGTAAGATAGGAACATACTATTTTTATGATGCGGGCAGGCATCGGACCCCATTTCCTACAAAATGACGCCACTCTCGATTTTTTTGATTTTTTTGCCGATTTTTGACGATTTTTTCAATGTACCGAAAGTGACGTCATCGTGACGTCAGATGACGCATCCGAAAAATCTCAGATTTCACAAAGCCTATTGCCATTCATATTTCTATGAGAGCCCGGAACACCAAAGCGATACCTTCAACCTAAATAGGTCAAACCGAAGAAAAATGGTTCAAGGTCACCGTTTGCGTTTTTCTGAAAACATAAAACGTCATGTAGCTCGAAAATGAGTATGACGCATCAAAAAGTGAACAATACCTGAAAGATGCGCCATAAAGGGTAGCATATTCTGAAACTTACTTACGAGCCCAGATTTCGTGTCTCTGAAGGAAGGCGCGACACTCGCCAACATAAACGTTTCATTCGACGAACCCCTGTGTCTCCGTGTCCCCGGGTCCTCATGTCTGTGTCCCTGTGTCCCCGTGTCCCCGGGTCCCGGTGTCCCCGGGTCGTCGTGTCCCCGGGTCGTGGTGTCGTCATGTCCCCCCTGTCCCCATGTCCCCGGCTCCCCGTGTTCCCCTGTCCCCGAGTCCCCGTGTCCCCGTATTCCCGTGTCCCTGTGTCCCCGTGTCCTCGTGTCCCCGTGTCCCTGTGTCCCCGTGTCCTCGTGTCCCCGTGTCCCATGTCCCCGATTCCCCGTGTCCCTGTGTCCCCGTGTCCTCGTGTCCCCGTGCCCCATGTTCCCGTGTCCCCGTGTCCCCGTGTCCCCATGTCCCCGTGTCCCTGTGTCCCCGTATTCCCGTGTCCCCGTGTCCCCATGTCCCTGTGTCCCCGTGTCCCCGTATCCCCATGTCCCGTGTTCCCATATCTCCGTGTCCCCATGTCCCCGTGTCCTCTTGTCCCCATGTCCCCAAGTCCCCGTGTCCCCATGTTCCCGTGTCATCTTGTCCTCATGTCCCTGTGTCCCCGTGTCCCTGTGTCCCAATGTCCCCATGTCCCAATGTCCCCATGTCCGCGTATTCCCGTGTCCTCTTGTCCCCATGTCCCCGTGTCCTCTTGTCCCAATGTCCCCATGTCCCAATGTCCCCATGTCCGCGTATTCCCGTGTCCTCTTGTCCCCGTGTCCCCATGTCCCCCTGTCCGCATGTCCCCATGTCCCCGTGTCCCCGTGTCCCAATGTCCCAATGTCCCCATGTCCCAATGTCCCCATGTCCCCGTGTCCCCGTATTCCCGTGTCCTCTTGTCCCCGTGTCCCCGTGTTCCCGTGTCCCCGTGTCCCAATGTCCCCATGTCCCCATGTCCCCATGTCCCCAAGTCCCCGTGTCCCCAAGTCCCCGTGTCCCCATGTCCCCGTGTCCTCTTGTCCCCGTGTCCCCATGTCCCCCTGTCCGCATGTCCCCATGTCCCCGTGTCCCCGTGTCCCAATGTCCCCATGTCCCAATGTCCCAATGTCCCAATGTCCCCGTGTCCCCGTGTCCCCGTGTCCCAATGTCCCAATGTCCCAATGTCCCCATGTCCCAATGTCCCCATGTTCCTAGGCTCAGGCGTCTCACACCGCGCCCGGCACGCCTAGTCACGTCCTGTGTCACAAGCTGACAGCTTGATCCGCACAAAACGCAATGAATAGGGAGCCGATTAGCAAGGCTTTGAGCCGACTGCCAGCACTGACACCGTGTCCTGTCTCTACATCGCACCTTCAACCCTTTATCGCGCTCTCCCATAGTACACGTTGGGGCCGCCCCGATAGCTCAGCGGGTTAGAACGCTCGCATTGAGTGCTCTGGCCACCTGAGAGCCTAACGGCACGTGGATCAGTGGTTCGCGCCACCCTCTGGCCATGTATGTGTGGTCGCAGGATAAACATCCCATGTCGTTCTTCGCAAAGAGTAGGGGGGTTACCCACCCAACGTGTCATAATATGCGGGAGCGTCGTCAGCCGCCCCCCCCCCCCCTCTCCCCTCCCCCTCACCCTCGCCCCAGATCCGTCAACTGAAGCCCAACACGACATCTTGAGAAAAGCGAACTTGTATGCCTAGCCCACACCCTCTACTAATCGTTTCACCTGTCGTTGGTATGCTGACTACGGTATAAGCTGTTGAAGCACCTATATATAATGACCTGTTGCCACATATACTGGTATTATGAAACCCAGTCGTAAATTAGGATTTAACCTGAACATCAGTACAGGTGCACAAGTAATTCAATATGAGTAACCAGAGGGCTTTCGGTATCAGCAATCTATGTATTGTCGACAGAACCAGCATATCGAATGTTCAATCTACGTGTCGATATTAGAAGTCTTATTTGGAGTCGATATTAGAAGTCTTATTTGGAGTCGATATTAGAAGTATTATTTGGAGTCGATATCAGAAGTATTATTTGGAGTCGATATTAGAAGTCTTATTTGGAGTCGATATTAGAAGTCTTATTTGGAGTCGATATTAGAAGTCTTATTTGGAGTCGATATTAGAAGTCTTATTTGGAGTCGATGTTAGAAGTCTTATTTGGAGTCGATATTAGAAGTCTTATTTGGAGTCGATATTAGAAGTCTTATTTGGAGTCGATATTAGAAGTATTATTTGGAGTCGATATTAGAAGTATTATTTGGAGTCGATATTAGAAGTATTATTAGATGTCGACATTTGAAGTGCAACTGATGTCGCTGTTAGAAGTATAAGTGATGTCGATATCAAAATATTATTCTAAATGATGTCTTAAATGACCTTCTAAATGATGTCATAAATAAAATTCTAAATGATGTCGATATTAGCAACCTAGCTGATGTCGTTATTAGCAGCCTAGCTGATGTAGCGGTCATAGTTATGTCAAAACGGTCAGAGTTTCCGGACACCCACTGCACCCCGACACTGCTCCGAGGAAGACATACAGCGCAGACAAAGCATTCTCAGCTGTATCGATGAAATCTCATGGAAGGCAAGCGAATTGCGGCCTAAGCCTCATTGTCGGTTATGTCATAACTGATGAACCTCACAACCTCTACAACTCAATGTTACCGCTGACAAACACGCAACACCCATCAAGAAACATCCCCAGAAAGAATGCCCCCTCCTATGCCCCCCCCCCCCCCCATTGGGCTATTCACCCCAGACGAGTCTGGTGTCTATGTCCGACTTAGAGTAGAGTGTCGATATTCGGAGAGGTTTCGGTAGGCTGAGAGAGGATCATGGATGAGGGGGATAGCGAGGGGGGGGGGGGGGGGTGATGGTCTCGGTGGCTGGCAGTGGCGGGGTATGGGTGGCTGCAGGGGGGGGGGGTGTAGGAGAGGGGCTAGGTATTGTTCACCGTTTCATTGAGACCATGTATAACAGAGATGTCATTGTTATTCAAGTGTTACCCCCAAGCCCCCCCCCCCCTCACCCTTCCCCATCCCTCCCTCCCCCACCCCTCTCTACTAGTCTCCTTCACAGTCTTACATGACGTAAAAAGCTGACTTGGTCAATAAAGCCTTTGGGTCCGTAATCCTAAAGCCCCACCCTACCTCCTGTACCTGGGAGTAGGGCACGCTTTCTCCACCCCTCACCCAGCCCCACCCCCCCCCCCCTCATCCCCACCTCTGCCCCAGTCCTGTTTAGCACTCCACCCCTTCACTCGTCATAAGCTCTATTGACATTTATTGGTGTCGGTGGCGCAATTCTCCCGTTTCAGTGTGAAAGCACATCTGCAGTTGACAGGTATATCACGCTTCAAGCCTCTTCTATTCTGTTTAAAGGTTAATTAAATCCCGTTCAACCGTGCTCTCCCCGCCAAGAGCAACAGTGAAGGTGATATAAGGATCAATTACCGTATCGTAAAAGGCAAAGAAAGGAGTAACTGAAACTGGCACATATGGTGGATCGGGGTAGAGGGGGTGGGGGTGGGGTGGAGAGGGATGTATAGTCTCTGCTTTTTAGGATTTAATTAAAATATCGACATGAATAAAACCCAATCCCTAGGTACTGGAATTCCGTTGGTATTTGCAGTTTTTGTCGCAGAGTTATATGTAGTGCTACACTGGACCACTACCCTCCTCCTTCATCCCCCTATATCCCCCCCCGCCCCATGTCCAATGTGCCTATACCCCTATGCCCCTCCACACCCCCCCAATGTCTGATGTGTCCGTACCCATATGCCCCCTTCACCCCCCTACACCCCCCCCCCCCCCAATATCCAATGTGTCTATCACAAATCGATACCGCCCCGGTGCACCCACCACACGTGGCTATTGCGCCCAATTTAGTCAAAATATGGTGGTGAGTTCAAACAGTGGCCTGCCATGGGAATCATTTCCCTTGTTACCCCCCGCTGCCCCCCCCCCATACCCCTCCCCCCCCCGCCCGCCCCCCCCCCCCCTCGGCCGGTGGCGTGGAATACCCATATATGCCCAGTCAATACCGGACAGAGGCACCGACTTATATTACGTAATTGAAAGAAAAAACAGACCGGACTCCGGAGCGATCACGTGACAGAAGAACCAAGGTCACCTGCACCTAGAAGGTCACGTGATGCCACTGGTGTGATACCCCATAACTCCCTGAGGAAATCACCCTGAGCTGTAGGAGGGGAGGGCGACTCCATGGCTTCCACCGCTGTGGGGTGGTTGGCCAGTGCCGTCCCCATGGATGCTAGAAAAAAGTTAACATTTCTTTTTATGGTGTGTGCTTGCACGGCAGAGAGAGATAAATGCATTTTCCAAATTATTTGCGATCAAGTTTTCATTGACGTTGCGGGAAGAGATCTACGATGGATTGTGACTTGTTTTCAGAAATACATCAACGTATAAAAAAAAAAGTAACTTGACAAAAGTAATGAACCTACGAAATATACCGGTTTTTCATAGCTTCTATTTCAACATGTACAATGCAGCAGGCTGTAATGTAGATATATGAATGCCTCAACTTACATAAAGGCGTTGGAATTGATAAGTAGCATTCATTATACGTTGACTGCGGTTGTGTAATGCAACTTACATTAAAGATGGGCCTCCACGCTCATATGGGGGGAGGGGAGGGGTGGGCGGTAATACACCCAGGTCGCGTCAGTGGGCGATTATTTTTGAATTTACACCAAAGCAACCAATCAGCGCCATGCATACTCAGATCAGCCAATAAGCGTGATGCATACCCAGATCAGCCAATCAGTACCGGGCTTACTCAGATCAACCAATCAGCGCGATGCGTACCCAGATCAACCAATCAGCGCGATGCATACCCAGATCAACCAATCAGTACCGTGCTTACCCAGATCAACCAATTAGCGCGGTGCATACTCAGATCAACCAATCAGCGCCGTCCATACCCAGATCAACCAATTAGCGCGGTGCATACCCGGATCAACCAATCAGCGCGGTGCATGCCCAGATCAACCAATCAGCGTGCTGCATACTTAGATTAATCAATCAGCGCGGTGCATACCAGGATCAACCAATTAGCGCGGTGCATACTCAGATCAACCAATCAGCGCCGTTCATACCCAGATCAACCAATTAGCGCCGTGCATACTCAGATCAAACAATCAGCGTGCTGCATACTCAGATCAGCCAATCAGTGCTGTGCATACCCAGATCAACCAATCAGCACCGTCCATACCCAGATCAACCAATTAGCGCCATGCATACTCAGATCAAACAATCAGCGTGCTGCATACCCAGATCAGCCAATCAGTGCTGTGCATACCCAGATCAAACAATCAGCGTGCTGCATACTCAGATCAACCAATCAGCGCGGTGCATACCCAGATCAACCAATTAGCGCCATGCATACTCAGATCAAACAATCAGCGTGCTGCATACCCAGATCAGCCAATCAGTGCTGTGCATACTCAGATCAAACAATCAGCGTCCTGCATACTCAGATCAGCCAATCTGTGCTGTGCATACCCAGATCAACCAATCAGCGCCGCCCATACCCAGATCAACCAATTAGCGCCGTGCATACTCAGATCAAACAATCAGCGTGCAGCATACCCAGATCAGCCAATCAGTGCTGTGCATACCCAGATCAAACAATCAGCGTGCTGCATACTCAGATTAACCAATCAGCGCGGTGCATACCAGGATCAACCAATCGACATGTCACTTACGTTTTAGTTAATCGCTAGCATATGGCTTATTGACCCTTCAGCCACAGGTAACTTCACGCACCTGCAGCCCCGTCCTCACGCTTATGTTATGTGGAGCCAAGTATCAACGATTCACTCTTTTCCACAGCGTCATAGAGACCTGATGCGACCTTCACTACAGCCCGACGGGACCCCGTCATCCACGGCGATGCCCCCCCCCCGCCACCCCCACCCACACGGCACCTTAGCCCTCACCCACTCCAAACGCATTCCTCGCCCTACCCCCCACTCACCCATCGCACATTTTCAAATGCCCGATGATATAATGCGAAGGTGGACTCTATCCTAACCTACTTCACAGTACGCTTTGTTGTGTGCTTCACTTCACAGTACGTTATGAGCGGTTGACTGATGCCATTGATCATTGCTTTATGGTAGCCCTCCATAGAGGGAAGACATCCCCTCAGAGTGTGTCACCAGCTGGGGATGATGTCTACGCATCTGTTCACAATTAACGAGCTCTGTATATTGTCACATAGGGGTATGGGTGGTGTCGGAGCGTGGGGGGAGGGGGGGGGGGCGCTACGCAAGGTCGGTTTATACCGCTGCTGTCGTCCGGGGGGCAAATTTCAAGATTCTTGAAAAACTGTCAAATCCGCTTTAATTTGTTGCATCTTTTATAATTTTCAAGCATTAAACATAAAACGAACGAGCTCTGCGTATTTAATACCGCAAAATACATCTTGTGCCATTTTGAAAAAAAAGTTCTAATTGAGAGTAAACTCTTTCTTTTCATTACCTGATACCGTGTGTTATTAGGCTTAGGCTTGGTCCCCGGCACTAATTTGCGGAAATCCTCGGCGCATTTGTCCTACCAATTTGCGCAGTGCCGTCCTAGCGAGCGAGTGTGCGAATGCATTGAGGAAGTAGGCGACAACAGAGATATAATGGAGCCCTAGCGGAGTGAGTCGAAGGCAGAGAGTGCCGTGACACGCCAGTCGTCGGGTCGCGCGAACCAGTGAAGGTGATATAATGATAAAGTAGCGTATCGTAAGAGGCAAAGAATGGGGGTAACTGAAACTGGCACATATGGTGGATCGGTGTAACATTTAATTTAAATATCGACATGAATAAAACCCCATCCCTTGGTACTGGAATTCCGTTGGTACTTGCAGTTTTTGTCGCAGGGTTATATGTCGTGCTACACTGGACCACTACCCCCTCCTTCATCCCCCTACAGCCCCCCCCCCATGTCCATTGTGTCTATACCCCTATGCCCTTCCACACCCCCTAATCCAACGTCCTTTTTCGCCATGAATATAGACGTGACAAACGCAGAGGATGGGAGAGGTGATTATTGTTGGAGTGGAGGAAGGGGGGCGGGGGGGTGGACCATAATCGCTGTCTTGAACCCGATTGCTACTTCTTGAGGTTCAAATGTGATCCGTTGAGATAATATAACACTCCCAAAGAGTGTCTATTTATATTAATTTAAAGGGGATAGCATTAGTGTTTCCAATACAATTTGCCTATGATTTATATAGAGAATCCCTTTATGGCGGAAGACGGTACCTTATGACCCTCCTGTTGATGATGATAGCTCGCTGATTGATGAGCGCCCAGACCACAATACGATGTATGCCGGTATGGCTGTCCGAACGGTGATAAGGGCCAGAAGAAGGGGAAAGGTTTATCCTCAAGGTTTATAAAGGTTTCCCATCATGGCATGAGACCCGGGGAGTTCTTGGCGGGGCCCTCGTGGACGGGAAGCCTCCACCACTCTAACAGTGAAATAAATATTTCACCGGTATATTTAACCGTAAGATGGAAACCACAGGCGGTGCCGAAGGACAAAAACTAAACAACAGAAGTAAAACTCAGCGCAAATATCTTTAGAAGTCTGAGAATGTGTTTACGGCAGTCACGTGACCAGGACCCCCGCCGCCAGGTGTCTGGCCTGTCCAGTGGTGGTGGGGTGGGCGGGGCGGGGGGGGGGACGTAATTACCTCTTTGTGACGCACAACCATGCTTCAGCGGCAGAACAAAAGCCGGCTTTAATTTCGATGTTATTTGTATACTTGAGGACACTACAGCAGGTCGTGGCGCCGCATAGATTTAAACAGTGGGACCTCACCGGGGGAAAGGTTATGAATGCAAAAAGAAGCACCGGGTGGCTGTTTTAAAAGACGGCTTAAGCACGAAGCAGCGGAGCGACCCCTGTTGGCGACCTAGGACACTAGTGTTTGTCCGGTGTGCGCTGTTCGGTGTTGGCTGTCTGGTGTTGGCTGTCCGGTGTTGGCTGTTTGGTGTTGGCTGTCTGGTGCTGGCTGTCCGGTGTTGGCTGTCCGGTGTTGGCTGTTCGGTATTGGCTGTCCGGTGTTGGTTGTCCGGTGTTGGCTGTCCTGTGTTGGCTGTCCTGTGTTGGCTGTCTGGTGTTGGGTGTCCTGTGTTGACTGTCCGGTGTTGGCTGTCCGGTGTTGGGTGTCCTGTGTTGGCTGTCCGGTGTTGGCTGTCCGGTTTTGGCTGGCCTGTGTTGGCTGTCCGGTGTTGGCTGTCCGGTGTTGGGTGTCCTGTGTTGGCTGTCTGGTGTTGGCTGTCCGGTGTTGGGTGTCCTGTGTTGGCTGTCCGGTGTTGGCTGTCCGATGTTGGCTGTCTGGTGTTGGCTGTCTGGTGTTGGTTGTTCGGTGTTCGCTGTTCGGTGTTGGCTGTCCGGTGTTGGCTGTCTGGTGTTGGCTGTCTGGTATTGGCTGTCCGGTGTTGGCTGTCTGGTGTTGGCTGTCTGGTGCTGGCTGTCCGGTGTTGGCTGTCCGGTGTTGGCTGTTCGGTATTGGCTGTCCGGTGTTGGTTGTCCGGTGTTGGCTGTCCTGTGTTGGCTATCCGGTGTTGGCTGTCTGGTGTTGGTTGTCCGGTGTTGGCTGTCCTGTGTTGGCTATCCGGTGTTAAACTCCATAAACCTTCACCATGTTAGGGCACCTTTTATGTCATGTACAATCAACAAAAGTCAAATATCTATTCGAAGTTATCTTTAATCAATGTTGCTCTCATTTTAGCCGTGTTCAGCCACGGTTCAACGCGATAACGTCACGTGATGACGTCACGTGATGACGTCACCGTGATGGCCAGACAGTGCGACGTGACGTCACTTTAGAGGAGCCAAAGCACCGTGACAATGGCTGCCTTACTTCACGTCCTTCATTCTGCTGCAAACACGGAAAACAGCTTGACCCTAGCAGTCATTCCAGTATATATCAATTACCCTCTCACCCCACGAAAACCCCTGCACTTTCCCTGAATGCAGATTTCAGAAGCACGGGTCCAAACGATACACCAGCACCCCAACGCCGCCTCGTGAACACACAGACAGACAGACACTGAAAGAAATTAGCGGGCTACGTAAATACGTAATATACGCAAAAACACGCGGACGTCAGGGAGATTGAAGCTTGGTTGTCAGCGGCAATTCCATCAGAGAAGCGAATAATGCTAACAAATGGCGGATGTGGCCGCCCAGGGGATCAGAGACAATCCCTCTCCGCCCACTGTGTGCCAACTAGCTGGCTCCTAGGAGGGGGGGGGGGGGAGGTGGTGGCTTCCATATAGCGCACAACGTCATCACAAGCCAGGAAGAGAGGGGGTTAAAACGCGCCAGGGGCCAGGGACCATGGCGGTCGGTCAGCCAGCGGGGGTCGGGGGTAGGGCGGGGTGGGGGCGGGAGGTGGGGGGAGGGGGGGGAGGTCCTCGATGGCAGAGTTGGCCGAGACATACGGTCTTGTGTGTTTGTACTACGTTTGTATTTTTTTTTCCTTTCTCTCTCTATCTATCTCTGGTATTGCCTTTTTCTTTCCAATATTTCGTTTACTTTCACCCCATTCGCCGTCCATTAACATCTTACCCGTCTCCTATTTCCAATCTCTCCCTACCATGCCCGCATTCCCATTCCATCTCCCTCTTCCAATCTCTTCCTGTCATGCCCGCATTCCCATTCCATCTCCATCTTCCAATCTCTTCCTGTCATGCCCGCATTCCCATTCCATCTCCCTCTTCCAATCTCTCCCTGCCATCCCCGCATTCCCATTCCATCTCCCTCATCCAATCTCTTCCTGCCATCCCGGCATTCCCATTCCATCTCCCTCTTCCAATCTCTTCCTGCCATCCCCGCATTCCTATTCCATCTCCCTCTTCCAATGTCTTCCTGTCATCCCCCCATTCCCATTCCATCTCCCTCTTTCAATCTCTTCCTGCCATCCCCGCATTCCCATTCCATCTCCCTCTTCCAATCTATTCCTGCCATCCTCGCATTCCCATTCCATCTCCCTCTTCCAATCTCTTCCTGCAATCCCCGCATTCCCATTCCATCTCTCTCTTCCAATCTCTCCCTGCCATCCCCCAATTCCCATTCCATCTCCCTCTTCCAATCTCTCCCTGCCATCCCGGCATTCCCATTCCATCTCCCTCTTCCAATCTCTTCCTGCCATCCCCCCATTCCCATTCCATCTCCCTCTTCCAATCTCGCCCTGCCATCCCCGCATTCCCATGCCATCTCCCTCTTTCAATCTCTCCCTGCCATCCCCGCATTCCCATTCCATCTCCCTCTTCTAATCTCTCCCTGCCATCCCCGCATTCCCATTCTATCTCCCTCTTCCAATCTCTTCCTGTCATGCCCGCATTCCCATTCCATCTCCCTCTTCCAATCTCTCCCTGCCATCCCCGCATTCCCATTCCATCTCCCTCTTCCAATCTCTCCCTGCCATCCCGGCATTCCCATTCCATCTCCCTCTTCCAATCTCTTCCTGCCATCCCCGCATTCCCATTCCATCTCCCTCTTCCAATCTCTCCCTGCCATCCCCGCATTCCCATTCCATCTCCCTTTTCCAATCTCTTCCTGTCATCCCCCCATTCCCATTCCATCTCCCTCTTCCAATCTCTCCCTGCCATCCCCGCATTCCCATTCCATCTCCCTCTTCCAATCCCTTCCTGCCATCCCCCCATTCCCATTCCATCTTCCTCTTCCAATCTCTCCCTGCCATCCCCGCATTCCCATTCCATCTCCCTCTTCCAATCTCTTCCTGTCATGCCCCATTCCCATTCCATCTTCCTCTTCCAATCTCTTCCTGCCATCCCCGCATTCCCATTCCATCTCCCTCTTCCAATCTCTCCCTGCCATCCCCGCATTCCCATTCTATCTCCCTCTTCCAATCTCTTCCTGTCATGCCCGCATTCCCATTCCATCTCCCTCTTCCAATCTCTCCCTGCCATCCCCGCATTCCCATTCCATCTCCCTCTTCCAATCTCTTCCTGTCATCCCCGCATTCCCATTCCATCTCCCTCTTCCAATCTCTCCCTGCCATCCCCGCATTCCCATTCCATCTCCCTCTTCCAATCTCTTCCTGTCATCAGCGCATTCCCATTCCATCTCCCTCTTCCAATCTCTTCCTGCCATCCCCGCATTCCCATTCCATTTCCCTCTTCCAATCTCTTCCTGCCATCCCGGCATTCCCATTCCATCTCCCTCTTCCAATCTCTCCCTGCCATCCCCCCATTCCCATTCCATCTTCCTCTTCCAATCTCTCCCTGCCATCCCCGCATTCCCATTCCATCTCCCTCTTCCAATCTCTTCCTGTCATGCCCCATTCCCATTCCATCTTCCTCTTCCAGTCTCTTCCTGCCATCCCCGCATTCCCATTCCATCTCCCTCTTCCAATCTCTCCCTGCCATCCCCGCATTCCCATTCTATCTCCCTCTTCCAATCTCTTCCTGTCATGCCCGCATTCCCATTCCATCTCCCTCTTCCAATCTCTTCCTGTCATGCCCCATTCCCATTCCATCTTCCTCTTCCAATCTCTTCCTGCCATCCCCGCATTCCCATTCCATCTCCCTCTTCCAATCTCTCCCTGCCATCCCCGCATTCCCATTCCATCTCCCTCTTCCAATCTCTTCCTGTCATCCCCGCATTCCCATTCCATCTCCCTCTTCCAATCTCTTCCTGCCATCCCGGCATTCCCATTCCATCTCCCTCTTCCAATCTCTTCCTGCCATCCCCGCATTCCCATTCCATCTCCCTCTTCCAATTTCTTCCTGCCATCCCGGCATTCCCATTCCATCTCCCTCTTCCAATCTCTTCCTGCCATCCCCGCATTCCCATTCCATCTCCCTCTTTCAATCTCTTTCTGTCATCCCCGCATTCCCATTCCATCTCCCTCTTCCAATCTCTTCCTGTCATGGCCCCATTCCCATTCCATCTCCCTCTTCCAATCTCTTCCTGTCATCCCCGCATTCCCATTCCATCTCCCTCTTCCAATCTCTTCCTGTCATGGCCCCATTCCCATTCCATCTCCCTCTTCCAATCTTTCCCTGTCACCCTGCATTCCCATTCCATCTCCCTCTTCCAATCTCTTCCCGTCATGCCCGCATTCCCATTCCATCTCCCTCTTCCAATCTCTCCCCGCCATCCCCGCATTCCCATTCTATCTCCCTCTTCCAATCTCTCCCTGCCATCCCGGCATTCCCATTCAATCTCCCTCTTCCAATCTCTCCCTGCCATCCCCGCATTCCCATTCCATCTCCCTCTTTCAATCTCTCCCTGCCATCCCCGCATTCCCATTCCATCTCCCTCTTCCAATCTCTTCCTGTCATCCCCGCATTCCCATTCTTTCTCCCTCTTCCAATCTCTCCCTGCCATCCCCGCTTTCCCATTCCATCTCCCTCTTCCAATCTATTCCTGCCATCCTCGCATTCCCATTCCATCTCCCTCTTCCAATCTCTTCCTGCAATCCCCGCATTCCCATTCCATCTCTCTCTTCCAATCTCTCCCTGCCATCCCCCGATTCCCATTCCATCTCCCTCTTCCAATCTCTCCCTGCCATCCCGGCATTCCCATTCCATCTCCCTCTTCCAATCTCTTCCTGCCATCCCCCCATTCCCATTCCATCTCCCTCTTCCAATCTCGCCCTGCCATCCCCGCATTCCCATGCCATCTCCCTCTTTCTATCTCTCCCTGCCATCCCCGCATTCCCATTCCATCTCCCTCTTCTAATCTCTCCCTGCCATCCCCGCATTCCCATTCTATCTCCCTCTTCCAATCTCTTCCTGTCATGCCCGCATTCCCATTCCATCTCCCTCTTCCAATCTCTCCCTGCCATCCCCGCATTCCCATTCCATCTCCCTCTTCCAATCTCTCCCTGCCATCCCGGCATTCCCATTCCATCTCCCTCTTCCAATCTCTTCCTGCCATCCCCGCATTCCCATTCCATCTCCCTCTTCCAATCTCTCCCTGCCATCCCCGCATTCCCATTCCATCTCCCTTTTCCAATCTCTTCCTGTCATCCCCCCATTCCCATTCCATCTCCCTCTTCCAATCTCTCCCTGCCATCCCCGCATTCCCATTCCATCTCCCTCTTCCAATCCCTTCCTGCCATCCCCCCATTCCCATTCCATCTTCCTCTTCCAATCTCTCCCTGCCATCCCCGCATTCCCATTCCATCTCCCTCTTCCAATCTCTTCCTGTCATGCCCCATTCCCATTCCATCTTCCTCTTCCAATCTCTTCCTGCCATCCCCGCATTCCCATTCCATCTCCCTCTTCCAATCTCTCCCTGCCATCCCCGCATTCCCATTCTATCTCCCTCTTCCAATCTCTTCCTGTCATGCCCGCATTCCCATTCCATCTCCCTCTTCCAATCTCTCCCTGCCATCCCCGCATTCCCATTCCATCTCCCTCTTCCAATCTCTTCCTGTCATCCCCGCATTCCCATTCCATCTCCCTCTTCCAATCTCTCCCTGCCATCCCCGCATTCCCATTCCATCTCCCTCTTCCAATCTCTTCCTGTCATCAGCGCATTCCCATTCCATCTCCCTCTTCCAATCTCTTCCTGCCATCCCCGCATTCCCATTCCATTTCCCTCTTCCAATCTCTTCCTGCCATCCCGGCATTCCCATTCCATCTCCCTCTTCCAATCTCTCCCTGCCATCCCCCCATTCCCATTCCATCTTCCTCTTCCAATCTCTCCCTGCCATCCCCGCATTCCCATTCCATCTCCCTCTTCCAATCTCTTCCTGTCATGCCCCATTCCCATTCCATCTTCCTCTTCCAGTCTCTTCCTGCCATCCCCGCATTCCCATTCCATCTCCCTCTTCCAATCTCTCCCTGCCATCCCCGCATTCCCATTCTATCTCCCTCTTCCAATCTCTTCCTGTCATGCCCGCATTCCCATTCCATCTCCCTCTTCCAATCTCTTCCTGTCATGCCCCATTCCCATTCCATCTTCCTCTTCCAATCTCTTCCTGCCATCCCCGCATTCCCATTCCATCTCCCTCTTCCAATCTCTCCCTGCCATCCCCGCATTCCCATTCCATCTCCCTCTTCCAATCTCTTCCTGTCATCCCCGCATTCCCATTCCATCTCCCTCTTCCAATCTCTTCCTGCCATCCCGGCATTCCCATTCCATCTCCCTCTTCCAATCTCTTCCTGCCATCCCCGCATTCCCATTCCATCTCCCTCTTCCAATTTCTTGCTGCCATCCCGGCATTCCCATTCCATCTCCCTCTTCCAATCTCTTCCTGCCATCCCCGCATTCCCATTCCATCTCCCTCTTTCAATCTCTTTCTGTCATCCCCGCATTCCCATTCCATCTCCCTCTTCCAATCTCTTCCTGTCATGGCCCCATTCCCATTCCATCTCCCTCTTCCAATCTCTTCCTGTCATCCCCGCATTCCCATTCCATCTCCCTCTTCCAATCTCTTCCTGTCATGGCCCCATTCCCATTCCATCTCCCTCTTCCAATCTCTCCCTGTCACCCTGCATTCCCATTCCATCTCCCTCTTCCAATCTCTTCCCGTCATGCCCGCATTCCCATTCCATCTCCCTCTTCCAATCTCTCCCCGCCATCCCCGCATTCCCATTCTATCTCCCTCTTCCAATCTCTCCCTGCCATCCCGGCATTCCCATTCAATCTCCCTCTTCCAATCTCTTCCTGCCATCCCCGCATTCCCATTCCATCTCCCTCTTTCAATCTCTCCCTGCCATCCCCGCATTCCCATTCCATCTCCCTCTTCCAATCTCTTCCTGTCATCCCCGCATTCCCATTCTTTCTCCCTCTTCCAATCTCTCCCTGCCATCCCCGCTTTCCCATTCCATCTCCCTCTTCCAATCTCTTCCTGCCATCCCGGCATTCCCATTCCATCTCCCTCTTCCGATCTCTCCCTGCCATCCCCGCATTCCCATTCTATCTCCCTCTTCCAATCTCTCCCTGCCATCCCCGCATTCCCATTCTATCTCCCTCTTCCAATCTCTCCCTGCCATCCCGGCATTCCCATTCAATCTCCCTCTTCCAATCTCTTCCTGCCATCCCCGCATTCCCATTCCATCTCCCTCTTTCAATCTCTCCCTGCCATCCCCGCATTCCCATTCCATCTCCCTCTTCCAATCTCTTCCTGTCATCCCCGCATTCCCATTCTTTCTCCCTCTTCCAATCTCTCCCTGCCATCCCCGCTTTCCCATTCCATCTCCCTCTTCCAATCTCTTCCTGCCATCCCGGCATTCCCATTCCATCTCCCTCTTCCGATCTCTCCCTGCCATCCCCGCATTCCCATTCTATCTCCCTCTTCCAATCTCTCCCTGCCATCCCCGCTTTCCCATTCCATCTCCCTCTTCCAATCTCTTCCTGCCATCCCGGCATTCCCATTCCATCTCCCTCTTCCAATCTCTCCCTGCCATCCCCGCATTCCCATTCTATCTCCCTCTTCCAATCTCTTCCTGCCATCCCCGCATTCCCATTCCATCTCCCTCTTCCAATCTCTTCCTGCCATCCCGGCATTCCCATTCCATCTCCCTCTTCCAATCTCTTCCTGTCATGGCCCCATTCCCATTCCATCTCCCTCTTCCAATCTCTTCCTGTCATCCCCGCATTCCCATTCCATCTCCCTCTTCCAATCTCTTCCTGTCATGGCTCCATTCCCATTCCATCTCCCTCTTCCAATCTCTCCCTGTCATCCCCGCATTCCCATTCTATCTCCCTCTTCCAATCTCTTCCTGCCATCCCCGCATTCCCATTCCATCTCCCTCTTCCAATCACTTCCTGCCATCCCGGCATTCCCATTCCATCTCCCTCTTCCAATCTCTTCCTGCCATCCCCGCATTCCCATTCCATCTCCCTCTTCCAATCTCTTCCTGTTATCCCCGCATTCCCATTCCATCTCCCTCTTCCAATCTCTTCCTGTCATGGCCCCATTCCCATTCCATCTCCCTCTTCCAATCTCTTCCTGTCATCCCCGCATTCCCATTCCATCTCCCTCTTCCAATCTCTTCCTGTCATGGCTCCATTCCCATTCCATCTCCCTCTTCCAATCTCTCCTTGTCATCCCCGCATTCCCATTCCATCTCCCTCTTCCAATCTCTTCCTGTCATGCCCCATTCCCATTCCATGTCCCTCTTCCAATCTCTTACTGTCATGCCCGCATTCCCATTCCATCTCCCTCTTCCAATCTCTTCCTGCCATCCCGGCATTCCCATTCCATCTTCCTCTTCCAATCTCTCCCTGCCATCCCCGCATTCCCATTCCATCTCCCTCTTCCAATCTCTCCCTGCCATCCCCGCATTCCCATTCCATCTCCCTCTTCCAATCTCTCCCTGCCATCCCCGCATTCCCATTCCATCTCCCTCTTCCAATCTCTCCCTGCCATCCCGGCATTCCCATTCCATCTCCCTCTTCCAATCTCTTCCTGCCATCCCCGCATTCCCATTCCATCTCCCTCTTTCAATCTCTCCCTGCCATCCCCGCATTCCCATTCCATCTCCCTCTTCCAATCTCTTCCTGTCATCCCCGCATTCCCATTCTATCTCCCTCTTCCAATCTCTCCCTGCCATCCCCGCTTTCCCATTCCATCTCCCTCTTCCAATCTCTTCCTGCCATCCCGGCATTCCCATTCCATCTCCCTCTTCCAATCTCTCCCTGCCATCCCCGCATTCCCATTCTATCTCCCTCTTCCAATCTCTTCCTGCCATCCCGGCATTCCCATTCCATCTCCCTCTTCCAATCTCTTCCTGCCATCCCCGCATTCCCATTCCATCTCCCTCTTCCAATCTCTCCCTGCCATCCCCGCATTCCCATTCCATCTCCCTCTTCCAATCTCTCCCTGCCATCCCCGCATTTCCATTCCATCTTCCTCTTCCAATCTCTCTCTGCCATCCCCCCATTCCCATTCCATCTCCCTCTTCCAATCTCTCCCTGCCATCCCCGCATTCCCATTCCATCTCCCTCTTCCAATCTCTCCCTGCCATCCCCGCATTCCCATTCCATCTCCCTCTTCCAATCTCTTCCTGTCATGCCCCATTCCCATTCCATCTCCCTCTTCCAATCTCTTCCTGTCATGCCCGCATTTCCATTCCATCTCCCTCTTCCAATCTTTTCCTGTCATCCCCGCATTCCAATTCCATCTCCCTCTTCCAATCTCTTCCTGTCATGCCCCATTCCCATTCCATGTCACTCTTCCAATCTCTCCCTGCCATCCCTGCATTCCCATTCCATCTCCCTCTTCCAATCTCTTCCTGCCATCCCGGCATTCCCATTCCATCTCCCTCTTCCAATCTCTTCCTGCCATCCCCGCATTCCCATTCCATCTCCCTCTTCCAATCTCTCCCTGCCATCCCGGCATTCCCATTCCATCTCCCTCTTCCAATCTCTCCCTGCCATCCCGGCATTCCCATTCCATCTCCCTCTTCCAATCTCTTCCTGTCATCCCCGCATTCCCATTCCATCTCCCTCTTCCAATCTCTTCCTGCCATCCCCGCATTCCTATTCCATCTCCCTCTTCCAATCTCTTTCTGTCATCCCCGCATTCCCATTCCATCTCCCTCTTCCAATCTCTTCCTGCCATCCCCGCATTCCCATTCCATCTCCCTCTTCCAATCTCTCCCTGTCATCCCCGCATTCCCATTCCATCTCCCTCTTCCAATCTCTTCCTGTCATGCCCGCATTCCCATTCCATCTCCCTCTTCCAATCTCTCCCTGCCATCCCCGCATTCCCATTCCATCTCCCTCTTCCAATCTCTTCCTGCCATCCCCGCATTCCCATTCCATCTCCCTCTTTCAATCTCTCCCTGCCATCCCCGCATTCCCATTCCATCTCCCTCTTCCAATCTCTTCCTGTCATCCCCGCATTCCCATTCTATCTCCCTCTTCCAATCTCTCCCCGCCATCCCCGCTTTCCCATTCCATCTCCCTCTTCCAATCTCTCCCTGCCATCCCCGCATTCCCATTCTATCTCCCTCTTCCAATCTCTTCCTGCCATCCCGGCATTCCCATTCCATCTCCCTCTTCCAATCTCTTCCTGCCATCCCCGCATTCCCATTCCATCTCCCTCTTCCAATCTCTCCCTGCCATCCCCGCATTCCCATTCCATCTCCCTCTTCCAATCTCTCCCTGCCATCCCCGCATTCCCATTCCATCTTCCTCTTCCAATCTCTCTCTGCCATCCCCCCATTCTCATTCCATCTCCGTCTTCCAATCTCTCCCTGCCATCCCCGCATTCCCATTCCATCTCCCTCTTCCAATCTCTTCCTGTCATCCCCGCATTCCCATTCTTTCTCCCTCTTCCAATCTCTCCCTGCCATCCCCGCTTTCCCATTCCATCTCCCTCTTCCAATCTCTTCCTGCCATCCCGGCATTCCCATTCCATCTCCCTCTTCCGATCTCTCCCTGCCATCCCCGCATTCCCATTCTATCTCCCTCTTCCAATCTCTCCCTGCCATCCCCGCTTTCCCATTCCATCTCCCTCTTCCAATCTCTTCCTGCCATCCCGGCATTCCCATTCCATCTCCCTCTTCCAATCTCTCCCTGCCATCCCCGCATTCCCATTCTATCTCCCTCTTCCAATCTCTTCCTGCCATCCCCGCATTCCCATTCCATCTCCCTCTTCCAATCTCTTCCTGCCATCCCGGCATTCCCATTCCATCTCCCTCTTCCAATCTCTTCCTGTCATGGCCCCATTCCCATTCCATCTCCCTCTTCCAATCTCTTCCTGTCATCCCCGCATTCCCATTCCATCTCCCTCTTCCAATCTCTTCCTGTCATGGCTCCATTCCCATTCCATCTCCCTCTTCCAATCTCTCCCTGTCATCCCCGCATTCCCATTCTATCTCCCTCTTCCAATCTCTTCCTGCCATCCCCGCATTCCCATTCCATCTCCCTCTTCCAATCACTTCCTGCCATCCCGGCATTCCCATTCCATCTCCCTCTTCCAATCTCTTCCTGCCATCCCCGCATTCCCATTCCATCTCCCTCTTCCAATCTCTTCCTGTTATCCCCGCATTCCCATTCCATCTCCCTCTTCCAATCTCTTCCTGTCATGGCCCCATTCCCATTCCATCTCCCTCTTCCAATCTCTTCCTGTCATCCCCGCATTCCCATTCCATCTCCCTCTTCCAATCTCTTCCTGTCATGGCTCCATTCCCATTCCATCTCCCTCTTCCAATCTCTCCCTGTCATCCCCGCATTCCCATTCCATCTCCCTCTTCCAATCTCTTCCTGTCATGCCCCATTCCCATTCCATGTCCCTCTTCCAATCTCTTACTGTCATGCCCGCATTCCCATTCCATCTCCCTCTTCCAATCTCTTCCTGCCATCCCGGCATTCCCATTCCATCTTCCTCTTCCAATCTCTCCCTGCCATCCCCGCATTCCCATTCCATCTCCCTCTTCCAATCTCTCCCTGCCATCCCCGCATTCCCATTCCATCTCCCTCTTCCAATCTCTCCCTGCCATCCCCGCATTCCCATTCCATCTCCCTCTTCCAATCTCTCCCTGCCATCCCGGCATTCCCATTCCATCTCCCTCTTCCAATCTCTTCCTGCCATCCCCGCATTCCCATTCCATCTCCCTCTTTCAATCTCTCCCTGCCATCCCCGCATTCCCATTCCATCTCCCTCTTCCAATCTCTTCCTGTCATCCCCGCATTCCCATTCTATCTCCCTCTTCCAATCTCTCCCTGCCATCCCCGCTTTCCCATTCCATCTCCCTCTTCCAATCTCTTCCTGCCATCCCGGCATTCCCATTCCATCTCCCTCTTCCAATCTCTCCCTGCCATCCCCGCATTCCCATTCTATCTCCCTCTTCCAATCTCTTCCTGCCATCCCGGCATTCCCATTCCATCTCCCTCTTCCAATCTCTTCCTGCCATCCCCGCATTCCCATTCCATCTCCCTCTTCCAATCTCTCCCTGCCATCCCCGCATTCCCATTCCATCTCCCTCTTCCAATCTCTCCCTGCCATCCCCGCATTTCCATTCCATCTTCCTCTTCCAATCTCTCTCTGCCATCCCCCCATTCCCATTCCATCTCCCTCTTCCAATCTCTCCCTGCCATCCCCGCATTCCCATTCCATCTCCCTCTTCCAATCTCTCCCTGCCATCCCCGCATTCCCATTCCATCTCCCTCTTCCAATCTCTTCCTGTCATGCCCCATTCCCATTCCATCTCCCTCTTCCAATCTCTTCCTGTCATGCCCGCATTTCCATTCCATCTCCCTCTTCCAATCTTTTCCTGTCATCCCCGCATTCCAATTCCATCTCCCTCTTCCAATCTCTTCCTGTCATGCCCCATTCCCATTCCATGTCACTCTTCCAATCTCTCCCTGCCATCCCTGCATTCCCATTCCATCTCCCTCTTCCAATCTCTTCCTGCCATCCCGGCATTCCCATTCCATCTCCCTCTTCCAATCTCTTCCTGCCATCCCCGCATTCCCATTCCATCTCCCTCTTCCAATCTCTCCCTGCCATCCCGGCATTCCCATTCCATCTCCCTCTTCCAATCTCTCCCTGCCATCCCGGCATTCCCATTCCATCTCCCTCTTCCAATCTCTTCCTGTCATCCCCGCATTCCCATTCCATCTCCCTCTTCCAATCTCTTCCTGCCATCCCCGCATTCCTATTCCATCTCCCTCTTCCAATCTCTTTCTGTCATCCCCGCATTCCCATTCCATCTCCCTCTTCCAATCTCTTCCTGCCATCCCCGCATTCCCATTCCATCTCCCTCTTCCAATCTCTCCCTGTCATCCCCGCATTCCCATTCCATCTCCCTCTTCCAATCTCTTCCTGTCATGCCCGCATTCCCATTCCATCTCCCTCTTCCAATCTCTCCCTGCCATCCCCGCATTCCCATTCCATCTCCCTCTTCCAATCTCTTCCTGCCATCCCCGCATTCCCATTCCATCTCCCTCTTTCAATCTCTCCCTGCCATCCCCGCATTCCCATTCCATCTCCCTCTTCCAATCTCTTCCTGTCATCCCCGCATTCCCATTCTATCTCCCTCTTCCAATCTCTCCCCGCCATCCCCGCTTTCCCATTCCATCTCCCTCTTCCAATCTCTCCCTGCCATCCCCGCATTCCCATTCTATCTCCCTCTTCCAATCTCTTCCTGCCATCCCGGCATTCCCATTCCATCTCCCTCTTCCAATCTCTTCCTGCCATCCCCGCATTCCCATTCCATCTCCCTCTTCCAATCTCTCCCTGCCATCCCCGCATTCCCATTCCATCTCCCTCTTCCAATCTCTCCCTGCCATCCCCGCATTCCCATTCCATCTTCCTCTTCCAATCTCTCTCTGCCATCCCCCCATTCTCATTCCATCTCCGTCTTCCAATCTCTCCCTGCCATCCCCGCATTCCCATTCCATCTCCCTCTTCCAATCTCTCCCTGCCATCCCCGCATTCCCATTCCATCTCCCTCTTCCAATCTCTTCCTGTCATGCCCCATTCACATTCCATCTCCCTCTTCCAATCTCTTCCTGTCATGCCCGCATTTCCATTCCATCTCCCTCTTCCAATCTCTTCCTGTCATCCCCGCATTCCCATTCCATCTCCCTCTTCCAATCTCTTCCTGTCATGCCCCATCCCCATTCCATGTCCCTCTTCCAATCTCTTCCTGTCATGCCCGCATTCCCATTCCATCTCCCTCTTCCAATCTCTTCCTGCCATCCCGGCATTCCCATTCCATCTTCCTCTTCCAATCTCTCCCTGCCATCCCCGCATTCCCATTCCATCTCCCTCTTCCAATCTCTCCCTGCCATCCCCGCATTCCCATTCCATCTCCCTCTTCCAATCTCTTCCTGCCATCCCGGCATTCCCATTCCATCTTCCTCTTTCAATCTCTCCCTGCCATCCCCGCATTCCCATTCCATCTCCCTCTTCCAATCTCTCCCTGCCATCCCCGCATTCCCATTCCATCTCCCTCTTCCAATCTCTCCCTGCCATCCCGGCATTCCCATTCCATCTCCCTCTTCCAATCTCTCCCTGCCATCCCGGCATTCCCATTCCATCTCCCTCTTCCAATCTCTTCCTGCCATCCCCGCATTCCCATTCCATCTTCCTCTTCCAATCTCTTCCTGCCATCCCGGCATTCCCATTCCATCTCCCTCTTCCAATCTCTCCCTGCCATCCCGGCATTCCCATTCCATCTCCCTCTTCCAATCTCTCCCTGCCATCCCGGCATTCCCATTCCATCTCCCTCTTCCAATCTCTCCCTGCCATCCCGGCATTCCCATTCCATCTCCCTCTTCCAATCTCTCCCTGCCATCCCGGCATTCCCATTCCATCTCCCTCTTCCAATCTCTTCCTGTCATCCCGGCATTCCCATTCCATCTCCCTCTTCCAATCTCTCCCTGCCATCCCCGCATTCCCATTCCATCTCCCTCTTCCAATCTCTCCCTGCCATCCCGGCATTCCCATTCCATCTCCCTCTTCCAATCTCTCCCTGCCATCCCGGCATTCCCATTCCATCTCCCTCTTCCAATCTCTTCCTGCCATCCCGGCATTCCCATTCCATCTCCCTCTTCCAATCTCTCCCTGCCATCCCGGCATTCCCATTCCATCTCCCTCTTCCAATCTCTTCCTGCCATCCCCGCATTCCCATTCCATCTCCCTCTTCCAATCTCTCCCTGCCATCCCGGCATTCCCATTCCATCTCCCTCTTCCAATCTCTTCCTGTCATGCCCCTATTCCCATTCCATCTCTATATTTCCCATTCGACCCATCTAGGCCCTATTTTCTCGCTATTTGTCTCACTTTGTGCTCTCTCTTTTTGCCCACTTATTCTTTTCTCCCTCCTCCCTCCATGGCGATCTTCCTGTTTCCGTCACGACGTCATCTCTCTTCCCGCACCCCATGTTTCTACCATCCTCTCCCTATCGCCTCTCCCCCTGCCCCTCCATCTCTCCATCATTCTGTCTCTCTCTCCCTCGCCCCCCCCCCTCCCCTCCCGCCCCCTCTTTCTCTCATTCTCTCATTTCTCTCTGCCTCGCCCGTCTGTCGTGAAGAACGCCATGTGGTCACGGAGAAATGGAATGGGATTACTGCCTTATTAGAGGCCAAGTGATTTAGGACAAAAGTAAAAAATATATGACGGCTGGATGTCAAGGGTTTCTGTCGGCTCAACCCGTGGGTATGTTTAGGGGGACGACCCAGGCCATGTAATCCTATTGCCTGTCACGGTGGGCAGGGTGGATGGATGGGAGGCGGGGGGTGGGTGGGGGGAGGGGGTGCTGGGTTATAGCGAAGGGATTTGTGATTTATCCCATGCCACGGGACCTGTGGTATGAGCCTCTGGGGACAGACTCACAGCCAACACAACCCCGACGGAATAAGCTGGAAAGTGCGCCTTCCAAAGTGTAAAACCTTTACCCCACCCCCTCCCTCCTCCCTTGCTCGCCCTCGCCTTCTCCCCCCCCCCACCCCCCCACACACACACATCTTCGCCAGCCGCCCTAAGCCTGTTGCCAGCCCCCGCCCCTGCCACACCACCACCAACACCATCCCGCGGTCAGTCAACCGCTCCACCCTTCCGGTCGGTTATAATTACTGGGTCCACCAGCAACCCCCCTCCCCCCACCCGCCGACCCCCCCTCGGCCCACCCCCCGACATCAGCCCCCTCCCTGCCTTTCTCTGTCCCTCCCCCTACCTGTCCGTCCCTCTCCCTCCCCATCTCTCCTCCGTCTGCCCCCTCCCAGAGGCAACCCCCCAGTTCTCTATCCGAGCCCCCCGGGCAACCCCCAGCCCCCCCCCCCCAGCCCTCCCCGGGGGTAACTCCCCCAGTCATCTACCGACCGCCCCCTCCAACCCTTCACCCGCCTGTCTTCACCCCCAGCACCATTCCTGCACCCCTCCCTTCTTTAGCCTCCCCCCCCCTTCCACAATCCCTGGTGACAGGGGTTTGACTTACTACCCCCCGATAGGTAGCGCTCATTCCCAGAGACCCCCATAATTTTAACCCCTGTTTGACAAATGTAAGTCGCGGTCGCCCAAGACACGGAATAGGCTGGCCTACCTCATCGCAGCACCCTGCCCCTCCCCACTCCCATCATACATCACTCCACGTACCCCCGCCGCACCCACCCCACCACCACCTACCTCACCACATCCCCCTGCCCCTCCCCCCTCCCACCTTACATCACTCCACTTACCCCCGCCGCACCCACCCCACCAACACCTACCTGATCACAGCCTCCAAACCCTCCCCCCTCCCCCCTCCAGCCATACATCACTCCACATACCCCCGCCGCACCCACCCCACAATCACCTACCTGATCACAGTACCCTGCCCCTCCCCCCGACTACCCATACATCACTCCACTACCACCCCTCCTCGTCACCTTCTTTATGACCCTAAACCCTCCCCCCACACACACACACTACCCCCATGGGGGGTAAGGGGGGGGGGGCGGGATGGGTAGTGGGGTTTTAATTTGTCTCCCTCCATATATTGCCTATCCCCAATGCCCCCCCCCCACCCCCACCCCTGCCATGTCACCCCGGTATTCAAGTTATGTTCTTCCCACTTATTGAACTTATTTGCACCTACCACTCGTTATCCATCTTCCAAATTATCTGTTTAATCCCATGTGAACAGTACACAGTGCGCAATTTAACATCCATGTGCCCAGAAAGTGGCTTAGAACCAGGGGCGGATCTAGGAATTTGCCAAGGGGGGGGGGGGTTGCTGTGTGAAACTTCCGACCGAGGGGTGTGCTCTCTCTGAAAAACTTCCGACCGGGGGGGGGGGGGCGTGCTCGGAGAGGTTCCCAAGGTGGGTGTTGCTCTCTGAAAATTTGCGACCGGGGAGGGGGGGGTTACAAGGGGGGGGGGGGGGGGGGTGGGGAGGGGAGGGCGTGCTTGCTCGGAGGAGAAGCCGTATGTTCAGGTTCCCAAGGTGGGTGGGTGGGGGGGGGCCTTGGGCTTGGAGAACCCGACTTTAACAGTGTATGTTCAGTTTCCCAAGCGAGAGGTTGCTCTCTGAAGACTTGGGACTTTAACATGTATGTTAACATGTATGTTGTATGTTCTGGTTCCCAAGGGGGGCGGGGTTGCAACCCCCCTAACCCCACCCCTAGATCCGCCCCTGAGGACATCATTTCATTTCCATTTATACATAGCCAACGATGTACTATGACCAACACCGGGTGCCTTCCACGGTGACCTCCTTCTGTCTACACCCCTGCCCCTCCCCCTGTACCCCCCCCCCCCCCCCCCCACCATCCTGCTGCGACCACCTAGCTGCAACGGTCGCCATTGGCATACACCCCTTTATTAACTGAACAGAACCTGTTAACAGAGACTCCTCTGTTTATTGCAGTTCATTTCTTTACGCGGGTCAATACTGAGTCGCAAACAGTTGGCGACGTAATTTGCACTGGACTCCATTTCTGTTCGCATTCTCTTCCGGCCTCGTACATGATACCACTTAATCCGTCGATGAATTTTGCGCAAGAAAAAAAAGTAGGTCCGGGGGACGAAAACTTTACCCCTCTTTTGTTTTCTTTGTTCGGGGTCTATAGATGTCGGTTTGTCTGCCAATATAGTTCTATGACTCACGCACGTACGCTCCCCACTATGTTAAGCTACCCCCTCCCCCCTCCCTCTCCCACTCTCCCCTCCCTGCCCCCCCCCCTCCCTGCCCCCCTCCCCCTCTCTGCCCGCCCCCCTCTCACCAAGCAAACCCTTCTTACGCGGTGAAGCTACTGTGAGCCACCAGCTGAATCCGGTACTACTTTTTTGGGCGTGTGTTTATTGTTGAGCAGCGTCTCTGTGTAAACGAGGCTTGAAGACGTCGCCGCCCCGGGCTCCACATTCACCAGACATTTAATTCCTCCGCCGTCGGGACAGCTACGCGCGAGGCATTATGGGATAGCGCTCATTGTATCAAGCGTGTCAACATCTTGGGCCCGGGTTGGGTTTTTTTTTCGACGAAAAAAAGTCCTTTGACGTGTGTTTGTCTTCTCGCGGAGTGATATGTGTTATTGTAATGCGCCCGGTGACAGTAAAACTTGTTGTTTGCCTTCCATCGGATCCTCCCCCGCCCCCCTTCCCTCCCCCCGTCACTCGTCCACGTCGATAGATGCAGGCCCAGATCTCGCCATCATCTCGCCATCATCTCGCGCTGCGTTCGTTTGTAGCCTTTTTTTGCCCACTCCAGGGAAGACAATATCTTTATTCCTGTACTAGATGAGTAAGCTTTTTTAACGGCATCGGATATCAAAACGCGGTCTGCGTGCATGCCTATCGACTTTATTACGCCGCCACGCCAAGGCAAATACGGAGATATGGACGAAAAATGTTATCTGCGAGAAATAATTACCACAATTGATGCGGCAGCCACCAATGAACGACGGACTCATATTCAGTGCGCGACTGCTGCGGAAGTCTCATTTCGGCTGACGTTGATTTCTTAGAACTTTTAGATAAAGAGTTTTGTGCGCACGGGTGGGAGGAGGGAAGGGAGGGGGAGGGGCAGCGGGGGGGGGGGGGCAGGCAGTGGAGTGTGCGTGAGGGTGGTGGTAAGGAATATTAATAATTTGGGTGACGTGTAAGCTATGGATCACTCCATAGTAACCGCAGGCGGTGGGAAACACTGAAGTGGTGGGGTTTGGTTTGGGGGAAAACTGACCGGGTGAGTCAGTCTGTGGGGTGGGCGAGGGGCGGGGGTGGAGGGCCGCGGGGGAGGGTGGGAGGGGGGAGTGAGGGAGAGACTCAACAAATATTACGAATTAGCCCTAATGGAACTGTTATGTGATTTGCACGTTCGAACATTGCCTCATTCGGATTTCCTAAGCACCCCCCCCCCCCATGCTCACCTCACCCTCACCTCACGCCCATCATGCCCAGACCGGCCCCAGGGGACCAGCGCACCCTGGTAACAGTCGGCAACGACGGATGAAGGGGGAGAAATCAGAGAGGAAAATCAATCTTAAAGGAGTAGGAAATGCATTGTTTTAGAAATCATCCGCGGGGCGCGTCCGTCTCCCCTCATCCATTCACTTCATTTCAGGGTTTACCTGGCAACAGCACACCCCGCTACGGTTGCCTGGCAACCACTTGAAGAGTGCACGTGCTGCATGTTTTTGCGCGTGAGTCTCGCCCGACAACCGTCACCTCCTCTCGAGACCGGCGCGGGTGTGACGTCATAATGGGTAATATCCGCTCGCTGCCAACTTCATGGCTTCCCATAAAACAGGCCCTTCTATTAGCTTCACCTCTCTCTGGATTTGTCATGACTAATTGGAACTATATATAACACGAGTCGCATACGTTTTGGTTTAATGGGATGTAACTTTTTTATATAACTTTACATCATGTAGTACCGATCTATTTACAGTACTGAAATCCACTTCATTCATTCCTTCATTGGTCGAATGGGAGCTGATGTCCTCTGTCAGCTTACCGGTACGGCACACATTGAAGAGTAGTTTTCTCCGGCCTTAGTCAGTGCGCCAATCCTCAAACATTGCCAACTGCAACGTTAGCGCCCAATGAAGCCAATTTTATTCCGTATTTCATGTATTCCTACTACATCCACATGTCCCTCTATGTATGGTGGGCACTTTCGTGTCAATATGGACTGGCAGGTCTCATAGATCTGAGTGCCTGCAGCCATCCAATAGGGCCGAGCCTCGTGATTGATAACAACTGTAATGAATATACTTTATTATGAAGTAAACCTATTATTATTGGTCGGTTGTTGTCACCGAAAAAAGCTCTTCAATAGTTAACATTATTTCAGTTTTTTAATTGTTTTATTTGTTGCTTTGGGGATAGCTGGTGTGTAGGTCAGAGACATTTAGTCACTGAGGCAAAATCTAATGGTGTTATTTTATTAGCAACTGGTGGTGTATCAGAAGGAAATATGTTTCTGTTGTGTGTTGTTTCATCTGAAGAAAGACAGCGCTACGTATGATGAATGTGACACATGATAGGTTACTGCAACCATGTGAGCACGCCAACAACTGAGACGGGCGGGGGGCCTGGTCGGCAGGACTACTGCAACCATGTGAGCACGCCAACAACTGAGACGGGCGGGGGGTTGGTCGGCAGGACTACTGCAACATGAGAGCACGCCAACAACTGAGACAGGCGGGGGCCTGGTCGGCAGGACTACTGCAACCATGTGAGCACGCAACAACTGAGACGGGCGGGGGGGTTGTCGGCAGGACTACTGCAACCATGTGAGCACGCCAACACTGAGACGGGCGGGGGCCTGGTCGGCAGGACTACTGCAACCATGTGAGCACGCCAACAACTGAGACGGGCGGGGGGGTTGGTCGGCAGGACTACTGCAACCATGTGAGCACGCCAACACTGAGACGGGCGGGGGCCTGGTCGGCAGGACTACTGCAACCATGTGAGCACGCCAACAACTGAGACAGGCGGGGGGCCTGGTACTGCAACCATGTGAGCACGCCAACAACTGAGACGGGCGGGGGCCTGGTCGGCAGGACTACTGCAACCATGTGAGCACGCCAACAACTGAGACGGGCGGGGGGCCTGGTCGGCAGGAATACTGCAACCATGTGAGCACGCCAACAACTGAGACGGGCGGGGGGCCTGGTCGGCAGGACTACTGCAACCATGTGAGCACGCCAACAACTGAGACGGGCGGGGGCCTGGTCGGCAGGACTACTGCAACCATGTGAGCACGCCAACAACTGAGACGGGCGGGGGCCTGGTCGGCAGGACTACTGCAACATGTGAGCAGGCCAACAACTGAGACGGGCGGGGGGGCTGGTCAGCAGGACTACCGTCACCCCAAGCCACACAATTTGATTTGGTCCAGTTATGACTGAACTTCCTGAGTCATGACCAAGGCATAGGGTGACCTTGACCTTGAGTGACAGTGGCTGGTTGCGAGTCACGTGATAACACCGACGAGACGAGACTTGGCGCGAGGCTGAGGAAGGCCGGTAGAGGCTGGGGTGGCTGAGGAGGCTAGGGAGGCTGGTGCAGGCTGGGAGAGGCTGGGGATGCTGGGAAGGCTGGGGAGGCTGAGGAAGGCTGGGTTGCCAGGAAGGCTGGGGTTGCCAGGAAGGCTGGGGAGGCTAGGGAGGCTGGGGAGGCTGGGATAGGCAGGGGAGCTGGGATAGGCAGGGGGTGGCTGGGTAGGCTGAGGAGGCTAGGGTAGATGGGGAGGCTAGTGAAGGTTGGGGGAGGCTGGGAGAGGCTGTTAGAGGCTGGGGAGGCTGTGAGAGGCTGCGAGGGCTGAGAGGCTGTGAGAGGCTGTGAGAGACTGTGAGGGCTGGGAGAGGCTGGGGAGCTGGAGGAGGCTGGGAGAGGCAGGCGGTGGCTGGGTAGGTTGTTAGAGGCTAGGGTAGATCTGAAGGCTGGGGGAGGCCGGGAGAGGCTGGGAGAGGCTGCGAGAGGCTGTGAAAGGCTGGAGAGGCTGTGAGAGGCTGGGAGAGGCTGGGAGAGGCTGGAGAGGCTGGAGAGGCTGGAGAGACTGGGAGAGGCTGGGAGAGGCTGGAGAGGCTGGGAGAGGCTGGGAGAGGCTGGGAGAGGCTGGGGGGAGGGCTGGGAGAGGCTGGGAGAGACTGGGAGAGGCTGGGAGAGGCTAATGAAGGCTGGGGGAGGCTGGGAGAGGCTGGGAGAGGCTGGGAGATACTGGGGAGGCTGGGAGAGGCTGGGGAGGCTGTGAGAGGCTAGGAGAATCTGGGAGAGGCTAATGAAGGCTGGGGAGG
>OZ025260.1:18981654-19032778 GCA_964019135.1 Arenicola marina | reverse complement strand
ATGGATAAGGCTAGCCGATGCGGGAGAAAATTGAATGTAGAAATTATAGTATAATAATTTCAAGTCCTCGTATCTCATTGGCCGAGTATCCCTCGTGTCGTCATCAGGAGATCGCGTGCATGTTTCCATGGATACACATTAATTCTTCGCCTATTCCCACAAATATATTATTTTTATGCTCAAGCAACGGACCGTTAAATCTCATTTATTAAAAACACATTTGGAAGTCACGCTTGCTCACAATTACGATATCTAATCAAAACTAATGTGACATAGCCTAGCCCATGCGAAACGATAGGCAAAGATACATCCGTTTTTCTGAACCTCCAGCCCTATATATGTCCCTAATGGCCATGTGGTTGACCTATCAAGGGTCAAAACTGATGTATCCGCCGATGAACAGTGCCCGGATGTGGCGAGTATACCACCGGAGACACAGTGGACCCGACGGACCGTACCACGTGTCCTGGAGGATGTCCGACTGTAATAACTTTATTTCACGATGGGCGGGGTTAAAACTCGTGACAAACAGGCCAACGCCACCACACTGACTGGAGGTTTTTACATCCTCTTTATATACATCCCTCATTGTATTGCGATAAAGAAAAGGCCGTCACTGCACCACGACTTCCGCATGTTGATCCACTAGGGATCAAGATCCTGTCAACCGGAAGAGGCGCCTTGTTTGGCTCTTCACCTGACACGTTTACTTACGTGCAAACCCACAATAAAGAGCCTTAACTATTATAACATCCACGTTTTTTGTCCCATCCCCTACAAAAACGTGACTCGTGCCGTTTGAAACAGCAGTATTTTAAAATATTTTTATTATCTGGCTTTAGTTATGTCCCGTACATGATAGGCTGCAGGCGTCAGTGGGCCTGCCGGGAGGGAGAGCGCGCGCAGCTGGCCAGACACGGCGGCGCCGGAGCAGACGACATTGGGCTCCGACCCGCGGTCCGTTTTTCGCGCGCTTTTGTCGCCAGTCTCGGTGGTTCGACGGCGGGGATAGAAGAACGCTGTCTCCAATGGGCGACGCTTTGACCTTTATTGGCGACCCCCACGACTCCGGGATGATGAACAATGTCAACCAGCTTCAATAGGGGACAAATATATTGTCAGCACTATAGTAAGCATCCTGGCGGAGGAACAAAAGCAGGGGCATATATTAGTTGCAGTAATGATGTATATATGTTGACCGTGATTCGTGCAAAGGTTACAGAAGCACCAGAGGCGAGCAGACACCTATTAAAGAGATCCACCGCGGCGTAAAACTAAGACTATTATAAGACGAGGTATTAGAAAAAAATTATTACATTGATAAGAAATACACATACGCAAGTCCTCCCCTTTGGCTGGGGATTGGATGGCTTCCAGGAACTAATGCTACACCGGTCACCGAGACTTGTCACGGCAGAATCATGGTAATCCATTGAGGCACCTACAACAGTGTGACATTTCTTACATTTCTTTTCCATTGACGTGAACGAGATGAGATTTCGACGAACCAACGATACCGTTTTCTTTCCCATTTTGTCGACGAAAGGTAAAATCTTCAGCCCCTTGACTTTTTGTTCTCCTTTGTTTCCCCCCAAACCCCTTCAAAAAACAGGAACAATCAATGTCTATATACAAAGCGAGAAATAGAGAGGGAGACAAAAATATCCAACACATGTGATGACTTTTCCTCGCTCGGGAAGAAATCCCCGAGTTGGTATCTTCTTTTCAATAGGTCCTGATTTTCTGGCTGGGCGAGCAATTGCCCGGCGGGAAGGGGGAGAAGTAACGGTGTGCTTCACCGGGGGACGACCACCGTGCTTAAGGCGATGATAGGTGTGGCGGGGAACCCAGGGGCCTCGCTCTTACGGTCGCCTCGCGGCCGATAGGGGCTTCCAGGGCGGCCGTCGCCCCACCGCCATGGCCCTACCCCCACCTCACCCATCACTCCCAACGCGCCGCCCATCACCATCTCCCCCCCCCCGTCCATCACCCCCACCCCACCCCCACCCACCCCCGCCCCACCGCCACGGCCCTACCCCCGCCTCACCCCAAACCCCCTTGCTCACCCCCTATCCCTCTCACCCCACCTTTGCCCTACCCTACCCCTCCCTCACCCATCACCCCCAACACACCCTTCCCCTACCCCACTGACCCCCACCCCCTTCGCCGGCTGAGGGGGAAGGGGAGAGGGAGGGGCGTGGGGTGGGGTGGGGGGGGGGAAGGGAGCCCTTTCCACTCACACGGTCGTTCTGGGCGAGAGCTGTTACGTCCCGTTGAAGACTTATGACGTCATTCAGGCGAATTCGTGGCGTCACCCATTGAACGTAAAAGGAGTTGAAGCAAGCGTTCAGGGGTGATAATTAACGTCCTGCTAATGAGATGTTGAAGGCTGATAGATAGCTCGCTGGCTGGTAACGAAGCCTATTCGGGAGTTGTAGGCAGGGCACCAGTCCTGGGACTCCCGTTAGAGAGCGCAGATGGTTTTTCCCCCGACCGGACCCCACGCCGACAAACAGACCCCGAGTCACGTGGGTTCATTGGAGTGTGTGGTCCACATCGCACGAAAATAACGTCAACACATTCAAGATGTCTAGTATTAAATAAATGGGTTATTCTTGTTTAGCAATCAATTATTTGTTAACTTGACGCCACATTGTATATTAGTTGAAGTTTTAGTATTATGACATGCGCGGATACACGATTTCGCCAATGAGGAGAGGCGGGGTGTCGTAGGCTGGAAAACCGTACGACTGGGGCAGGAGGTGGGGGTCGGGCACTAAGGGTGGGGGCCTGGGGGTGGTAAGTGTCGCTTCGTCAAAGGAGGAGGCCCATCCCGATCACCTCCCTGGTTATTTGTATAACAGATAATTTATATTTGTTCAGATATCATTGTTGACATCATCTGTCGTTTTCAATGTTGTCAATTATAATGGGTAGCATCTCGGTTGGAGGCAGGTTTTATACTTTATACAAACCACGCCACGCCACGCCACGCCACGCCACGCCATGTGATCACCGTCTTACACTACACTGTACCACACAGTCACAGCACTACGAACACCACACCACACCACTCCACAACACTCCACTCTAGTGATACCCATCCACCTGACAACGCGGTGACACATGTTCCGGCTACCGGCTAGAGCCCCCTGCACGCTCGGTGTGTGCCGCCTAGAGGGGCACGCGCGTAACGTCGGTACCTTCCACCAGGCGTTCGCTCATGTCAACATATTGACCAAGATTGCACCAGACCTTTTAAGCTCTATTTGCGTCAATGGACAGATCAAACATAAGGTTTATGTGGCTCCTGTTATGAATACAAATGACCCTCACGCGTCCCGCCTTTGTTCTCTGGGCACCCCCCCCCCGACCCCACGCCCAACCCAAACCTACCCCCACCCCACCCCACGCCCCTACGCCACTATCCCCCACCCCCTGGGGCGGGGGAGCGGTGTGGGTGCGGTTTTCATTCCATCCTATTATTCTCCCAGGCTGCGTCACTCCCCGGGCGACGGCGCAGCGCCATCTATCCGCTGGGTGAGACAATAACCAGCAGCCCCTCAGACCAAAGACCGAAATGAAATAAAAAACAGGAGAGAAATATTACCAAACCCAAAATTGCCCCGTTAATTGTGTGCGGTGTATTAACCCAGTAGAAGAGGAAATACCATATTGGGATATAACAGATCGGGAGATAAATCGTCTTACTGCGTTTATGTGATTTCCCATGATGCTTAGCGCAATGATAAATGAGCGTGAGCGCTCTCAGCTCAATCAGAGGTAATTATTGGCTTAGAACTACGCGCGGAATGACTCATTAAGCCGCTAGATGGCGCCATAGCGTGTCCCCTTTTATCGCTATTCGGTCCATCAAGCCCATTTTTTTTTCTATTTCCGTTAACATTGTAAGCGTAGTGAAAATATGGGGTATGAAATGCCTGGTTAAGTGGGTCTGGACTCCGTGAATCATAAACTTAAGGCCGAGGGCGGAAAGCACCAAGCGAGTGTCTTACACACTTCACATGCGCGCCTGGCGAGTGGCACGGAACTAATCTGAGCGATAATCGGGGGATGTGGCAGATGACGCCGAAGCCTGTCCTTCCTTCGCCAAGCGAGAGGAGAGCTCGCAACGCGCAATCGTACAAAACCACAACCCCGCATTGAGACTGGATATACAGTCTGGCATGGCGATCTCACTGCCCGTGTCACTGGTATCCGGGAACATGTCTGACATGGTGACTGACGTCCTTGAAGAGACAACGAGATCAAAGTAAGTGCAACATGACCAAAGAAAAGTATTCATAGAAAAAATCTATATAATTATATATATGTCAGTATATATATATATATATATATATATATATTCCCAAAAGTCTTACGCCGGCCAATTGTAATTGATTTGATATTGGTAAGTACTAAAATTAATTCTGATCAGTCAGTTTATCCCATTGGTTCGACACCATGCTACTGTGTGACATAACATTCGAGTTAATCAATAAATAACACCAGTTAATTGAAAGTTGTCTGCCGGAACAGCCTGTACTCTGTCCCGAGTGTCTGTGGGGGAGGCAATAATACTGGCCATGTCGCCGCCGGCTCGATACAAGCTAATCCCTGTCATTTGGCTTTCGACCTTTCCCGTCCGATTGCCCTTCCAGAAGGCTTCACCGTCAACTCCCGAGAAATGGGTATTCCCAAATTACCTCTGGTCGTTAGCGGTAATAGAAGACTAAAAGTTTCGTTCCAAGTTCGACTGAAGAAATCCCAAACAATCCACCATGTCCCTGGCCCCGGAACCTCAATGGACACTGCCCGGAATGAGCCCCCCTCCCCCCCCCAACCACACTCTGCTCGCCCCGCCATCGGTCGTGGGAACGATAAATCTGGATCAAGTGCCTATTAAGATTTAGTCTGGATTTGTGAAATGGCGCTGGGGGGAAGGGAAAACTTCCTTCGAGTGACTCGCATGCATCTGTCTTCATTTGAACATGGAATGGTGCTTGTTGAATATCGGTTTGAGTCGTGGGGGACGTGAATCTGGCCCGGGGCTTAGTTTTATGCCTTAACCCTTGAGAACACCCCCTCCCCCCCCCACCCCTCTCCTCTGCGCGGCGGCTGGCCGGGTAAATTTGGGTTTTGTTTTAGGGTGGAAGGAATTAGAGTAAAAAAACAGCGGTCCTCCACTCCAGCAGGAAATAAGATCACGTGTGCCACTCATCGCAGCGCAAGCCTGTTGCATTTTGCCAGTGGTCACGTGAGTCACGCATGCGCATGCGTGGATCGCCAGCTTGCCGAGAGGGGGCGCTGTCCATCAAAGTGAAGTCGCTGTTTGCCCGTGAATGTCGATTTCCCGAGGCATGTCGCGAGTTAATGCGCGCAGGTGCCGACCGCGTTGGTCGGCGGTCGCCTTGGTAACACATCTACAAAATGCCCTATTTGCTGAGGCAGTGCGCGCGCCCGGCGCGTTGCCTGGCAGCTCTCGTCTGGTGTCGACCCCTGTCGGTAGGCGGCGTCACCCACATACGGGCGCGCGATGAATCACAGCACGTGTTTCACGGGGCTCTGCAAAAAAACCACACAGGCACTTTATCAGGCTTTTAGCAGAAGACGAGCTGCATCGTCCATACTTAATGCAGCCAGGAGAGGCGGGGTGGGGGGGGGGGGGCATATATTGGCCCCGGCGCATGCGTGCCGCGTGCGACAAGATGAATCATGTTTCCCTATAAGGCGCGCCGGATTGAAATGCCCCCCGGACCCATGGGTGTTACGGATTTTCTTAAATTACACCAAGGTGCCCCCGGCTAATACGACGCCGGGCTCAACAGGTCCCCTCATAATGAATAAATTAACTGTGTCGTCTAGGCTGGCATGGCGACTGGGGGACGCGGTCACGTGTTCACGCCGTCACGTGGGAAGCATTGGTAGGGGGCGCTGTCATCCCACAGGACGCGCTGACACGGGGACAGCAGGCCAGGGGAGGCGGGTGGGGGAGGCGGTGGAGAGGGCACAGGGGGCGGGGGAGGGGGGGAGGTGGGGAGGTGGGGGGGGGGGGAGGTGGGGAGGTGGGGGGGGGGTGGGGGCAATAACCCCTCAGTTGTCATCGCTCTCCGTTCCACTTAATAAGCTGACGGTGTTTACTTCCGATGGATGGCGCCACTTTCGGTTGTGACGTCACATTGACGTAGACATTTTTTGGTCGCTCACTAATGAAGAAGCAAGAAACAATAAGCAAGAAGCAGAAAACAAAGATGGCGGCTGTCATTACTGTCGCAGTAGGAGTGGTAAAGGTTTTTGAGGAAATCAAAAGAGTCCCTATCCTACGGCCTCATTACCCGATGGATCGAATGTCTGGGGCCAGGTTCAGCCTGACTGCACGTTACCAACATATGTTGCCCTATTTCATCCTTGCAATGATGGTTGTTGTGGCACAAACTCTACTCTATGTCAATGGTATTGTCATCAATGCAATAAATCATGATAACTTGGTTTAATTTTAAATATTAGATATTGGTAAAGTGTTACATCACCATAACCTATATAATCACATCTGCCTTATAATACGGTTTTGGCAGTGTTTGTTGAAAAGAGAAGATTATGATATTAAGCTGTATATCTCGTCAGAGATCTAGATATGTTTACGGTATTGGATGATGATATAGAAGAGATCTAGACATGTCTACGGTATGGGCGTATGATATAGAAGAGATCTAGATATGTCTACAGTATGGGCTGGTGATATAGACTGAAGATATATAGATATGTCTACGGTATGGGCTGATGATATAGACTGAAGATATATATATATGTCTACGGTAAGGGCTGATGATATAGAAGAGATCTAGATATGTCTACGGTATGGGCTGATGATATAGAAGAGATCTAGATATGTCTACGGTATAGGCTGATGATATAGAAGAGATCTAGATATGTCTACGGTATGGGCTGATGATATAGAAGAGATCTAGATATGTCTACGGTATGGGCTGATGATATAGAAGAGATCTAGATATGTCTACAGTATGGGCTGATGATATAGAAGAGATCTAGATATGTCTACGGTATGGGCTGATGATATAGAAGAGATCTAGATATGTCTACAGTATGGGCTGGTGATACAGACGCAAGATATATAGATATGTCTACGGTATGGGCTGATGATATAGACTGAAGATATAAAGATATGTCTACGGTATGGGCTGATGATATAGACTGAAGATATATAGATATGTCTACGGTAAGGGCTGATGACATAGAAGAGATCTAGATATGTCTACGGTATGGGCTGATGATATAGAAGAGATCTAGATATGTCTACGGTATAGGCTGATGATATAGAAGAGATCTAGATATGTCTACGGTATGGACTGATGATATAGAAGAGATCTAGATATGTCTACGGTATGGGCTGATGATATAGAAGAGATCTAGATATGTCTACAGTATGGGCTGGTGATATAGACTGAAGATATATAGATATGTCTACGGTATGGGCTGATGATATAGAAGAGATCTAGATATGTCTACGGTATGGGCAAATGATATAGAAGAGATCTAGATATGTCTACGGTATGGGCTGGTGATAGAAGAGATCTAGATATGTCTACAGTATGGGCTGGTGATATAGACTGAAAATATTTAGATATGTCTACGGTATGGGCTGATGATATAGATTACAGATGTATAGATATCTACGATATGGGTTGATGATATAGAAGAGATTTAGATATGTCTACGACATGGGCTGATGATATAGAAGAGATTTAGATATGTCTACGACATGGGTTGATGATATAGAATAGATCTAGATATGAGATATAGAGATATAGAGAAGAGTAGTCAATTTTAAAACGGAATAAATGCAGACTTGGCTCGATTTACCCGGGATATGATTTACTTGAAGAAAATATAATTAGGTAGTGTGCACATTTGCAAACATTCACATAGCGACAATATGTTACTTAACCTTGCGGAACACTATGACTACCCAGGGCTCGTAAGTTGGCCCCCGCCGTTCGAACTCACGGGCCCAGAAAGAAGACGTCTTCGTACACATATTTGTAAGTATTTGTACATATTTAAGTTGAGATCCGAGCTTGGCAATGCTTGGGTGTGCACTCTGTGCCTAAATTTGTTCCGCTGTGTGTACACCTACAGAATACACGGCCATAGCTGCGCCACAGTACGCACGCCATCCGTGCTCTGTGCTCGGTATCCATGTTGTAATAATCCATCGTACGATCCTCGGCCTCTGTCTGGAGAACATCCGCGTCCATACCTACCGCTAGAGAGCGCCACCAGAGCTCAAGCAGGACTCTCAACGCAGAAGACCTAAGTCACCATATTGGTCGCGTGGCGGGAAAGACAGATGGGGCGGGCAAGGGACAGGCAAAGGGGAAGGGGAAGGGGAAGGGAAGGGAAGGGAAGGGAAAGGCATAGACACACACGGGTTAAACGCGTGTCGCTGATGAGAAACCTTAGGAGCAGCACCTGCGCTCTGCAATAACGGGCATGCCTTGAAAACAATTCCCACCACGCGGCCGAGAGGGACGGTGGCGGGTGGGGGGGGGGGGGGGCTGGGGGCATTCTCCGGGGTGTCAGCCACAATCAGGGCATGGCAGAATGATAGCTCTGAGGCGGCCTAATCATTGCAAGGGATAGACAGAATGATGGCTCTGGGGCGGCCCATTCATTGCAAGCGATATACAGAATGATGGCTCTGGGGCGACTCATTCATTGCAAGGGATAGACAGAATGATGGCTCTGGGGCGGCCCATTCATTGCAAGCGATATACAGAATGATGGCTCTGAGGAGACTCATTCACTGCAAGGGATATACAGAATGATGGCTCTGGGGCGACTCATTCACTGCAAGGGATAGACAGAATGATGGCTCTGGGGCGGCCCATTCATTGCAAGGGATAGACAGAATGATGGCTCTGGGGCGGCCCATTCATTGCAAGGGATAGACAGAATGATGGCTCTGGGGCGGCCCATTCATTGCAAGCGATATACAGAATGATGGCTCTGAGGAGACTCATTCACTGCAAGGGATACACAGAATGATGGCTCTGGGGCGGCCCATTCAATGCAAGCGATATACAGAATGATGGCTCTGGGGCGGAACATTCAATGCAAGCGATATACAGAATGATGGCTCTGAGGAGACTCATTCACTGCAAGGGATAGACAGAATGATGGCTCTGGGGCGGCCCATTCAATGCAAGCGATATACAGAATGATGGCTCTGAGGAGACTCATTCACTGCAAGGGATAGACAGAATGATGGCTTTGGGGCGGCCCATCCAATGCAAGGGATAGACAGAATGATGGCTTTGGGGCGGCCCATCCAATGCAAGGGATACACAGAATGATGGCTCTGGGGCGGCCCATCCAATGCAAGCGATATACAGAATGATGGCTCTGAGGCGGCCCATTCACTGCAAGGGATAGACAGAATGATGGCTTTGGGGCGGCCCATTCAATGCAAGCGATATACAGAATGATGGCTCTGAGGCGGCCCATTCACTGCAAGGGATACACAGAATGATGGCTTTGGGGCGGCCCATCCAATGCAAGGGATAGACAGAATGATGGCTTTGGGGCGGCCCATCCAATGCAAGGGATAGACAGAATGATGGCTCTGAGGAGACTCATTCACTGCAAGGGATAGACAGAATGATGGCTTTGGGGCGGCCCATCCAATGCAAGGGATAGACAGAATGATGGCTTTGGGGCGGCCCATCCAATGCAAGGGATACACAGATTGATGGCTCTGGGGCGGCCCATCCAATGCAAGCGATATACAGAATGATGGCTCTGAGGCGGCCCATTCACTGCAAGGGATAGACAGAATGATGGCTCTGAGGAGACTCATTCACTGCAAGGGATAGACAGAATGATGGCTTTGGGGCGGCCCATCCAATGCAAGGGATAGACAGAATGATGGCTTTGGGGCGGCCCATCCAATGCAAGGGATACACAGAATGATGGCTCTGGGGCGGCCCATTCACTGCAAGCGATATACAGAATGATGGCTCTGAGGCGGCCCATTCACTGCAAGGGATATACAGAATGATGGCCTTGGGGCGGCCCATCCAATGCAAGCGATATACAGAATGATGGCTCTGAGGCGGCCCATTCACTGCAAGGGATAGACAGAATGATGGCTTTGGGGCGGCCCATTCAATGCAAGCGATATACAGAATGATGGCTCTGAGGAGACTCATTCACTGCAAAGGATAGACAGAATGATGGCTTTGGGGCGGCCCATCCAATGCAAGGGATAGACAGAATGATGGCCTTGGGGCGGCCCATCCAATGCAAGGGATAGACAGAATGATGGCTTTGGGGCGGCCCATCCAATGCAAGGGATAGACAGAATGATGGCCTTGGGGCGGCCCATTCATTGCAAGGGATAGACAGAATGATGGCTCTGGGGCGGCCCATCCAATGCAAGGGATAGACAGAATGATGGCTCTGGGGCGGCCCATTCATTGCAAGCGATATACAGAATGATGGCTCTGGGGCGACTCATTCACTGCAAGGGATACACAGAATGATGGCTCTGGGGCGGCCCATTCATTGCAAGCGATATACAGAATGATGGCTCTGGGGCGGCCCATTCATTGCAAGGGATAGACAGAATGATGGTTCTGGGGCGGCCCATTCACTGCAAGGGATAGACAGAATGATGGCCTTGGGGCGGCCCATCCAATGCAAGCGATATACAGAATGATGGCTCTGGGGCGGCCCATTCATTGCAAGCGATATACAGAATGATGGTTCTGGGGCGGCCCATTCACTGCAAGGGATAGACAGAATGATGGCCTTGGGGCGGCCCATCCAATGCAAGCGATATACAGAATGATGGCTCTGGGGCGGCCCATTCATTGCAAGCGATATACAGAATGATGGCTTTGGGGCGACTCATTCACTGCAAGGGATAGACAGAATGATGGCTCTGGGGCGGCCCACTCATTGCAAGGGATAGACAGAATGATGGCTCTGGGGCGGCCCATCCAATGCAAGGGATAGACAGAATGATGGCTCTGGGGCGGCCTATTCATTGCAAGGGATACACAGAATGATGGCCTTGGGGCGGCCCATCCAATGCAAGGGATAGACAGAATGATGGCCTTGGGGCGGCCCATCCATTGCAAGGGATAGACAGAATGATGGCCTTGGGGCGGCCCATCCAATGCAAGCGATATACAGAATGATGGCTCTGGGGCGGCCCATTCATCGCAAGGGATAGACAGAATGATGGCTCTGGGGCGACCCATTCACTGCAAGGGATAGACAGAATGATGGCTCTGGGGCGGCCCATTCATTGCAAGGGATAGACAGAATGATGGCTCTGGGGCGGCCCATCCAATACAAGGGATAGACAGAATGATGGCCTTGGGGCGGCCCATCCAATGCAAGGGATAGACAGAATGATGGCTCTGGGGCGGCCCATTCATTGCAAGCGATATACAGAATGATGGCTCTGGGGCGACTCATTCACTGCAAGGGATACACAGAATGATGGCCTTGGGGCGGCCCATTCGTTGCAAGGGATAGACAGAATGATGGCTCTGGGGCGGCCCATCCAATGCAAGGGATAGACAGAATGATGGCTATGGGGCGGCCCATTCATTGCAAGCGATATACAGAATGATGGCTCTGGGGCGGCCCATTCATTGCAAGGGATAGACAGAATGATGGCTCTGGGGCGGCCCATTCATTGCAAGCGATATACAGAATGATGGCTCTGAGGAGACTCATTCACTGCAAGGGATACACAGAATGATGGCTCTGGGGCGGCCCATTCAATGCAAGCGATATACAGAATGATGGCTCTGGGGCGGCCCATTCAATGCAAGCGATATACAGAATGATGGCTCTGAGGAGACTCATTCACTGCAAGGGATAGACAGAATGATGGCTCTGGGGCGGCCCATTCAATGCAAGCGATATACAGAATGATGGCTCTGAGGAGACTCATTCACTGCAAGGGATAGACAGAATGATGGCTTTGGGGCGGCCCATCCAATGCAAGGGATAGACAGAATGATGGCTTTGGGGCGGCCCATCCAATGCAAGGGATACACAGAATGATGGCTCTGGGGCGGCCCATCCAATGCAAGCGATATACAGAATGATGGCTCTGAGGCGGCCCATTCACTGCAAGGGATAGACAGAATGATGGCTTTGGGGCGGCCCATTCAATGCAAGCGATATACAGAATGATGGCTCTGAGGCGGCCCATTCACTGCAAGGGATAGACAGAATGATGGCTTTGGGGCGGCCCATCCAATGCAAGGGATAGACAGAATGATGGCTTTGGGGCGGCCCATCCAATGCAAGGGATAGACAGAATGATGGCTCTGAGGAGACTCATTCACTGCAAGGGATAGACAGAATGATGGCTTTGGGGCGGCCCATCCAATGCAAGGGATAGACAGAATGATGGCTTTGGGGCGGCCCATCCAATGCAAGGGATACACAGAATGATGGCTCTGGGGCGGCCCATCCAATGCAAGCGATATACAGAATGATGGCTCTGAGGCGGCCCATTCACTGCAAGGGATAGACAGAATCATGGCTCTGAGGAGACTCATTCACTGCAAGGGATAGACAGAATGATGGCTTTGGGGCGGCCCATCCAATGCAAGGGATAGACAGAATGATGGCTTTGGGGCGGCCCATCCAATGCAAGGGATACACAGAATGATGGCTCTGGGGCGGCCCATCCAATGCAAGCGATATACAGAATGATGGCTCTGAGGCGGCCCATTCACTGCAAGGGATATACAGAATGATGGCCTTGGGGCGGCCCATCCAATGCAAGCGATATACAGAATGATGGCTCTGAGGCGGCCCATTCACTGCAAGGGATAGACAGAATGATGGCTTTGGAGCGGCCCATTCAATGCAAGCGATATACAGAATGATGGCTCTGAGGAGACTCATTCACTGCAAAGGATAGACAGAATGATGGCTTTGGGACGGCCCATCCAATGCAAGGGATAGACAGAATGATGGCCTTGGGGCGGCCCATCCAATGCAAGGGATAGACAGAATGATGGCTTTGGGGCGGCCCATCCAATGCAAGGGATAGACAGAATGATGGCCTTGGGGCGGCCCATTCAATGCAAGGGATAGACAGAATGATGGCTCTGGGGCGGCCCATCCAATGCAAGGGATATACAGAATGATGGCTCTGGGGCGGCCCATTCATTGCAAGCGATATACAGAATGATGGCTCTGGGGCGACTCATTCACTGCAAGGGATACACAGAATGATGGCTCTGGGGCGGCCCATTCATTGCAAGCGATATACAGAATGATGGCTCTGGGGCGGCCCATTCATTGCAAGGGATAGACAGAATGATGGCCTTGGGGCGGCCCATCCATTGCAAGTGATAGACAGAATGATGGCCTTGGGGCGGCCCATCCAATGCAAGCGATATACAGAATGATGGCTCTGGGGCGGCCCATTCATCGCAAGGGATAGACAGAATGATGGCTCTGGGGCGACCCATTCACTGCAAGGGATAGACAGAATGATGGCTCTGGGGCGGCCCATTCATTGCAAGGGATAGACAGAATGATGGCTCTGGGGCGGCCCATCCAATGCAAGGGATAGACAGAATGATGGCCTTGGGGCGGCCCATCCAATGCAAGGGATAGACAGAATGATGGCTCTGGGGCAGCCCATCCAATGCAAGGGATAGACAGAATGATGGCTCTGGGGCGGCCCATTCATTGCAAGCGATATACAGAATGATGGCTCTGGGGCGACTCATTCACTGCAAGGGATACACAGAATGATGGCCTTGGGGCGGCCCATTCATTGCAAGGGATAGACAGAATGATGGCTCTGGGGCGGCCCATCCAATGCAAGGGATAGACAGAATGATGGCTCTGGGGCGGCCCATTCATTGCAAGCGATATACAGAATGATGGCTCTGGGGCGACTCATTCACTGCAAGGGATACACAGAATGATGGCCTTGGGGCGGCCCATTCAATGCAAGGGATAGACAGAATGATGGCTCTGGGGCGGCCCATCCAATGCAAGGGATAGACAGAATGATGGCTCTGGGGCGGCCCATTCAATGCAAGGGATAGACAGAATGATGGCTCTGGGGCGGCCCATCCAATGCAAGGGATAGACAGAATGATGGCTCTGGGGCGGCCCATTCATTGCAAGCGATATACAGAATGATGGCTCTGGGGCGACTCATTCACTGCAAGGGATAGACAGAATGATGGCCTTGGGGCGGCCCATTCATTGCAAGGGATAGACAGAATGATGGCTTTGGGGCGGCCCATTCATTGCAAGCGATAGACAGAATGATGGCTTTGGGGCGGCCCATCCAATGCAAGGGATACACAGAATGATGGCTTTGGGGCGGCCCATTCAATGCAAGGGATAAACAGAATGATGGCTCTGGGGCGGCCCATTCATTGCAAGCGATATACAGAATGATGGCTCTGGGGCGACTCATTCACTGCAAGGGATAGACAGAATGATGGCCTTGGGGCGGCCCATTCATTGCAAGGGATAGACAGAATGATGGCTCTGGAGCTGCCCATTAACTGCAAGGGATAGACAGAATGATGGCTCTGAGGCGGCCCATCCAATGCAAGGGATAGACAGAATGATGGCTCTGGGGCGGCCCATTCAATGCAAGCGATATACAGAATGATGGCTCTGGGGCGACTCATTCACTGCAAGGGATACACAGAATGATGGCTCTGGGGCGGCCCATTCATTGCAAGGGATAGACAGAATGATGGCTTTGGGGCGGCCCATTCACTGCAAGAGATAGACAGAATGTTGGCTCTGGGGCGGCCCATTCATTGCAAGGGATATACAGAATGATGGCCTTGGGGCGGCCCATTCACTGCAAGGGATAGACAGAATGATGGATCTGGGGCGACTCATTCAATGCAAGCGATATACAGAATGATGGCTCTGGGGCGACTCATTCACTGCAAGGGATAGACAGAATGTTGGCTCTGGGGCGGCCCATTCACTGCAAGCGATATACAGAATGATGGCTCTGGGGCGGCCCATTCATTGCAAGGGATAGACAGAATGATGGCTCGGGGGCGGCCCATTCATTGCAAGGGATAAACAGAATGATGGCTCTGGAGCTGCCCATTAACTGCAAGGGATAGACAGAATGATGGTTCTGGGGCGGCCCATTCACTGCAAGAGATAGACAGAATGTTGGCTCTGGGGCGGCCCATTCACTGCAAGGACTAGACAGAATGTTGGCTCTGGGGCGGCCCATTCATTGCAAGTGATAGACAGAATGATGGCTCTGGGGCGGCCCATTCACTGCAAGAGATAGACAGAATGTTGGCTCTGGGGCGGCCCATTCACTGCAAGAGATAGACAGAATGTTGGCTCTGGGGCGGCCGATTCATTGCAAGGGATAGACAGAATGATGGATCCCTTGCCGCATTTTTTTTCTTTTAGAACCAACGTGAACTCTTTCCTCGCCTGCAGCCCTTCCACTGACCTTCATCTTGGGCCTGATGACGATATGAGTCTTTGCAGAAAAGTCCTTTCATCTCATCTTTTCTCATATCATTCTACCACTTCCGTTCTCTAAATGCATCGTTCTGACGCCGCCTTTCTCTCTGTCCTTCTCATGTCCGCCGCCTCCACACCTGCGCCATCCCGTTTGGTCTCCCTAGCACCTTCTATTTCTTGGTACTTCTTGGAATTCGTCTGGGCCTAGGTTGAGCCGTGGGAGTGACCTATGGCCTGGTCTGACCGTGTAAGTATACCTGAGGGACGTATCACATAGCAACATGGCGAAATAAACCGCCTCGACTACCCCCCCTCCCCCCCCCCCCTCACCCAGAGGCAAGGAACATGTCCAGCCTGTGACCTTTGTCTCCAAAACAAATCTATTGAAAAGTCTGACGCAGCGGCGGATCCAGGCTGAGGGAGGAGGAAGGGGGGGGGGGGGTCACTGCCCACCCCCCGTTTTTTTTTAGCGAGGATGCCCTCTGTCCAAGCAAACTGCAATGCAAAAACCTGCCTAGGTGTTGTCCATCCTCCTTTTTTTTAGCCCCCTCCTCCTTATTTTGTAGACTCCAACTCTAGGTAGTCAACCCCCCCCCCCCCCCACCTCTACATGCTTGTAGCCAATGTTACTTTATATTTATAGACTGTCCACATCGAGCATATGCGAGCAGATGCAACTGTTTAGCTTTCGAGCATTTCTGAATCAAATATTATGACTTCGGCACAACATAGTGATGTAGCTCTACACATTAATTAAACTCTCGCTTCTGTCTTAAAGCAATATACCTATATGCGCCATCTTAGATTTTTTACATTTCAAAATCAAGACTAAAAGTATCTCAGAATGATGATGCATATATGTTTCATATCTCTGAGAGTCTGTAAAACAACACTTTCAACACAAAACTGCATGGTTTATTTATATCGCGCGGACGTGATAGCGAGCCGCGGTCGTCATCACACACAAATTACCGAAGAGCGAACAGGCGTGCAGGGACATAAAGCCGGCCACCAACTTCTGCTCCGGTGACCAAATTGCTTCTCTCGGGATAACCCACAGGCTTTCAGGATTTAAATTTAAGACAGAATATACTTATTTGACATGGGGAAGAGGTTGGTAATACAAAACATTACGGAATATATTGCTTTAAGGGTATCAGCTGTATACACGTTGGAACATAATACGTTTCGTCACGTCTCTCCTCCTTTATTCTCAAGGTGCGAATAGGAGATTATTTGGTCTGTAGGTATTTCATTCAGCCGTGTCACTCTTACCAACTCAACGTGGTCTGATAGATTAGTCATACAAACCCACCCAGATTATGACTTAAAGGGAACCGCCAGCCTGGCCTCTAACGCTGCTTTACCGATTTATATAATACCCAATTGTCTATCCTCCAAATTGCAGATTGTTTCCTCCTATCTATAGCTCACAATAAAATTTAGAAGTGACCGCCTGGCACGATTTCGCCGCTTAACCAGGCGGCTGCCCTTTTTGGAGGTGTGTCCGCGATTGACCAATCAGGAGGCGATACTCTAATTTATTCAAACCGGAAATTGCGCCTATTGTGTGAGCAAAACAAGAGCGCGTGATCATCGCTAACATAAAGAGCTGCTATTCTAACTCCAATCATGGCATTGTTGCTGAGTCCATCGTCGCAAGACGTATATCAGTTTGTTTGGATGGTACATTTCTATTAAACACTAAGATCATGTTCTACTGCGCGGCTTGGAACTGCCGCTGTTCATCTGTAAATCGCGGTCCTGATCTCTCTCTCCGCGAGTGATAACATAAGGCGGTGCCACATGAATAGTCACAATACGCGTCACTGCTCCCTGCAAAATGGCGCTCTGCTTGACATTGCTGGGGGCGGGTTGCCTTATTTTTTTCTCCTTACCAGTCGGCCGAAACGAGGCGTTATTACTCGCAAATTTAACTTTAATATGTAAACTTTCGGTGCAGATCGCGATTAAATTAGGTTGGACACCCGCTTTAATAATAAACATTACCCCACAGATAAAGTTATAAATTGGCTCCCATTCATGTATAATGCTGAGGCCCAACCTCTCCTAAAGCCCTTCGCCTGACTCACCAAAAAGGCTGAAACATAGACAGACATACATTATTCCATGCTACGCAGATGCCAGGAGGAACGCGTTACCACTGCGGCTTTGTACACAGAATCTTCAACACCACCGCTTCCATCTTCCAATCCCTATCCCGATATACCCGATAAAAAATTACAATGATGTCATGGGACAAATCGTCAATTTCCCAAAACTGCATATGGAGGAAAAAAACTCGCTGTCATCTGTCCAGCAAAAAATAAAAGTTACATTTTGAAGCCAATGTTACAGTTTTGTTAAATGGGAATGTTACTTCAGTGTACTATACAGATTATTTTAGATTGGCGGGAAACAACTGTTCGAACAGCGTTAAAGTCACTTATAAGTGCTGCAGGACTGGGCGAGATAATATTTGCATTATGTATTGTGTTTGTATCTCTGTATTCTCGTAAGGGATGAAGAAAAAAAAAGATTTAATATAAACTTACTCTAATTTAAAGCTAACCTGTCCCACGGGGCTCAAATTGTATTCATCATATCTTAAAAGCACTATTTAAAACCCTCTACTATAACCCTTTAAGCAGGTCGTTTAGCACAGAACCCGACATAATATATAATTTAATAATATAATATTTTGGGCCGCTACAATGTGTACTGACCAACGGAGTATTCACACGCGGCCGATAAGGGTGTGGACAGAATTATGTCCATGTGACGTCCCCCCCCCCCCTCGGCCATCACACCCACGCCCCCACCCCACCGCTTGTAATCTGGGAGACATGTGGACAGGTTTGATTGTCTGTCCATGACTCGTCGCCATGTCAGCCTGGTGGTCGCACCCCTCAAAGCTCCCCACTCACCCCCCCCCCCGACCTTCACCCCCACCCCTCACCTTCACCCTACCCCCACTCCCTCCCCCAACCCTCCCCAGACTCCGATACCTACAGCGGCGAACCCCCAAGTGAGCAGACCGAGAGCGCCGTCTACCGGGAGAATGGTCAAAGACTGTTCATCACAGAGCCACACCCTAAGATGGGAGGTGTCAAATTGCAATTAGCCAAAGGGCAGCGAAAGATGAGCCTGGCGTCTCCTAGGAGATTGGTCGGGCTGAGATTGGTGGACGGAGATTGGTGGTCAGTCCGATTGGTCTGATGCCTACTGACGGGCTGGGCCGGACACTCAGGTGACCTTCTATAACCAGGACAGATTAAATTTTTGCCCTCTCACTCTGCCGTCTGAGATTTCCCGGAAGTGACAGCCATGACATGAGTCGTTCATCCGACCTCGGCCGCTAGGCGGCGCGGGGCGCTGGTAACGACGGATCGCCACAGGTTGACCGTGTCAGCGTCACGGGCCAGGATTAAAACCAGATATAAATCCGAACAAACCTCTTAGTTCACTAGACTCAAGTTAATAATTTTGAAAAATAAATGTATTTCGTATAAAATTCGTACAATGTAGTCATAGTCTGTGTCAAGTAGAATGAAAGCAGGACAAAAAAAAGACCACCCTCTAACCCCCAGGAAAGACACTAAACAATGAAAACAAATCGTTACTCGTTAAATCCTATAAAACGTAGACTATGCCCTACACTAACCGGATATGATCACAATGCACGCTGTCCCTACTCAAACATACAATACTCACTCTCAATAAATGTATGTAGACTGTTTGCTGGGCGGGATTCGGCGACGAACAATTCCTCTGATATTTCAACCTATGCTGTATCATATATGCACCCTCTGGACACTGGTCCATCTGACATGTCTGGACCTAAGAGACGGATTATTGTAGAAAATGCACTACGTGAGTGATACGTGAGCGATACGGTAACAACGAGTCGCAAAGATGCAACGGGAAGCTTACTCACAAATATATTTCTCTTCATTATCTCTTCATTATTCTGAATAATAAACAACATTTATATCATAAACATTGGCAGACCAGAAAGAAGTGACCCCGTTCGCAAGTGACCCCTCCCCCAACCCCCACCTCCCTTTTTCAAAATCCCGAATCCGCCTCTGACGATAATCCGGCTTGGGAGCTAAAGGACGTAAACGTAATAAACGTAATAAACGTAAAGGACCAAATAAACTGTGCCTTTAACACCAATAACAAAGGACAGACTGCATTGTATTGTTGTTTTCTAAAAAAAAAATCAAAGATCCGACTACTGCAAAGATGTAGACCATCGGCCTAAGCTAGAGACCATGGCTCTATTACCCCTACCCACCACGCCCCCACCCCCCGGCTCACGGGCTGTCAGCATTGCTTACATATATCCTTCAGACTCTGCCACCATCAAAGCCACATAGCCACCGGCGAGCTTCGTCCAGTCCGATTGCGCTTTCCCCGATTCTGCGGGACATCTATCTGTGGGGAGGGGGAGGAAAGCAGCACGGAAAGGGTATTAATCGCGCCACCCGACGACCAGCGGTAATTTTGGTCCCGGGAGATTACGGAACACGTCCACGGAAATGGTTCCTGCGGACGGGAATTAATTTAACTTCCGTTTGAAATACCAGAGGAGCTGTATGGCGAGTGCCGCGCTGAGACGGGCGATTTGCTCGGCTTGTTAATAGATGGTACGAGCCCACCGCACCTCACTCACAGCCCCCGGCATCTCGTGGCAGCCATACTTCTTACCAGGGCGTCCGGGGAGAGACCGCAATGTGTTCTCTGGGGCTTTTTTTAACCCCCGAGAGGGAATAGCTCGGCGGCTTAGCTCTTTGGAATGACTTTGCGGAATAGCTGTGCCATTCCACCATAGAAATAGTCAAAGCGGGGTCACGTGACAGCCACCGTGGTCGGGGGAAAGGACGTGTTTTTGTGTATTATTCTTCCGTGCCTGTTTGGTACAGAGGCGACGGTTTTGTCCTCGGTCCGTTTCTGAATGATTTGCAGCAGGTCATACGAGTTTGCGGGCGAGACGCGACGGAAAGTGGACTATATGTCTTGTTGAAAATGTTATCGATTATACTGAAGCCAGGGCCAAATGCATGTTTTATCTCCAAAGTCGTTCGTCCCCTCGTGAGCGATGCGTTCGCCCCCTTGAGGAAGCTTTAGGTATTATTTCGGGGGCTCGTGCGTAGTTGGTAGACGGATCGGGTGTTCGGTCGCTCGGTATGGTTTTCGTGGTTTAGATGCATGATGGCGTGTTTGATACATCGCGGGGGTTTGCGCCAATCGAAAGCGTCAAAACGATGTGTCGACCCCGTATAGAGCGCTCTAACTTCCTAGATCGCCTGGCGAACCTCGATTGGGAAGCGAGAACTGTAACCCTGGGCAATATTGCAGCTTAACTGGCACCGCTTTACACATCAACAAAGACCACGTGACCCGTGACGTCATCTGCCATACCCTTATAGCGCCTTCCTCATCAGTCACCCTCAACCATTCACAATATTTCCTCTTCCGGTTCACCGCGACATGCAGCCTGCGTGAATCTCTTGCCAGTAGTGGGAGCCACCGGTCAGCCAATGCCCATATAACCCCAATTACAGATTGCCGTGCTTTAGGCGTGGCCAAGTGTCGGACAGGAAATGGGGTTGATTAGTTTGGTACTCAACAATATAATAATGATGTTTTCTGTCATTAGGTCCTGTATGTCAAACGTAAGCTACTTACTACGAGTTCTTACTCATATTTGTATATATTCAACTCATAATAATTTAATTTATTTTTTTAGATTCATACTTTTATAAATAATGCGTCAGGACCCATGCTGATATATGCATTTGCTTGACCAATTACCTACGACTTGCGACCGCTAGGTAATTTGGTGAGGCAATAGCTGAGTAGTTGTTCAACTAAACAATGCGACCCTGGTTAGTCAATATAGGAAACTAACCGCAATATAAATACGCTGAGGTGAGCCTGATGTGCCGTGTGTGTGCCTTATCCTGTGGCCGCAGTGGGACGCCGAGCCAAAACGAAGTTTGGGTCTTCAGGGATGCGAGCCATGCAGAGGCAACTATTTCCGCCTCAGCACGTGTCTCACTTCCTGTCTGCACATTTCCTTCGGGTCTTCCATCTCCTGATGGGTCGTTGTCCATCAGTCGCAAAGTCATCATAAAGGTGTCTATGCAATTTGATTCACGCTTATCAGCTCCCCCCCCCCCCCCCCGGCCCGGGTTTCACTCTTCTCCGCACGGTGGCGCCCGTTGTGCCGCGTGGGGTGGGGCACGGAAGCAGGCCAATGTTATTGTAGCAAATGCACTGCGTGAGTCATACGTAAGCGATGCGGTAACAACGAGTCGCACAACGAGCTATGGGAAGCTTACCCACCAATATAACTCTCTTCGTTATCTCTTCATTATCTTGAATAATAAACAACCTTTACATCATTAACGTAACACAATTTAACGATATTAAAAAATGGTCATTCTGTTATGATCACTGGTAAATACAAGGCGGAGGAGGGTAGGCCAGCAAGAAGTGGCCCCTCCCCTGTGCGCAAGTGACCCTTCCCCCAAACACCACCTCCCTTTTTTTAAATCCTGGATTCATCTCTGGCGATAATCCAGCTTGGGAGCTATATAGCAAGTATAAATGTCAACGGCAATCTTCCGACTCATTAAAGACAGATTGGAATGGATTTATCCAACGACGAACGGCCGATGCAAATAATCGTAAACACCAAATAGAGTGTGCCTTTAATATCAAAAACAAAGGGCAAAAGGCATTATATTGTCCATGCCCAGAGAAAAATGGCTTTTACAAATTAATAAATCAAAGATCCGTCTACTGGAAATATGAAACTACACCCCCCCCCACCCCCCCACCCCCCCTTTTGACGAATGGCATCCTAAAAGGCACACCTAGTGTTCCAGAGGGATATCAGCAACATCATTCATCTAGAAAATTGGACTGAGCTAGAGACCTTAGCTCTACTAGCCCCCCCCCCCATCCACCCCTCCCCCCCGGTTCATGACTGTCATTATTGCTTACATATGTCCTTCAGACTCTGCCACCATCAAAGCCACATAGCCACCGGTGAGCTCCATCCAATACGACTGCGCTTTCCCCGATTCTGCGGGACATTTATTTGTGGGGAGGGGGAGGGAAACAGCACGGAAAGCGTATTAATTGCGCCACCTAACGAGCAGCGGTAATTTTGGTCCCGGGAGATTACGGAACACGTTCACGGAAAAGGTTCCTGCGGACGGGATTGAATTTAACTTCCGTTTGAAATACCAGAGGAGCTGTATGGCGAGTGCCGCGCTGGGACGGGCGATTTTCTCGGCTTGTTAATAGATGGTACGAGCCTACCGCACCTCACTCACAGCCCCCGGCATCCCGTGGCAGCCATACTTCTTACCAGGGCGTCCGGGGAGGGACCGCAATGTGTTCTCTGGGGCTTTTTTTAACCCCCGAGAGGGAATGGCTCGGCGGTTTAGCTCTTTCGAATAACTTTGCGGAATAGCTGTGCCATTCCACCATAGAAATAGTCAAAGCGGGTCACGTGACAGCCACCGTGGTCGGGGGAAAGGACGTGTTTTTGTGTATTATTCTTCCGTGCCTGGTTGGTACAGAGGCGACGGTTTTGTCCTCGGCCCGTTTCTGAATGATTTGCAGCAGGTCATACGAGTTTGCGGGCGAGGCGCGACGGAAAGTGGACTACAGGTCTTGTTGAAAATGTTATTGATTATACTGAAGCCAGGGCCAAATGCATGTTTTATCTCTAAAGTCGTTCGTCCCCTCGTGGGCGATGCGTTCGCCCCCTTGTGGAAGCTTTAGGTATTATTTCCGGGGTTCGTGCGTAGTTGGTAGACGGATCGGGTGTTCGGTCGCTCGGTATGGTTTTCGTGGTTTAGATGCGTGGAGGCGTGCTTGATACATCGCGGGGGTCTGTGGCAATCGAACGCGTCAAAACGATGTGTCGACCCCGCATAGTCCGCTTTAACTTCCTGGATCGCCTGGCGAACCTCGATTGGGAAGCGAAAACTGTAACCCTGGGCAATATTGCGGCTTAACTGGCACCGCTTTACACATCAACAAAGACCACGTGACCCGTGACGTCATCTGCCATTCGCGTATTGCGCCTTCCGCATCAATCACCCTCAACCATTCACAATATTTCCTCTTCCGTGTCACCGCATCATGCAGCGGGCTGAATCTCTTACCACTAGTGGGAGCCACCGGTCAGCCAATGCCCATATAACCCCAATTACAGATTGCCGTGCTTTAGGCGTGGCCAAGTGTCGGACAGGAAATAGCGTTTATTAGCTTTGTACTCAACAATATAGTAATGATGTTTTTTGTCATTAAGTCTTGTATATCAAAAGTAGGCTTTTACTACAAATATATACTAATATGTTTATATATCCAACTCATAATAATTTAATTCAATTGCTCGATTCATTCTTTTTTAAGCAGTGTATGCTGATATATACATTTCCTTCCCCAATTGACCACGACTTGCGACCGCTAGGTAATTTGGTAAGGCAATAGCTGAGTAGTTTTTCAACTGAACAATGCGACCCAGGTTGGTCAATGTAGGAGACTAACCGCAATATAAATATTGTGAGGTGATCCTGATGTGCTGTGTGTGTGCCTTATCCTGTGGCCGCCTTGGGACGCCAAGTCAACACAAACAGGTCTTCATGGAGGCGAGCCATGCAGAGGCAACTATTTCCGCCTCAGCAAGTGTCTCATTTCCTGTCCGCACATTTCCTTCGGGTTTTCTTTTGCCTTTAATACCAATAACAAAAGACAAACTGCATTATATTGTCTATGCCCGGAGAAAAATTACTTTGACAAATAAATCAAAGACCTGACTACTGGAAATATTAAATTATTTTCCCCTCCCGCTCCCACCCCCCCCCCCCCCGCCCCCGGTATGGCGTGTGGCAGCCTAAAAGTCACACCTTCCGTCCAAGAGGCATTTCAGCAAAATCGTTGACATAGATCATTGGCCTAAGCTAGAGACCATCGTTCTACTAACCCCCACCCACCCCACCCACCCCACCATCAAAGCCACATAGCCACCGGCGGGCTTTGTCCAGTCTGACTGCGCTTTCCCCGATTCTGCGGAACATCTATTTCGGGGGGGGGGGGGGTGGTGGAGGAAAACAGCACGGAAAGGGTATTAATCGCGCCACCCGACGACCAGCGGTAATTTTGGTCCCGGGAGATTACGGAACACGTCCACCGAAATGGTTCCTGCGTACGGGAATTAATTTAACTTCCGTTTGAAATACCAGAGGAGCTGTATGGCGAGTGCCGCGCTGAGACGGGCGATTTGCTCGGCTTGTGAATAGATGGTACGAGCCTACCGCACCTCACTCACAGCCCCCGGCATCCCGTGGCAGCCATACTTCTTACCAGGGCGTCCGGGGAGAGACCGGGATGTGTTCTCTGGGGTTTTTTAACCCCCAAGAGGGAATGGCTCGGCGGTTTAGCTCTTTGGAATGACTTTGCGGAATAGCTGTGCCATTCCACTATAGAAATAGTCAAAACAGGGTCACGTGCCAGCCACCGTGGTCGGGGGAAAGGACGTGTTTTTGTGTATTATTCTTCCGTGCCTGGTTGGTACAGAGGCGACGGTTTTGTCCTCGGTCCGTTTCTGAACGATTTGCAGCAGGTCATACGAGTTTGCGAGCGAGGCGCGACGAAAAGTGGACTACAGGTCTTGTTGAAAATGTTATTGATTATACTGAAGCCAGGGCCAAATGCATGTTTTATCTCTAAAGTCGTTCGTCCCCTCGTGAGCGATGCGTTCGGCCCCTTGTGGAAGCTTTAGGTATTATTTCCGGGGCTCGTGCGTAGTTGGTGGACGGGTCGGGTGTTCGGCCGCTCGGTATGGTTTTCGTTGTTTAGATGCGTGAAGGCGTGTTTGATACATCTTGGGAGTTGCGCCAATCGCAAGCGTCAAAACGATGTGTCGGCCCCGCATAGACCACTTTAACTTCCTAGATCGTCTGGCGAACCTCGATTGGGATGCGAGAACTGTAACCCTGGGCAATATTGCGGCTTAACTGTCACCGCTTTGCACATCAACACAGACCGGGACGCCGAGCCCAAGCAAACAGATCTTCATGGAGGCGAGCCATGCAGAGGCAATTATTTCCGCATCAGCACGTTTCTCACTTCCTGTCCGCACAATTCCCTCGGGTCTTCTTTTGCCTTTAATACCATTAACAAAGGACAAACCGCATTATATTGTCTATGCTCGGAGAAAAATGGCCTTTGCAAATAAATTAAGGTCTTGACGACTGGAAATATTAAAATACTGCCCGCTCCCGGTATGGCGTGTGGCAGCCTAAACGCCACACCTTCCGTCCCAGAGGCATTTCAGCAAAATCGTTGATGTAGATCATCAGCCTAAGCTATAGACCATCGCTCTACTACGCGGCCCACCCTGCCCCCACCCCCTGGCTCACGGGCTGTCAGCATTGCTTACATATGTCCTTCAGACTCTGCCACCATCAAAGCCACATAGCCACCGGTGAGCTTCGTCCAGTCCGATTGCGCTTTCCCCGATTCTGCGGGGCATCTATCTGTGGGGGAGGAGGAGGAAAGCAGCACGGAAAGGGTATTAATCGCGCCACCCGACGACCAGCGGTAATTTTGGTCCCGGGAGATTACGGAACACGTCCACGGAAATGGTTCCTGCGGACGGGAATTAATTTAACTTCCGTTTGAAATACCAGAGGAGCTCTATGGCGAGCACCGCGCTTAGACTGGCGATTTGCTCGGCTTGTTAATAGATGGTACGAGCCTACCGCACCTCACTCACAGCCCCCGGCATCTTGTGGCAGCCATACTTCTTACCAGGGCGTCCGGGGAGAGACCGCAATGTGTTCTCTGGGGCTTTTTTTAACCCCGAGAGGGAATAGCTCGGCGGCTTAGCTCTTTGGAATGACTTTGCGGAATAGCTGTGCCATTCCACCATAGAAATAGTCAAAGCGGGGTCACGTGACAGCCACCGTGGTCGGGGGAAAGGACGTGTTTTTGTGTATTATTCTTCCGTGCCTGTTTGGCACAGAGGCGACGGTTTTGTCCTCGGTCCGTTTCTGAATGATTTGCAGCAGGTCATACGAGTTTGCGGGCGAGACGCGACGGAAAGTGGACTACAGGTCTTGTTGAAAATGTTATTGATTATACTGAAGCCAGCGCCAAATGCATGTTTTATCTCCAAAGTCGTTCGTCCCCTCGTGAGCGATGCGTTCGCCCCCTTGAGGAAGCTTTAGGTATTATTTCGGGGGCTCGTGCGTAGTTGGTAGACGGATCGGGTGTTCGGTCGCTTGGTATGGTTTTCGTGGTTTAGATGCATGATGGCGTGTTTGATACATCGCGGGGGTTTGCGCCAATCGAAAGCGTCAAAACGATGTGTCGACCCCGCATAGAGCGCTCTAACTTCCTAGATCGCCTGGCGAACCTCGATTGGGAAGCGAGAACTGTAACCCTGGGCAATATTGCAGCTTAACTGGCACCGCTTTACACATCAACAAAGACCACGTGACCCGTGACGTCATCTGCCATACCCTTATAGCGCCTTCCTCATCAATCACCCTCAACCATTCACAATATTTCCTCTTCCGGTTCACCGCGACATGCAGCCTGCGTGAATCTCTTGCCAGTAGTGGGAGCCACCGGTCAGCCAATGCCCATATAACCCCAATTACAGATTGCCGTGCTTTAGGCGTGGCCAAGTGTCGGACAGGAAATGGGGTTGATTAATTTGGTACTCAACAATATAATAATGATGTTTTCTGTCATTAGGTCCTGTATGTCAAACTTAAGCTACTTACTACGAGTTCTTACTCATATTTGTATATATTCAACTCATAATAATTTAATTTATTTTTTTAGATTCATACTTTTATAAATAATGCGTCAGGACCCATGCTGATATATGCATTTGCTTGACCAATTACCTACGACTTGCGACCGCTAGGTAATTTGGTGAGGCAATAGCTGAGTAGTTGTTCAACTAAACAATGCGACCCTGGTTGGTCAATATAGGAAACTAACCGCAATATAAATACGCTGAGGTGAGCCTGATGTGCCGTGTGTGTGCCTTATCCTGTGGCCGCAGTGGGACGCCGAGCCAAAACGAAGTTTGGGTCTTCAGGGATGCGAGCCATGCAGAGGCAACTATTTCCGCCTCAGCACGTGTCTCACTTCCTGTCTGCACATTTCCTTCGGGTCTTCCATCTCCTAATGGGTCGTTGTCCATCAGTCGCAAAGTCATCATAAAGGTGTCTATGCAATTTGATTCACGCTTATCAGCTTCCCCCCGTGGCCCGGGTTTCACTCTTCTCCGCACGGTGGCGCCCGTTGTGCCGCGTGGGGTGGGGCACGGAAGCAGGCCAATGTTATTGTAGCAAATGCACTGCGTGAGTCATACGTAAGCGATACGGTAACAACGAGTCGCACAACGAGCTATGGGAAGCTTACCCACCAATATAACTCTCTTCGTTATCTCTTCATTATCTTGAATAATAAACAACCTTTACATCATTATCGTAACACAATTTAACGATATTAAAAAATGGTCATTCTGTTATGATCACTGGTAAATACAAGGCGGAGAGGGGTAGGCCAGCAACAAGGGGCCCCTCCGCTGTGCGCAAGTGACCCTTCCCCCAAACCTCACCTCCCTTTTTTTAAATCCTGGATTCATCTCTGGCGATAATCCAGCTTGGGAGCTATATAGCAAGTATAAATGTCAACGGCAATCTTCCGACTCATTAAAGACAGATTGGAATAGATTTATCCAACGACGAACGGCCGATGCAAATAATCGTAAACACCAAATAGAGTGTGCCTTTAATATCAAAAACAAAGGGCAAAAGGCATTATATTGTCCATGCCCGGAGAAAAATGGCTTTTACAAATTAATAAATCAAAGATCCGTCTACTGGAAATATGAAACTACACCCCCCCTCACCCCCCCTTTGACGAGTGGCATCCTAAAAGGCACACCTAGTGTTCCAGAGGGATATCAGCAACATCATTCATCTAGAAAATTGGACTGAGCTAGAGACCTTAGCTCTACTAGCCCCCCCCCCCCACCCCTCCCCCCCGGTTCATGACTGTCATTATTGCTTACATATGTCCTTCAGACTCTACCACCATCAAAGCCACATAGCCACCGGTGAGCTCCATCCAATACGACTGCGCTTTCCCCGATTCTGCGGGACATCTATCTGTGGGGGAGGGGGAGGAAAACAGCACGGAAAGGGTATTAATCGCGCCACCCGACGACCAGCGGTAATTTTGGTCCCGGGAGATTACGGAACACGTCCACAGAAATGGTTCCTGCAGACGGGAATTAATTTAACTTCCGTTTGAAATACCAGAGCAGCTGTATGGCGAGTGCCGCGCTGAGACGGGCGATTTGCTCGGCTTGTTAATAGACGGTACGAGCCTACCGCACCTCACTCACAGCTCCCGGCATCCCGTGGCAGCCATACTTCTTACCAGGGCGTCCGGGGAGAGACCGGGAAGTGTTTTCTGGGGTTTTTTACCCCCCGAGAGGGAATGGCTCGGCGGTTTAGCTCTTTGGAATGACTTTGCGGAATAGCTGTGCCATTCCACCATAGAAATAGTCAAAGCGGGGTCACGTGACAGCCACCGTGGTCGGAGGAAAGGACGTGTTTTTGTGTATTATTCTTCCGTGCCTGGTTGGTACAGAGGCGACGGTTTTGTCCTCGGCTCGTTTCTGAATGACTTGCAGCAGGTCCTACGAGTTTGCGGGCGAGGCGCGACGGAAAGTGGACTACAGGTCTTCTTGAAAATGTTTTTGATTATACTGAAGCCAGGGCCAAACGCATGTTTTATCTCCAAAGTCGTTCGTCCCCTCGTGAGTGATGCGTTCGCCCCCTTGTGGAAGCTTTAGGTATTATTTCCGGGGCTCGTGCGTAGTTGGTGTTCGGTCGGTCGGTATGGTTTTCGTGGTTTAGATGCATGATGGCGTGTTTGATACATCGCGGGGGTCTGTGGCAATCGAAAGCGTCAAAACGATGTGTCGACCCCGCATAGACCGCTTGAACTGCCTAGATCGCCTGGCGAACCTCGATTGGGAAGCGAAAACTGTAACCCTGGGCAATATTGCGGCTTAACTGTCACCGCTTTACACATCAACAAAGACCACGTGACCCGTGACGTCATCTTCCATATCCGTATTGCGCCTTCCCCATCAATCACCCTCCACCATTCACAATATTTCCTCTTTCGTGTCACCGCAACATGCACCCTGCGTGAATCTCTTACCACTAGTGGGAGCCACCGGTCAGCCAATGCCCATATAACCCCAATTACAGATTTCCGTGCTTTAGGCGTGGCCAAGTGTCGGACAGGAAATAGCGTTTATTACCTTTGTACTCAACAATATAGTAATGATGTTTTTTGTCATTATGTCTTGTATATTAAAAGTGGGCTTTTATTACGAATATATACTAATATTTTTATATATCCAACTCATAATAATTCAATCCAATTTGCTCGATTCATTCTTTTTTAAGCAGTGTATGCTGATATATACATTTTCTTCCCCAATTGACCACGACTTGCGACCGCTAGGTAATTTGGTGAGGCAATAGCTGAGTAGTTTTTCAACAAAACAATGGGACCCTGGTTGGTCAGTATAGGAAAATAACCGCAATATAAATATTCTGAGGTGAGCCTGATGTGCCGTGTGTGCGCCTTATCCTGTGGCCGCAGTTGGACGCCGAGCCAAAACAAACAGGTCTCCAGAGATGCGAGCCATGCAGGGGCAACTATTTCCGCCTCGACACGTGTCTCACTTCCTGTCTGCACATTTCCTTTGGGTCTTCTTTGCCTTTAATACCAACAAAATAGGACAAACTGCATTATATTGTCTATGCTCGGAAAAAATGGCTTTTGCAAATAAATCAAAAACATGACTACGGGAAATATTAAATGACACCCCCCCCCCTCCCCCCCCCGCATTGAGAGTGGCATCCTAAAAATCACACCTTCCGTCCCAGAGGCATTTCAGCAAAATCATTAATGTAGATGATCCGCCTAAGATAGAGACCATCGTTCCACTACCACCACCCCCACCGGCCGACTCACCGCTATCAGCATTGCTTACATATGTCCTTCAGACTCTGCCACCATCAAAGCCACATATCCACTGGCGGGCTTCGTCCAGTCCGACTGCGCTTTCCCCGATTCTGCGGGACATCTATTTCGAGCGGGGAGGGAGGAGGGAGGGAGGGAAACAGCACGGAAAGGGTATTAATCGCGCCACCTAACGAGCCGCGGTAATTTTGGTCCCGGGAGATTACGGAACACGTCCACGGAAATGGTTCCTGCGGACGGGAACTAATTTAATTTCCGTTTGAAATACCAGAGGAGTTGTATGGCGAGTGCCGCGCTGAGACGGGCGATTTGCTCGCCTTGTTAATGGATGGTACGAGCCTACCGCACCTCACTCACAACCCCCGGCATCCTGTGGCAGCCATACTTCTTACCAAGGCGTCCGGGGAAAGACCGGGATGTGTTCGCTAGGGCATTTTTAACCCCCGAGAGGGAATGGCTCGGCGGCTTAGCTCTTTGGAATGACTTTGCGGAATAGCTGTGCCATTCCACCATAGAAATAGTCAAAGCGGGGTCACGTGACAGCCACCGTGGTCGGCGGAAAGGACGTGTTTTTGTGTATCATTCTTCCGTGCCTGATTGGTACAGAGGCGACGGTTTTATCCTCGGCCCGTTTCTGAATGATTTGCAGCCGGTCCTACGAGTTTGCGGGCGAGGCGCGACGGAAAGTGGACTACAGGTCTTGTTGAAAATGTTATTGAGTATACTGAAGCCAGGGCCAAATGCATGTTTTATCTCTAAAGTCGTTCGTCCCCTCGTGAGCGATGCGTTCGCCCCCTTGTGGAAGCTTTAGGTATTATTTCCGGGGCTCGTGCGTAGTTGGTAGACGGTTCGGGTGTTCGGTCGCTCGGTATGGTTTTCGTGGTTTAGAATTGCATGATGGCGTGCTTGATACATTGCGGGGGTCTGTGCCAATCGAAAGCGTCAAAACGATGTGTCGGCCCCGCATAGAGCGCTTTAATTTTCTAGATCGCCTGGCGAACCCCGATTAGGATGCGAAAACTATAACCCTGGGCAGTATTGCGGCTTAACTGGCACAGCTTTACGCATCAACAAAGACCACGTGACCCGTGATGTTATCTTCCATACCCTTATAGCGCCTTCCCCATCAATCACCCTCAACCATTTGCAATATTTCCTCTTCCGGTTCACCGCAACATGCAGCCTGCTTGAATCACTTGCCACTAGTGGGAGCCACCGGTCAGCCAATGCCGACATAACCCTAATTACAGGTTTCCGTGCTTTAGGCGAGATTTGCGTGCTTTAGGCGTGGCCAAGTTTCAAACAGGAAATGGCGTTGATTAGTTTGGTACTCATCAATATCATAATTATGTTTTCTGTCATTAAGTCCTGTATGTCAAAGGTAGGCTTTTTACTACGAGTATATGCTAATATTTGTATAGATCCAACTCATAATAATTTAATCAAACTTTTTAGATCCATACTGTTTTAAATAATGCGTCACGACCCATGCTGATATAGGCATTTGCTTGACCAATGGCCCGGACTTGCGACCGCTAGGTAGTTTAGTGAGGCAATAACTGAGTAGTTTTTTTAACTAAACAATGCGACCCTGGTTGGTCAATATAGGAGACTAACCGCAATATAAATATTCTGATGTGAGCCTGATGTGCAGGGACAACTGCTTCCGCCTCAGCACGTGTCTCACTTCCTGTCTGCACATTTCCTTCGGTTATTCTTTGCCTTTAATACCAATAACAAAGACAAAGGACAAACTGCATTATATTGTCCATGCCCGGAGAAAAATGACTTTAACAAGACAATCAAAGGCCTGACTACTGGAAATACTAAATTACCACCCGCCACCCCGCCCCCCCCCCCCCCAGGATGGCGTTTGGAATCCCAAAAATCACACTTTTCGTTCCAGAAGACACATTTCAACAAAATCATTGATGTAAACCATTGGTCTAAGCTATAGACCATCGCTCTACTACCGCCGCCCACCCGGCCCCCACTCCCCGGCTCACGGCCTGTCAGCATTGCTTACATATGTCCTTCAGACTCTGATACCATCAAAGCCACATAGCTACCGGTGAGCTTCGTCCAATACGATTGCGCTTTCCCCGATTCTGCCGGACATTTATTTGTGGGGAGGGAGGAAGGAAAGCCACACGGAAAGGGTATTAATCGCGCCACCCGACGAGCAGCGGTAATTTTGGTCCCGGGGGATTAGGGAACACGTCCACGGAAATGGTTCCTGCGGACAGGAATTAATTTAACTTCCGTTTGAAATACCAGAGGAGCTGTATGGCGAGTGCCGCGCTGAGATGGGCGATTTGCTCAGCTTGTTAATAGATGGTACGAGCCTACCACACCTCACTCACAGCTCCCGGCATCCCGTGGCAGCCATACTTCTTACCAGGGCGTCCGGGGAGAGACCGCAATGTGTTCGCTGGGGCTTTTTTAACCCCCGAGAGGGAATGGCTCGGCGGCTTAGCTCTTTCGAATGACTTTGCGGAATAGCTGTGCCATTCCACCATAGAAATAGTCAAAGCGGGGTCACGTGACAGCCACCGTGGTCGGGGGGAAGGACGTGTTTTTGTGTATTATTCTTCCGTGCCTGTTTGGTACAGAGGCGAGGTTTTGTCCTCGGGCCCGTTTCTGAATGATTTGCAGCAGGTCATACGAGTTTGCGCGCAAGACGCGACGGAAAGTGGACTGCAGGTCTTGTTGAAAATGTTATTGATTATACTGAAGCCAGGGCCAAATGCATGTTTTATCTCTAAAGTCGTTCGTCCCCTCGTGAGCGATGCGTTCACCCCCTTGTATAAGCTTTAGGTATTATTTCCGGGGCTCGTGCGTAGTTGGTAGACGGATCGGGTGTTCGGTCGCTCGGTATGGTTTTTGTGGTTTAGATGCGTGAAGGCGTGCTTGATACATCGCGGGGGTTGCGCCAATCGAAAGCGTCAAAACGATGTGTCGGCCCCGCATAGACCACTTTAACTTCCTAGATCGCCTGGCGAACCTCGATTGGGAAGCGAAAACTGTAACCCTGGGCAATATTGCGGCTTAACTGTCACCGCTTTGCACATCAACAAAGACCACGTGACCCGTGACGTCATATTCTATACCCGTATTGCACCTTCCCCATCAAGCGCGCTCAACCATTCACAATATTTCCTCTTCCGGTTCACCGCAACATGCAGCCGGCCTGAAACTCTTGCCACTAGTGGGAGCCACGGGTCAGCCAATGCCCATATAACCCCAATTACAGATTGCCGTGCTTTAGGCGTGGCCAAGTTTCAAACAGGAAAAAGCATTGATTAGTTTGGTACTGAACAATATAATAATGTTGTTTACTGCCATTAAGTCCTGTATATCAAAAGTAAGCTTCTTACTACGAGTATATACTAATATTTTTATATATCTAACTCATAATAATTTAATTTATTTGTTTATAATTCATTCTTTTTTTAATAATGCCTCACGATGCATGCTGATATACTTAAACTTGACCAATGGCCTTTTGCAAACGACTTACGACCGCTAGGTAATTTGGTGAGCCAATAGCTGAGTAGTTTTTCAACTAAACAATGCGACCCTTGTTAGTCAATAGAGGGGACTAACCGCAATATAAATATTCTGAGGTGATCCTGATGTGCTGTGTGTGTGCCTTATCCTGTGGCCGCAGTGGGACGCCGAGCCCAAGCAAACAGGTCTTCATGGAGGCGAGCCATGCAGAGGCAACTATTTCCGCCTCAGCACGTTTCTCACTTCCTGTCCGCACATTTCCTTCTGGTCTTATTTTGCCTTTAATACCATTAACAAAGGACAAACCGCATTATATTTTCTATGCTCGGAGAAAAATAGCCTTTGCAAATAAATTAAAGTCCTGACGACTGGAAATATTAAAATACTGCCCGCTCCCGGTATGGCGTGTGGCAGCCTAAACACCACACCTTCCGTCCCAGAGGCATTTCAGCAAAATCATTGATGTAGATCATCAGCCTAAGCTATAGACCATCGCTCTACAACACGGCCCACCCTGCCACCCCCCCCCCCCCCGGCTCACGGGCTGTCAGCATTGCTTACATATGTCCTTCAGACTCTGCCACCATCAAAGCCACATAGTCACCGGCGGGCTTCGTCCAGTCCGATTGCGCTTTCCCCGATTCTGCGGGACATTTATTTGTGGGGCGGGAGGAAGGAAAGCAGCACGGAAAGGGTATTAATCGCGCCACCCGACGCCCAGCGGTAATTTTGGTCCCGGGAGATTACGGAACACGTCCACGGAAATGGTTCCTGCGGACGGGAATTAATTTAACTTCCGTTTGAAATACCAGAGGAGCTGTATGGCGAGTGCCGCGTGGAGACGGGCGATTTGCTCGGCTGGTTAATAGATGGTACGAGCCTACCGCACCTCACTCACAGCTCCCGGCATCCCGTGGCAGCCATACTTCTTACCAGGGCGTCCGGGGAGAGACCGGGATGTGTTCTCTGGGGCTTTTTAACCACCGAGAGGGAATGGCTCGGCGGTTTAGCTCTTGGAATGACTTTGCGGAATAGCTGTGCCATTCCACCATAGAAATAGTCAAAGCGGGGTCACGTGACAGCCACCGTGGTTGGCGGCAAGGACGTGTTTTTGTGTATTATTCTTCCGTGCCTGGTTGGTACAGAGGCGACGGTTTTGTCCTCGGCCCGTTTCTGAATGATTTGCAGCAGGTCATACGAGTTTGCGGGCGAGGCGCGACGGAAAGTGGACTACATGTCTTGTTGAAAATGTTATTGATTATACTGAAGCCAGGGCCAAATGCATGTTTTATCTCTAAAGTCGTTCGTCCCCTCGTGAGCGATGCGTTCGCCTCCTTGTGGAAGCTTTAGGTATTATTTCCGGGGCTCGTGTGTAGTTGGTAGACGGATCGGGTGTTCGGTCGGTCGGTATGGTTTTCGTGGTTTAGATGCATGATGGCGTGCTTGATACATTGCGGGGGTCTGTGGCAATCGAAAGCGACAAAACGATGTGTCGACCCCGCATAGAGCGCTTTAACTGCCTAGATCGCCTGGCGAACCTCGATTGGGAAGCGAGAACTGTAACCCTGGGCAATATTGCAGCTTAACTGGCACCGCTTTACACATCAACAAAGACCACGTGACCCGTGACGTCATCTGCCATACCCTTATAGCGCCTTCCTCATCAATCACCCTCAACCATTCACAATATTTCCTCTTCCGGTTCACCGCAACATGCAGCCTGCCTGAATCTCTTGCCAGTAGTGGGAGCCACCGGTCAGCCAATGCCCATATAACCCCAATTACAGATTGCCGTGCTTTAGGCGTGGCCAAGTTTCGGACAGGAAATGGCGTTTATTAGCTTTGTACTCAACAATGTAGTAATGATGTTTTTTGTCATTAAGTCTATCAAAATTAGGCATTTACTACAAATATATACTAATATGTTTATATATCCAACTCATAATAATTTAATTCAATTGCTCGATTCATTCCTTTTTAAGCAGTGTATGCTGATATATACATTTCCTTCCCCAATTGACCACGACTTGCGACCGCTAGGTAATTTGGTAAGACAATAGCTGAGTAGTTTTTCAACTGAACAATGCGATCCAGGTTGGTCAATATAGGAGACTAACCGCAATATAAATATTGTGAGGTGATCCTGATGTGCTGTGTGTGTGCTTTATCCTGTGGCCGCCTTGGAACGCCGAGCCAACACAAACAGGTCTTTGGGGATGCGAGCCATGCAGAGGCAACTATTTCCGCCTCAGCACGTGTCTCACTTACTGTCCGCACATTTCCTTCGGGTTTTCTTTTGCTTTTAATGCCAATAACAAAGGACAAACTGCATTATGTTGTCTATGCCCGGAGAAAAATGACTTTGACAAATAAATCAAAGACCTGACTACTGGAAATATTAAATTACTTTCCCCTCCCGCCCCCCCCCCCCCCCCACCCCCGGTATGGCGTGTGGCAGCCTAAAAGTCACACCTTCCGTCCCAGAGGCATTTCAGCAAAATCGTTGACATAGATCATGGCCTAAGCTAGAGACCATCGTTCTACTAACCCCCACCCACCCCACCATCAAAGCCACATAGCCACCGGCGGGCTTTGTCCAGTCTGACTGCGCTTTCCCCGATTCTGCGGAACATCTATTTCGGGGGGGGGGGGGCGGGTGGTGGAGGAAAACAGCACGGAAAGGGTATTAATCGCGCCACCCGACGACCAGCGGTAATTTTGGTCCCGGGAGATTACGGAACACGTCCACGGAAATGGTTCCTGTGGACGGGAATTAATTTAACTTCCGTTTGAAATACCAGAGGAGCTGTATGGCGAGTGCCGCGCTGAGACGGGCGATTTGCTCCGCTTGTTAATAGATGGTACGAGCCTACCGCACCTCACTCACAGCCCCCGGCATCCCGTGGCAGCCATACTTCTTACCAGGGCGTCCGGGGAGAGACCGGGAAGTGTTTTCTGAGGTTTTTTAACCCCCGAGAGGGAATAGCTCGGTGGTTTAGCTCTTTGGAATGAATTTGCGGAATAGCTATGCCATTCCACCATAGAAATAGTCAAAGCGGGGTCACGTGACAGCCACCGTGGTCGGGGGAAAGGACGTGTTTTTGTGTATTATTCTTCCGTGCCTGTTTGGTACAGAGGCGACGGTTTTGTCCTCGGCCCGTTTCTGAATGATTTGCAGCAGGTCATACGAGTTTGCGGGCAAGACGCGACGGAAAGTGGACTACAGGTCTTGTTGAAAATGTTATTGATTATACTGAAGCCAGGGCCAAATGCATGTTTTATCTCTAAAGTCGTTCGTCCCTTCGTGAGCGATGCGTTCACCCCCTTGTGGAAGCTTTAGGTATTATTTCCGGGGCTCGTGCGTAGTTGGTAGACGGATCGGGTGTTCGGTCGCTCGGTATGGTTTTCGTGGTTTAGATGCGTGAAGGCGTGCTTGATACATCGCGGGGGTTGCGCCAATCGAAAGCGTCAAAACGATGGGTCGGCCCCGCATAGACCACTTTAACTTCCTAGATCGCCTGGCGAACCTCGATTGGGAAGCGAAAACTGTAACCCTGGGCAATATTGCGGCTTAACTGTCACCGCTTTGCACATCAACAAAGACCACGTGACCCGTGCCGTCATATTCTATACCCGTATTGCACCTTCCCCATCAAGCGCGCTCAACCATTCACAATATTTCCTCTTCCGGTTCACCGCAACATGCAGCCGGCCTGAATCTCTTGCCACTAGTGGGAGCCACGGGTCAGCCAAGGCCCATATAACCCCAATTACAGATTGCCGTGCTTTAGGCGTGGCCAAGTTTCAAACAGGAAATGGCATTGATTAGTTTGGTACTGAACAATATAATAATGATGTTTACTGCCATTAAGTCCTGTATATCAAAAGTAAGATTCTTGCTACAAGTATATACTAATATTTTTATATTTCTAACTCATAATAATTTAATTTATTTGTTTATAATTCATTCTTTTTTGATTAATGCCTTACGATGCATGCTGATATACTTAAACTTGACCAATGGCCTTTTGCAAACGACTTACGACCGCTAGGTAATTTGGTGAGCCCATAGCTGAGTAGTTTTTCAACTAAACAATGCGACCCTTGTTAGTCAATAGAGGGGACTAACCGCAATATAAATATTCTGAGGTGATCCTGATGTGCTGTGTGTGTGCCTTATCCTGTGGCCGCAGTGGGGCGCCGAGCCCAAGCAAACAGGTCTTCATGGAGGCGAGCCATGCAGAGGCAACTATTTCCGCCTCAGCACGTTTCTCACTTCCTGTCCGCACATTTCCTTCTGGTCTTCTTTTGCCTTTAATACCATTAACAAAGGACAAACCGCATTATATTTTCTATGCCCGGAGAAAAATAGCCTTTGCAAATAAATTAAAGTCCTGACGACTGGAAATATTAAAATACTGCCCGCCCCCGGTATGGCGTGTGGCAGCCTAAACGCCACACCTTCCGTCCCAGAGGCATTTCAGCAAAATCATTGATGTAGATCATCAGCCTAAGCTATAGACCATCGCTCTACAACACGGCCCACCCTGCCCCCCCCCCCCCCGGCTCACGGGCTGTCAGCATTGCTTACGTATGTCCTTCAGACTCTGCCACCATCAAAGCCACATAGTCACCGGCGGGCTTCGTCCAGTCCGATTGCGCTTTCCCCGATTCTGCGGGACATTTATTTGTGGGGCGGGAGGAAGGAAAGCAGCACGGAAAGGGTATTAATCGCGCCACCCGACGCCCAGCGGTAATTTTGGTCCCGGGAGATTACGGAACACGTCCACGGAAATGGTTCCTGTGGACGGGAATTAATTTAACTTCCATTTGAAATACCAGAGGAGCTGTATGGCGAGTGCCGCGTGGAGACGGGCGATTTGCTCGGCTTGTTAATAGATGGTACGAGCCTACCGCACCTCACTCACAGCTCCCGGCATCCCGTGGCAGCCATACTTCTTACCAGGGCGTGCGGGGAGAGACCGGGATGTGTTCTCTGGGGCTTTTTAACCCCCGAGAGGGAATGGCTCGGCGGTTTAGCTCTTTGGAATGACTTTGCGGAATAGCTGTGCCATTCCACCATAGAAATAGTCAAAGCGGGGTCACGTGACAGCCACCGTGGTCGGCGGAAAGGACGTGTTTTTGTGTATCATTCTTCCGTGCCTGGTTGGTACAGAGGCGACGGTTTTGTCCTCGGCCCGTTTCTGAATGATTTGCAGCAGGTCATACGAGTTTGCGGGCGAGGCGCGACGTAAAGTGGACTACATGTCTTGTTGAAAATGTTATTGATTATACTGAAGCCAGGGCCAAATGCATGTTTTATCTCTAAAATCGTTCGTCCCCTCGTGAGCGATGCGTTCGCCCTCTTGTGGAAGCTTTAGGTATTATTTCCGGGGCTCGTGTGTAGTTGGTAGACGGATCGGGTTTTCGGTCGCTCGGTATGGTTTTCGTGGTTTAGATGCGTGAAGGCGTGCTTGATACATCGTGGGGGTCTGTGGCAATTGAAAGCGTCAAAACGATGTGTCGGCCCCGCATAGTGCGCTTTAACTTCTTAGATCGCCTGGCGAACCTCGATTGGGATGCGAAAACTGTAAACCTGGGCAATATTGCGGCTTAACTGGCACCGCTTTACACACCAACAAAGACCACGTGACCCGTGACGTCATCTTCCATACCCGTATTGCGCCTTCCCCATCAATCACCCTCCACCATTCACAATATTTCCTCTTCCTTGTCACCGCAACATGCAGCCTGCCTAAATCTCTTACCACTTGGGGGAGCCACCGGTCAGCCAATGCCCATATAACCCCAATTACAGATTGCCGTGCTTTAGGCGTGGCCAAGTGTCGGACAGGAAATGGCGTTTATTACCTTTGTACTCAACAATATAGTAATGATGTTTTCTGTCATTAAGTCTTGAAAATTAAAAGTGGGCTTTTACTACGAATATATACTAATATTTTTATATATCCAACTCATAATAATTTAATTCAATTTGCTCGATTCATTCTTTTTTAAATAGTGTATGCTGATATATACATTTTCTTCCCCAATTGACCACGACTTGCGACCGCTAGGTAATTTGGTGAGGCAATAGCTGAGTAGTTTTTCAACAAAACAATGGGACCCTGGTTGGTCAGTGTAGGAAACTAACCGCAATATAAATATTCTCAGGTGAGCCTGATGTGCTGTGTGTGTGCCTTGTCCTGTGGCCGCAGTTGGACGCCGAGCCAAAACAAACAGGTCTCCAGGGATGCGAGCCATGCAGGGGCAACTATTTCCGCCTCGGCACGTGTCTCACTTCCTGTCTGCACATTTCCTTTGGGTCTTCTTTGCCTTTAACACCAACAAAATCGGACAAACTGCATTATATTGTCTATGCTCGGAAAAAAATGGCTTTTGCAAATAAATCAAAAACATGACTACGGGAAATATTAAATGACACCCCCCCCCCCTCCACCCCCCGCATTGAGAGTGGCATCCTAAAAATCACACCTTCCGTCCCAGAGGCATTTCAGCAAAATCATTGATGTAGATGGTCCACCTAAGCTAGAGACCATCGCTCCCCTACCACCATCCCCACCGGCCGACTCACGGCTATCAGCATTGCTTACATATGTCCTTCAGACTCTGCCACCATCAAAGCCACATATCTACCGGCGGGCTTGGTCCAGTCCGACTGCGCTTTCCCCGATTCTGCGAGACATTTATTTGTGGGAGGGGGGGGGGGGGGTAGGAAAACAGCACGGAAAGGGTATTAATTGCGCCACCTAACGAGCAGCGGTAATTTTGGTCCCGGGAGATTACGGAACACGTCCACGGAAATGGTTCCTGCGGACGGGAATTAATTTAACTTCCGTTTGAAATACCAGAGGAGCTGTATGGCGAGTGCCGCGCTGGGACGGGCGATTTGCTCGGCTTGTTAATAGATGGTACGAGCCTACCGCACCTCACTCACAGCCCCCGGCATCCCGTGGCAGCCATACTTCTTACCAGGGCGTCCGGGGAGAGACCGCAATGTGTTCTCTGGGGCTTTTTTTAACCCCCGAGAGGGAATGGCTCGGTGGTTTAGCTCTTTGGAATGACTTTGCGGAATAGCTGTGCCATTCCACCATAGAAATAGTCAAAGCGGGGTCACGTGACAGCCACCGTGGTCGGGGGAAAGGACGTGTTTTTGTGTATTATTCTTCCGTGCCTGGTTGGTACAGAGGCGACGGTTTTGTCCTCGGTCCGTTTCTGAACGATTTGCAGCAGGTCATACGAGTTTGCGAGCGAGGCGCGACGAAAAGTGGACTACAGGTCTTGTTGAAAATGTTATTGATTATACTGAAGCCAGGGCCAAATGCATGTTTTATCTCTAAAGTCGTTCGTCCCCTCGTGAGCGATGCGTTCGGCCCCTTGTGGAAGCTTTAGGTATTATTTCCGGGGCTCGTGCGTAGTTGGTGGACGGGTCGGGTGTTCGGCCGCTCGGTATGGTTTTCGTTGTTTAGATGCGTGAAGGCGTGTTTGATACATCTTGGGAGTTGCGCCAATCGAAAGCGTCAAAACGATGTGTCGGCCCCGCATAGACCACTTTAACTTCCTGGATCGTCTGGCGAACCTCGATTGGGATGCGAGAACTGTAACCCTCTGCAATATTGCGGCTTAACTGTCACCGCTTTGCACATCAACACAGACCGGGACGCCGAGCCCAAGCAAACAGGTCTTCATGGAGGCGAGCCATGCAGAGGCAATTATTTCCGCATCAGCACGTTTCTCACTTCCTGTCCGCACATTTCCTTCGGGTCTTCCATCTCCTGATGGGTCGTTGTCCATCAGTCGCAAAGTCATCATAAAGGTGTCTATGCAATTTGATTCACGCTTATCAGCTTCCCCCCGTGGCCCGGGTTTCACTCTTCTCCGCACGGTGGCGCCCGTTGTGCCGCGTGGGGTGGGGCACGGAAGCAGGCCAATGTTATTGTAGCAAATGCACTGCGTGAGTCATACGTAAGCGATACGGTAACAACGAGTCGCACAACGAGCTATGGGAAGCTTACCCACCAATATAACTCTCTTCGTTATCTCTTCATTATCTTGAATAATAAACAACCTTTACATCATTAACGTAACACAATTTAACGATATTAAAAAATGGTCATTCTGTTATGATCACTGGTAAATACAAGGCGGAGGGGGGTAGGCCAGCAAGAAGTGGCCCCTCCCCTGTGCGCAAGTGACCCTTCCCCCAAACCCCACCTCCCTTTTTTTAAATCCTGGATTCATCTCTGGCGATAATCCAGCTTGGGAGCTATATAGCAAGTATAAATGTCAACGGCAATCTTCCGACTCATTAAAGACAGATTGGAATGGATTTATCCAACGACGAACGGCCGATGCAAATAATCGTAAACACCAAATAGAGTGTGCCTTTAATATCAAAAACAAAGGGCAAAAGGCATTATATTGTCCATGCCCGGAGAAAAATGGCTTTTACAAATTAATAAATCAAAGATCCGTCTACTGGAAATATGAAACTACACCCCCCCCCCCACCCCCCCCCCCCCCACCCATTTTGACGAATGGCATCCTAAAAGGCACATCTAGTGTTCCAGAGGGATATCAGCAACATCATTCATCTAGAAAATTGGACTGAGCTAGAGACCTTAGCTCTACTAGCCCCCCCCCCCCACCCCTCCCCCCCGGTTCATGACTGTCATTATTGCTTACATATGTCCTTCAGACTCTGCCACCATCAAAGCCACATAGCCACCGGTGAACTCCATCCAATACGACTGCGCTTTCCCCGATTCTGCGGGACATTTATTTGTGGGGAGGGGGAGGAAAACAGCACGGAAAGCGTATTAATTGCGCCACCTAACGAGCAGCGGTAATTTTGGTCCCGGGAGATTACGGAACACGTCCACGGAAATGGTTCCTGCGGACGGGAATTAATTTAACTTCCGTTTGAAATACCAGAGGAGCTGTATGGCGAGTGCCGCGCTGGGACGGGCGATTTGCTCGGCTTGTTAATAGATGGTACGAGCCTACCGCACCTCACTCACAGCCCCCGGCATCCCGTGGTAGCCATACTTCTTACCAGGGCGTCCGGGGAGAGACCGCAATGTGTTCTCTGGGGCTTTTTTTAACCCCCGAGAGGGAATGGCTCGGCGGCTTAGCTCTTTGGAATGACTTTGCGGAATAGCTGTGCCATTCCACCATAGAAATAGTCAAAGCGGGGTCACGTGACAGCCACCGTGATCGGGGGAAAGGACGTGTTTTTGTGTATTATTCTTCCGTGCCTGTTTGGTACAGAGGCGACGGTTTTGTCGTCGGTCCGTTTCTGAATGATTTGCAGCAGGTCATACGAGTTTGCGGGCGAGGCGCGACGGAAAGTGGACTACAGGTCTTGTTGAAAATGTTATTGATTATACTGAAGCCAGGGCCAAATGCATGTTTTATCTCTAAAGTCGTTCGTCCCCTCGTGGGCGATGCGTTCGCCCCCTTGTGGAAGCTTTAGGTATTATTTCCGGGGTTCGTGCGTAGTTGGTAGACGGATCGGGTGTTCGGTCGCTCGGTATGGTTTTCGTGGTTTAGATGCGTGGAGGCGTGCTTGATACATCGCGGGGGTCTGTGGCAATCGAAAGCGTCAAAACGATGTGTCGACCCCGCATAGTCCGCTTTAACTTCCTGGATCACCTGGCGAACCTCGATTGGGAAGCGAAAACTGTAACCCTGGGCAATATTGCGGCTTAACTGGCACCGCTTTACACATCAACAAAGACCACGTGACCCGTGACGTCATCTGCCATTCGCGTATTGCGCCTTCCGCATCAATCACCCTCAACCATTCACAATATTTCCTCTTCCGTGTCACCGCAACATGCAGCCGGCTGAATCTCTTACCACTAGTGGGAGCCACCGGTCAGCCAATGCCCATATAACCCCAATTACAGATTGCCGTGCTTTAGGCGTGGCCAAGTTTCAAACAGGAAATGGCGTTTATTAGCTTTGTACTCAACAATATAGTAATGATGTTTTTTGTCATTAAGTCTTGTATATTAAAAGTGGGCTTTTACTACGAATATATACTAATATTTTTATATATCCAACTCATAATAATTTAATTCAATTTGCTCGATTCATTCTTTTTTAGATAGTGTATGCTGATATATACATTTTCTTCCCCAATTGACCACGACTTGCGACCGCTAGGTAATTTGGTGAGGCAATAGCTGAGTAGTTTTTCAACAAAACAATGGGACCCTGGTTGGTCAGTATAGGAAACTAACCGCAATATAAATATTCTCAGGTGAGCCTGATGTGCTGTGTGTGTGCCTTGTCCTGTGGCCGCAGTTGGACGCCGAGCCAAAACAAACAGGTCTCCAGGGATGCGAGCCATGCAGGGGCAACTATTTCCGCCTCGACACGTGTCTCACTTCCTGTCTGCACATTTCTTTTGGGTCTTCTTTGCCTTTAATACCAACAAAATAGGACAAACTGCATTATATTGTCTATGCTCGGAAAAAAATGGCTTTTGCATATAAATCAAAAACATGACTACGGGAAATATTAAATTACACCCTCCCCCCCCCCCCACCCCCCGCATTGAGAGTGGCATCCTAAAAATCACACCTTCCGTCCCAGAGGCATTTCAGCAAAATCGGTGATGTAGATGGTCCACCTAAGCTAGAGACCATCGCTCCCCTACCACCACCCCCACCGGCCGACTCACGGCTATCAGCATTGCTTACATATGTCCTTCAGACTGTGCCACCATCAAAGCCACATATCTACCGGCGGGCTTGGTCCAGTCCGACTGCGCTTTCCCCGATTCTGCGAGACATTTATTTGTGGGGGGGGGGGGGGGGGTAGGAAAACAGCACGGAAAGGGTATTAATCGCGCCACCTAACGAGCCGCGGTAATTTTAGTCCCGGGAGATTACGGAACACGTCCACGGAAATGGTTCCTGCGAACGGGAATTAATTTAATTTCCGTTTGAAATACCAGAGGAGTTGTATGGCGAGTGCCGCGCTGAGACGGGCGATTTGCTCGGCTTGTTAATAGATGGTACGAGTCTACCGCACCTCACTCACAGCCCTCGGCATCCCGTGGCAGCCATACTTCTTACCAGGGCGTCCGGGGAGAGACCGTGAAGTGTTCGCTGGGCTTTTTTAACCCCCGAGAGGGAATGGCTCGGCGGTTTAGCTCTTTGGAATGACTTTGCGGAATAGCTGTGCCATTCCACCATAGAAATAGTCAAAGCGGGGTCACGTGACAGCCACCGTGGTCGGGGGAAAGGACGTATTTTTGTGTATTATTCTTCCGTGCCTGGTTGGTACAGAGGCGACGGTTTTGTCCTCGGCCCGTTTCTGAACGATTTGCAGCAGGTCATACGAGTTTGCGAGCGAGGCGCGACGAAAAGTGGACTACAGGTCTTGTTGAAAATGTTATTGATTATACTGAAGCCAGGGCCAAATGCATGTTTTATCTCTAAAGTCGTTCATCCCCTCGTGAGCGATGCGTTCGGCCCCTTGTGGAAGCTTTAGGTGTTATTTCCGGGGCTCGTGCGTAGTTGGTGGACGGGTCGGGTGTTCGGCCGCTCGGTATGGTTTTCGTGGTTTAGATGCATGATGGCGTGCTTGATACATTGCGGGGGTCTGTGCCAATCGAAAGCGTCAAAACGATGTGTCGGCCCCGCATGGAGCGCTTTAACTTTCTAGATCGCCTGGCGAACCTCGATTAGGATGCGAAAACTATAACCCTGGGCAGTATTGCGGCTTAACTGGCACCGCTTTACGCATCAACAAAGACCACGTGACCCGTGATGTCATCTTCCATACCCTTATAGCGCCTTCCCCATCAATCACCCTCAACCATTTGCAATATTTCCTCTTCCGGTTCACCGCAACATGCAGCCTGCTTGAATCACTTGCCACTAGTGGGAGCCACCGGTCAGCCAATGCCCACATAACCCTAATTACAGGTTTCCGTGCTTTAGGCGTGGCCAAGTTTCAAACAGGAAATGGCGTTGATTAGTTTGGTACTCATCAATATCATAATTATGTTTTCTGTCATTAAGTCCTGTATGTCAAAGGTAGGCTTTTTACTACGAGTATATGCTAATATTTGTATATATCCAACTCATAATAATTTAATCAAACTTTTTAGATCCATACTGTTTTAAATAATGCGTCACGACCCATGCTGATATAGGCATTTGCTTGACCAATGGCCCGGACTTGCGACCGCTAGGTAGTTTAGTGAGGCAATAACTGAGTAGTTTTTTTAACTAAACAATGCGACCCTGGTTGGTCAATATAGGAGACTAACCGCAATATAAATATTCTGATGTGAGCCTGATGTGCAGGGACAACTGCTTCCGCCTCAGCACGTGTCTCACTTCCTGTCTGCACATTTCCTTCGGTTATTCTTTGCCTTTAATACCAATAACAAAGACAAAGGACAAACTGCATTATATTGTCCATGCCCGGAGAAAAATGACTTTAACAAGACAATCAAAGGCCTGACTACTGGAAATACTAAATTACCACCCCCCAACCCCCCCCCCCCCCAGGATGGCGTTTGGCATCCTAAAAATCACACTTTTCGTTCCAGAAGACACATTTCAACAAAATCATTGATGTAAACCATCGGTCTAAGCTATAGACCATCGCTCTACTACCGCCGCCCACCCGGCCCCCACCCCCCGGCTCACGGCCTGTCAGCATTGCTTACATATGTCATTCAGACTCTGATACCATCAAAGCCACATAGCTACCGGTGAGCTTCGTCCAATACGATTGCGCTTTCCCCGATTCTGCCGGACATTTATTTGTGGGGAGGGAGGAAGGAAAGCCACACGGAAAGGGTATTAATCGCGCCACCCGACGAGCAGCGGTAATTTTGGTCCCGGGGGATTAGGGAACACGTCCACGGAAATGGTTCCTGCGGACAGGAATTAATTTAATTTCCGTTTGAAATACCAGAGGAGCTGTATGGCGAGTGCCGCGCTGAGACGGGCGATTTGCTCAGCTTGTTAATAGATGGTACGAGCCTACCACACCTCACTCACAGCTCCAGGCATCCCGTGGCAGCCATACTTCTTACCAGGGCGTCCGGGGAGAGACCGGGATGTGTTCGCTGGGGCTTTTTTAACCCCCGAGAGGGAATGGCTCGGCGGCTTAGCTCTTTCGAATGACTTTGCGGAATAGCTGTGCCATTCCACCATAGAAATAGTCAAAGCGGGGTCACGTGACAGCCACCGTGGTCGGGGGGAAGGACGTGTTTTTGTGTATTATTCTTCCGTGCCTGTTTGGTACAGAGGCGAGGTTTTGTCCTCGGTCCGTTTCTGAATGATTTGCAGCAGGTCATACGAGTTTGCGGGCGAGGCGCGACGGAAAGTGGACTACAGGTCTTGTTGAAAATGTTATTGATTATGCTGAAGCCAGGGCCAGATGCATGTTTTATCTCTAAAGTCGTTCGTCCCCTCGTGAGCGATGCGTTCACTCCCTTGTGGAAGCTTTAGGTATTATTTCCGTGGCTCGTGCGTAGTTGGTAGACGGATCGGGTGTTCGGTCGCTCGGTATGGTTTTCGTGGTTTAGATGCGTGGAGGCGTGCTTGATACATCGCGGGGGTCTGTGTAAATTGAAAGCGTCAAAACGATGTGTCGGCCCCGCATAGTGCGCTTTAACTTCCTAGATCGCCTGGCGAACCTCGATTGGGATGCAAAAACTGTAAACCTGAGCAATATTGCGGCTTGACTGGCACCGCTTTGCACATCAACAAAGACCACGTGACCCGTGACGTCATCTTCCATACCCGTATTGCGCCTTTCCCATCAATCACATTCCACCATTCACAATATTTTCTCTTCCGTGTCACCGCAACATGCAGCCTGCCTGAATCTCTTACCACTTGGGGGAGCCACCGGTCAGCCAATGCCCATATAACCCCAATTACAGATTGCCGTGCTTTAGGCGTGGCCAAGTGTCGGACAGGAAATGGCGTGTATTACCTTTGTACTCAACAATATAGTAATGATGTTTTTTGTCATTAAGTCTTGTATATTAAAAGTGGGCTTTTACTACGAATATATACTAATATTTTTGTATATCCAACTCATAATAATTTAATTCAATTTGCTCGATTCATTCTTTTTTAAATAGTGTATGCTGATATATACATTTTCTTCCCCAATTGACCACTACTTGCGACCGCTAGGTCATTTGGTGAGGCAATAGCTGAATAGTTTTTCAACTAAACAATGCGACCATGGTTGGTCAGCATAGGAAACTAACCGCAATATAAATATTCTCAGGTGAGCCTGATGTGCCTTATCCTGTGGCCGCAGTTGGACACCGAGCCAAAACAAACAGGTCTCCAGGGATGCGAGCCATGCAGGGGCAACTATTTCCGCCTCGGCACGTGTCTCACTTCCTGTCTGCACATTTCCTTTGGGTCTTCTTTGCCTTTAATACCAACAAAATAGGACAAACTGCATTATATTGTCTATGCTCGGAAAAAAATGGCTTTTGCATATAAATCAAAAACATGACTACGGGAAATATTAAATTACACCCTCCCCCCCCCCACCCCCCGCATTGAGAGTGGCATCCTAAAAATCACACCTTCCGTCCCAGAGGCATTTCAGCAAAATCATTGATGTAGATGATCCGCTTAAGCTAGAGACCATCGCTCCACTACCACCACCCCCTCCGGCCGACTCACGGCTATCAGCATTGCTTACATATGTCCTTCAGACTGTGCCACCATCAAAGCCACATAGCCACCGGCGGGCTTCGCCCAGTCCGACTGCGCTTTCCCCGATTCTGCGGGACATCTATTTGGGGGTGGAAGAGGGGTGGGGGGCAGAAAACAGCACGGAAAGGGTATTAATCGCGCCACCCGACGACCAGCGGTAATTTTGGTCCCGGGAGATTACGGAACACGTCCACGGAAATGGTTCCTGCGGACGGGAATTAATTTAACTTCCGTTTGAAATACCAGAGGAGCTGTATGGCGAGTGCCGCGCTGAGACGGGCGATTTGCTCGGCTTGTGAATAGATGGTACGAGCCTACCGCACCTCACTCACAGCCCCCGGCATCCCGTGGCAGCCATACTTCTTACCAGGGCGTCCGGGGAGAGACCGGGAAGTGTTTTCTGAGGTTTTTTAACCCCCGAGAGGGAATGGCTCGGTGGTTTAGCTCTTTGGAATGACTTTGCGGAATAGCTGTGCCATTCCACCATAGAAATAGTCAAAGCGGGGTCACGTGACAGCCACCGTGGTCGGGGGAAAGGACGTGTTTTTGTGTATTATTCTTCCGTGCCTGTTTGGTACAGAGGCGACGGTTTTGTCCTCGGCCCGTTTCTGAATGATTTGCAGCAGGTCATACGAGTTTGCGGGCGAGGCGCGACGGAAAGTGGACTACAGGTCTTGTTGAAAATGTTATTGATTATACTGAAGCCAGGGCCAAATGCATGTTTTATCTCTAAAGTCGTTCGTCCCCTCGTGAGCGATGCGTTCGCCCCCTTGTGGAAGCTTTAGGTATTATTTCCGGGGCGCGTGCGTAGTTGGTAGACGAATCGGGTGTTCGGTAGCTCGGTATGGTTTTCGTGGTTTAGATGCATGATGGCGTGCTTGATACATCGTGGGGGTATGTGCCAATCGAAAGCGTCAAAACGATGTGTTGGCCACGCATAGACCCCTTTAACTTCCTAGATCGCCTGGCGAACCTCGATTGGGAAGCGAAAACTGTAACCCTCGGTAATATTGCGGCTTAACTGGCACCGCTTTACACATAAACAAAGACCACGTGACCCGTGACGTCATCTGCCATTCGCGTATTGCGCCTTCCGCATCAATCACCCTCAATCATTCACAATATTTCCTCTTCCGGTTCACTGCCTGAATGTCTTGCCACTAGTGGGAGTCACACGTCAGCCAACGCCCATATAACCCCAATTACAGATTTCCTTGCTTTGCGTGGCCAAGTTTCAAACAGGAAATGGCGTTGATTAGTTTGCTACTACTATATAAATAGTAATATGTGTATATATCCAACTCATAATAATTAAATTAATGTTTTTAGATTCATTCTTTTGTACATAATGCCTCACGACGCATGCTGATAGATACATTTGCTTGACCCATTGCCTTCGACTTGCGACCGCTAGGTAATTTTGTAAGGCAATAGCTCCGAATTTTTTTAACTAAACAATGCGACCCTGGTTGGTCAATATAGGAAACTAACCGCAATATAAATACTCTGAGGTGAGCCTGATGTGCCGTGTGCGTGCCTTATCCTGTGGCCGCCTTGGGACGCCGAGCCAAAACAAACAGGTCTTTGGGGATGCGAGCCATGCAGAGGCAACTATTTCCGCCTCAGCACGTGTCTCACTTCCTGTCTGCACATTTCCTTCGGGTCTTCCATCTCCTGATGGGTCGTTGTCCATCATTCGCAAAATCTTCATAAAGGTGTCTGTTTAATTTGATTCACGCTTATCAGCTTCCCCCATTGCCCGGGTTTTACTCTTCTCCGCACGGTGGCGCCCGCTGTGCCGCGTGGGGGTGGGGGCACGGAACCAAGCCAGGAGGCAGGTTCCAAGGTTAAGTCGTGTTGGTCGACCTTCCGCAGAGCCTGGCTGGGAAGGCGACGGGATGGGCATGGGGATGGGGAGGAGCCAATATTTGGCGAGGGGGCAATAAGACAGGGTCAGCCAACATGACAAGGCCCATAACCGGGTTAATGTGTAGACAGGGAGTGTGGGCTCTAATGGAAATAAGTTATTATGGCTGTGCTTGGTGATTTAGATTTGTGGAACTTACGTTAGTGTTCGCTGCGATGGGTTCGTGTGATTGTTGCAGTATTCCCGTTCTCACGTACTGAATGAAGTCTGGGGAGGAAACGTGATGGTACAGGTCTTGGCTACGAAAGGGGATCTTCATCTCGTCGTCGTCCGTGTGCTGGTGAGGGTG